>OU342746.1:96992437-97443934 GCA_910589775.1 Avena eriantha | reverse complement strand
AAAACACACATGCACTGCTACTAGTGGATCCATATGTGGGTCATGGAAACAACACACATGCAATGACATTGGTGGATCCATATGTGGTTTGTGAAAAGAACACACATGCAATGATATTGGTGGATCCATGTGTGGTTTGTGGAAAGAGCACACATGTAGTGCCATTGGTGGATCCATGTGTGGTTTCTGGAAAGAACACACATGCAATGCCATTTGTTGATCCATATATGGTTTCTGGAGAAGAACACACATGAAATGACATTGGTGGATCCATGTGTGGTTTGTGGAAAGAACACACATGCAATGCCATTGGTTGATCCATGTGGTTTGTGGAAAGGAACACACATGCAATGACTCTAGTGGATACATATGTGGTTTGCGGAAAAGAACATACATGCAATGAACACTAGTGGATCCATATGTGGTTCATGATAGGAACACACATGCAATGACTCTAGTGGATACATATGTGGTTGTGGAAAAGAACACACATGCAATGACATTGGTGGATCCATAAGTGGTTTGTGGAAAGAACACACATGTAGTGAACACTGGTGGATCCATGTGGTTTGTGGAAAAGAACACACATGCAATGACATTGGTTGATCCATGTGTATTTTGTGAAAAGAACACACATGCAGTGAACACTGGTAGATACATGTGTGTTTGTGAAAAGAACACACATGCAATGCCATTGGTTGATCCATGTGTGGTTTGTGAAAAGAACACACATGCAATGCCATTGGTTGATCCATGTGTGTTTTGTGAAAAGAACACATATGCAATGACATTGGTGGATCCATGTGTGGTGTGTGGAAGGAACACACATGCAATAAACACTAGTGGATCCATATGTGGTTCATCACAGGAACACACATGCATTGACATTGGTGGATCCATAAGTGGTTTGTGGAAAGAACACACATGCAATCACATTAGTTGATCCAAATGTGGTTTGTGGAAAGAACACACATGCAATGACACTGGTTGATCGATGTGTGGTTTGTGGAAAGAACACACATGCAATGACATTGGTTGATCCATATGTGGTTGGTGGAAAAAAACACACATGCAATGACATTGGTGGATCCATGTGTGGTTTGTGGAAAGAACACATGTGCAATGCCATTGGTTGATCCATGTGGTTTGTGGATAGGAAAACACATGCAATGACTCTAGTTGATACATATGTGGTTTGTGGAAAAGAACACACATGCAATGAACACTAGTGGAGCCATATGTGGTTCATGACATGAACACACATGCAATGACTCTAGTGGATCCATATGTCGTTCATGATAGGAACAAACATGCAATGACATTGGTGGATCCATAAGTGGTTTGTGGAAAGAACACACATGCAATGACATTAGCTGATCCATATGTGGTTTGTGAAAAGAACACACATGCAATGACACTGGTTGATCCATCTGTGGTTTGTGGAAAGAACACACATGCAATGACTCTGGTGTATCCATGTGTGGTTTGTGAAATGAACACACATGCAATGCCATTGGTTGATCCATGTATGTTTTGTGAAAAGAACACACATGCAATGCCGTTGGTTGATCCATGTGTGGTTTGTGAAAAGAACACACATGCAATGCCATTGGTTGATCCATGTGGTTTGTGGAAAAGAACACACATGCACTACTACTAGTGGATCCATATGTGGATCATGGAAACAACACACATGCAATGACATTGGTGGATCCATATGTGGTTTGTGAAAATAACACACATGCAATGATATTGGTGGATCCATGTGTGGTTTGTGGAAAGAGCACACATGTAGTGCCATTGGTGGATCCATGTGTGGTTTCTGGAAAGAACACACATGCAATGCCATTTGTTGATCCATATATGGTTTCTGGAAAAGAACACACATGCAATGACATTGGTGGATCCATGTGTGGTTTGTGGAAAGAACACACATGCAATGCCATTGGTTGATCCATGTGGTTTGTGGAAAGGAACACACATGCAATGACTCTAGTGGATACATATGTGGTTTGCGGAAAAGAACATACATGCAATGAACACTAGTGGATCCATATGTGGTTCATGATAGGAACACACATGCAATGACTCTAGTGGATACATATGTGGATTGTGGAAAAGAACACACATGCAATGACATTGGTGGATCCATAAGTGGTTTGTGGAAAGAACACACATGTAGTGAACACTGGTGGATCCATGTGGTTTGTGGAAAAGAACACACATGCAATGACATTGGTTGATCCATGTGTATTTTGTGAAAAGAACACACATGCAGTGAACACTGGTAGATACATGTGTGTTTTGTGAAAAGAACACACATGCAATGCCATTGGTTGATCCATGTGTGGTTTGTGAAAAGAACACACATGCAATGCCATTGGTTGATCCATGTGTGTTTTGTGAAAAGAACACATATGCAATGACATTGGTGGATCCATGTGTGGTGTGTGGAAGGAACACACATGCAATAAACACTAGTGGATCCATATGTGGTTCATCACAGGAACACACATGCATTGACATTGGTGGATCCATAAGTGGTTTGTGGAAAGAACACACATGCAATCACATTAGTTGATCCAAATGTGGTTTGTGGAAAGAACACACATGCAATGACACTGGTTGATCGATGTGTGGTTTGTGGAAAGAACACACATGCAATGACTCTGCTGGATCCATGTGTGGTTTGTGAAAAGAATACACATGCAATGCCATTGGTTGATCCATGTGTGGTTTGTGAAAAGAACACACATGCAATGCCATTGGTTGATCCCTGTGTGTTTTGTGAAAATAACACACATGCAATGACATTGGTGGATCCATGTGTGGTTTGTGGAAAGAACTCACATGAATGACTCTGGTGGATCCATGTGTGGTTTGTGAAAAGAACACACATGCAATGACATTGGTGGATACATGTGTGGTTTGTGGAAAGAACACACATGAAATGAACACTAGTGGATCCATATGTGGTTCATGACAGGAACACACATGCAATGGCATTGGTGGCTCCATAAGTGGTTTGTGGAAAGAACACACATGTAATGACATTGGTTGATCCATATGTGGTTGGTGGAAAAAAACACACATGCAATGACATTGGTGGATCCATGTGTGGTTTGTGGAAAGAACACATGTGCAATGCCATTGGTTGATCCATGTGGTTTGTGGATAGGAAAACACATGCAATGACTCTAGTTGATACATATGTGGTTTGTGGAAAAGAACACACATGCAATGAACACTAGTGGATCCATATGTGGTTCATGACATGAACACACATGCGATGACTCTAGTGGATCCATATGTCGTTCATGATAGGAACAAACATGCAATGACATTGGTGGATCCATAAGTGGTTTGTGGAAAGAACACACATGCAATGACATTAGTTGATCCATATGTGGTTTGTGGAAAGAACACACATGCAATGACACTGGTTGATCCTTGTGTGGTTTGTGGAAAGAACACACATGCAATGACTCTGGTGTATCCATTAGTGGTTTGTGAAATGAACACACATGCAATGCCATTGGTTGATCCATGTATGGTTTGTGAAAAGAACACACATGCAATGCCATTGGTTGATCCATGTGTGGTTTGTGAAAAGAACACACATGCAATGCCATTGGTTGATCCATGTGGTTTGTGGAAAAGAACACACATGCACTGCTACTAGTGGATCCATATGTGGGTCATGGAAACAACACACATGCAATGACATTGGTGGATCCATATGTGGTTTGTGAAAAGAACACACATGCAATGATATTGGTGGATCCATGTGTGGTTTGTGGAAAGAGCACACATGTAGTGCCATTGGTGGATCCATGTGTGGTTTCTGGAAAGAACACACATGCAATGCCATTTGTTGATCCATATATGGTTTCTGGAGAAGAACACACATGAAATGACATTGGTGGATCCATGTGTGGTTTGTGGAAAGAACACACATGCAATGCCATTGGTTGATCCATGTGGTTTGTGGAAAGGAACACACATGCAATGACTCTAGTGGATACATATGTGGTTTGCGGAAAAGAACATACATGCAATGAACACTAGTGGATCCATATGTGGTTCATGATAGGAACACACATGCAATGACTCTAGTGGATACATATGTGGTTTGTGGAAAAGAACACACATGCAATGACATTGGTGGATCCATAAGTGGTTTGTGGAAAGAACACACATGTAGTGAACACTGGTGGATCCATGTGGTTTGTGGAAAAGAACACACATGCAATGACATTGGTTGATCCATGTGTATTTTGTGAAAAGAACACACATGCAGTGAACACTGGTAGATACATGTGTGTTTTGTGAAAAGAACACACATGCAATGCCATTGGTTGATCCATGTGTGGTTTGTGAAAAGAACACACATGCAATGCCATTGGTTGATCCATGTGTGTTTTGTGAAAAGAACACATATGCAATGACATTGGTGGATCCATGTGTGGTGTGTGGAAGGAACACACATGCAATAAACACTAGTGGATCCATATGTGGTTCATCACAGGAACACACATGCATTGACATTGGTGGATCCATAAGTGGTTTGTGGAAAGAACACACATGCAATCACATTAGTTGATCCAAATGTGGTTTGTGGAAAGAACACACATGCAATGACACTGGTTGATCGATGTGTGGTTTGTGGAAAGAACACACATGCAATGACTCTGCTGGATCCATGTGTGGTTTGTGAAAAGAATACACATGCAATGCCATTGGTTGATCCATGTGTGGTTTGTGAAAAGAACACACATGCAATGCCATTGGTTGATCCCTGTGTGTTTTGTGAAAATAACACACATGCAATGACATTGGTGGATCCATGTGTGGTTTGTGGAAAGAACTCACATGAATGACTCTGGTGGATCCATGTGTGGTTTGTGAAAAGAACACACATGCAATGACATTGGTGGATACATGTGTGGTTTGTGGAAAGAACACACATGAAATGAACACTAGTGGATCCATATGTGGTTCATGACAGGAACACACATGCAATGGCATTGGTGGCTCCATAAGTGGTTTGTGGAAAGAACACACATGTAATGACATTGGTTGATCCATATGTGGTTGGTGGAAAAAAACACACATGCAATGACATTGGTGGATCCATGTGTGGTTTGTGGAAAGAACACATGTGCAATGCCATTGGTTGATCCATGTGGTTTGTGGATAGGAAAACACATGCAATGACTCTAGTTGATACATATGTGGTTTGTGGAAAAGAACACACATGCAATGAACACTAGTGGATCCATATGTGGTTCATGACATGAACACACATGCAATGACTCTAGTGGATCCATATGTCGTTCATGATAGGAACAAACATGCAATGACATTGGTGGATCCATAAGTGGTTTGTGGAAAGAACACACATGCAATGACATTAGTTGATCCATATGTGGTTTGTGGAAAGAACACACATGCAATGACACTGGTTGATCCTTGTGTGGTTTGTGGAAAGAACACACATGCAATGACTCTGGTGTATCCATGTGTGGTTTGTGAAATGAACACACATGCAATGCCATTGGTTGATCCATGTATGGTTTGTGAAAAGAACACACATGCAATGCCATTGGTTGATCCATGTGTGGTTTGTGAAAAGAACACACATGCAATGCCATTGGTTGATCCATGTGGTTTGTGGAAAAGAACACACATGCACTGCTACTAGTGGATCCATATGTGGGTCATGGAAACAACACACATGCAATGACATTGGTGGATCCATATGTGGTTTGTGAAAAGAACACACATGCAATGATATTGGTGGATCCATGTGTGGTTTGTGGAAAGAGCACACATGTAGTGCCATTGGTGGATCCATGTGTGGTTTCTGGAAAGAACACACATGCAATGCCATTTGTTGATCCATATATGGTTTCTGGAGAAGAACACACATGAAATGACATTGGTGGATCCATGTGTGGTTTGTGGAAAGAACACACATGCAATGCCATTGGTTGATCCATGTGGTTTGTGGAAAGGAACACACATGCAATGACTCTAGTGGATACATATGTGGTTTGCGGAAAAGAACATACATGCAATGAACACTAGTGGATCCATATGTGGTTCATGATAGGAACACACATGCAATGACTCTAGTGGATACATATGTGGTTTGTGGAAAAGAACACACATGCAATGACATTGGTGGATCCATAAGTGGTTTGTGGAAAGAACACACATGTAGTGAACACTGGTGGATCCATGTGGTTTGTGGAAAAGAACACACATGCAATGACATTGGTTGATCCATGTGTATTTTGTGAAAAGAACACACATGCAGTGAACACTGGTAGATACATGTGTGTTTTGTGAAAAGAACACACATGCAATGCCATTGGTTGATCCATGTGTGGTTTGTGAAAAGAACACACATGCAATGCCATTGGTTGATCCATGTGTGTTTTGTGAAAAGAACACATATGCAATGACATTGGTGGATCCATGTGTGGTGTGTGGAAGGAACACACATGCAATAAACACTAGTGGATCCATATGTGGTTCATCACAGGAACACACATGCATTGACATTGGTGGATCCATAAGTGGTTTGTGGAAAGAACACACATGCAATCACATTAGTTGATCCAAATGTGGTTTGTGGAAAGAACACACATGCAATGACACTGGTTGATCGATGTGTGGTTTGTGGAAAGAACACACATGCAATGACTCTGCTGGATCCATGTGTGGTTTGTGAAAAGAATACACATGCAATGCCATTGGTTGATCCATGTGTGGTTTGTGAAAAGAACACACATGCAATGCCATTGGTTGATCCATGTGGTTTGTGGAAAAGAACACACATGCAATGCCACTGGTGGATCCATATGTGGGTCATGGAATGAACACACCTGCAATGACATTGGTGGATCCATATGTGGTTTGTGAAAAGAACACACATGCAATGACATTGGTGGATCCATATGTGGTATGTGGAAAACAACACACATGCAATAAACACTAGTGGATCCATATGTTGTTCATGACAGGAACACACATGCAATAACTCTGGTGGATACATATGTGGTTTGTGGAAAAGAACACACATGTAATGACATTGGTGGATCCATAAGTGGTTTTTGGAAAGAACACACATGAAGTGAACATTGGTGGAGCCCTGTGGTTTGTGGAAAAGAACACACATGCAATGATATTGGTTGATCCATGTGTGTTTTGTGAAAAGAACACACATGCAGTGAACACTAGTGGATCCATGTGTGTTTTGTGAAAAGAACATACATGCAATGCCATTGGTTGATCCATGTGTGGTTTGTGAAAAGAACACACATGCAATGCCATTGGTTGATCCATGTGTGTTTTGTGAAAATAACACACATGCAATGACATTGGTGGACCCATGTGTGGTTTGTGGAAAGAACTCACATGAATGACTCTGGTGGATCCATGTGTGGTTTGTGAAAAGAACACACATGCAATGCCAGTGGTTCATCCATGTGTGGTTTGTGGAAAGAACACACATGCAATGACATTGGTTGATCCATATGTGGTTTGTGGAAAGAACACACATGCAATGACATTGGTTGATCCATGTGTGGTTTGTGGAAAGAACACACATGCAATGCCATTGGTTGATCCATGTGGTTTGTGGAAAAGAACACACATGCAATGACATTGGTGGATCCACGTGTGTTTTGTGAAAAGAACAAACATGCAATGACATTTGTTGATCCATATGTGGTTTATGAAAATAACACACATGCAATGCCATTGGTTGATCCATGTGTGGTTTGTGAAAAGAACACACATGCAATGCCATTTGTTGATCCATATGTGGTTTGTGGAAAAGAACACTCATGCAATGACATTGGTGGATCCATGTGTGGTTTGTGGAAAGAACACACATGCAATGCCATTGGTTGATCCATGTGGTTTGTGGAAAGGAACACACATGCAATGACTCTAGTTGATACATATGTGGTTTGTGGAAAAGAACACAAATGCACTGAACACTAGTGGATCCATATGTGGTTCATGACAGGAACACACATGCAATGACTCTAGTGCATACATATGTGGTTTGTGGAAAGAACACACATGGAATGAACTCTAGTGGATCTATCTTGGCATAATTTGATGTATGGCATGATGTATTTCATTGTAAAAGACATTCACTTTCCATTTTTATACTACTCAACTTTGCCCTTGGTTTCTTGATACTACCCAGTTTTACCCCTCTGTTGGGGGGATACCCCTGGGTACGGTAACGCCGGGGTATAAGGGCCGAGTTAGCTGGGGTACGGCGTGGTCAAAGAAAGTGCTGACCGGGTCACCTCAAGGCAGGCCAAACCACGAAGTGACCCAGCCCGTGGAGCATCTCCCTAACCATAGTCCGGCCAGCATAAAGTATATGCCGGCCATGTCTACTTAACTGTTTTGCAGGTAACTGGATAAGCCTTGTTAGCTATATGCTAGCCTGACTATCTTATGGCTTCCAAGAGAAGGAATCCCCCGCTTGTCAAAAGGTGGCTTTGTTAGCTGTAGCATGAGCGAAGCAAAGTAAAGAAGAGGACCAGCAGGTCAGGGCGACCAAGGTGACGTGGGCAAAGCTGGATGACGTAGCCCGTGTCTGGTGACGCCAAAAGACAAGGCTTACGCTGTGGGTTACGTCCAAAGCCCGGACGAGCCGTTAAAGAGAATAAAGAAGCATCTAGCTTTAGTCGAGGAGCATATTTGGAGAATATGCTGCCACGTGCTCCCTAACTTTGTAACCTGGGCTACCCTATATAAGGAGCACCGGGGCCTCCATAGAGAGGGATGGATCATTTTCTCTGTCTAAGGTATACCTCTAGAGCTAGTTTGTGGGGAGTAAGAGACTGTGTCTCCTTCTCACCAACAGCTTGAAGAGCATCTGTTAACACCATTGATAGAGAATACAAGAACTTTCGTGCGTGGAATCACAACGTTCTCCCTCCCTGGATTCCCCTAGCACTCATTGGCCCCATCTTTGGCCTATCCATGGCATCTACCGTGCTACCACCATGATAGTTGGCGCCCACCGTGGGGCCAGCGGTGCTAGCAAGGGTGAAAATCCGGACGGGAAGCTTCTCCAGCACTTGTGAGCGTGCCGTCTCTGGCTTGTTTTAGTGCTTTGGAGCACTGGACTACGTCAGCGACAATGCAGAAAGCTTTAGCAGGCACCCTCCTCCGCGCAACGGCGTCTTCATCAAGCTTGGCACGCACAAGATCTACGTCAGCGTGGATGAGTCCTGCGTTCATCCGTGGCACATATTCGAGGGAGGCGAGCCACCTCTTAGCGCAGCTCGTGGAGTGCGTATCACTTGCCCCACCAGCAGCATTGAGGCCCTGATGACCGCACCTGACGCGGAACCAAGCAAGGGCCTGGCGCTAGAGCCAGAGGTAACGCCAAAGCAGACCAGGTCTAGGTTTGCTCCACTACAAAGGCCAGAGAATGTGCTTCAGCAAGCAATAGATAGCCTAGCAATGCCAATAGCACCTGTGGTAGATCCAGCTCAGGCACAAGCTGAGTTAGAGGAAACAAGGCGGAAAATGTTAGCTAGGGCGAAGAAAGTAGCAGAGCTGCATCAGTCTTTGAACATCACCTTGAGAGAATATGCTAAGGCAAACCGCATAGATGGAGTGAAAATCCGAGGTAGGAACCTGATCACTGAGATTGACAAGGAATATGAGCCTAGGCCAGGTTAGACTGCCACGCTAGTAACATGAGGGCTGGATCGGTACAGCACTCCGGCCAAGAACCTCAGGGCAGCAAACGTGGTCGCATCCGAGTTAGAAGGTTTATCCGGAGAGGCCCGGCAAAGGAAACAACAAAGGGTGAATCACTTGCTGAGAGTTGCTTTCCAGCAAAATGAAGAAATGAACAAGGCAAACCCGGCGCCACCAGGAGCGTCACAGGTGGTACATTCGGCCAGGAATAACCCAGCGAGATCCAGAGGAGCCGCGTCGTCTCCGGGTCACAATCCTAGGAGAGAAGAAGTAGTAAACTCCGGAAGAAGAGATAAACAGATGGTTCCCTATGATCCGGTAAGGGACGGAAAAGGCAAAGCGGTGCAAGTTGATGAGGATAGGCATAGTACCAGCCGAGGTGTCCCTGGACGAGGTAACCGTGACCAAGGCAATGCCGGTCAGAGGAATGTTGCCAA
Organism: Avena eriantha; assembly: GCA_910589775.1. Taxonomy (NCBI): domain Eukaryota; kingdom Viridiplantae; phylum Streptophyta; class Magnoliopsida; order Poales; family Poaceae; genus Avena; species Avena eriantha. Next base: position 97,433,750 of record OU342746.1, on the reverse strand, counting down.
CGGCAATGTCGGACAACATGATCCCACAGGAGAAGGGAAAAATATACCTCGACAACAGCAGCAACGCACGCCTCGACAAGAGGGAAGTGCAGGACAAGTTGCACCGCAATAGAATACTTGTCCGGGTCAGGAAAGATACAATGATGGTTATTCGGCCATGATCAACGATGGATACCCTAGACTGGATCACCACATAATTGGGTCAAGACTGGGATGCAGGAACTTGCATCCAGATGATGCTAGGCTGAAATTGGATAGGATTTATAGGTCGAAGATAATTGAGGTACAAGGTCCACCTGGTCTGGCATGCTTTGGGCCATAGATTATGAAGGAGCCGCCAATACCGAACTTCCAGCTGGCCAGAGGAACCAAAACTTATGATGGAAGTACGAGGCTAGAGGATTGGATGATCGACTATGCGATAGAAGTCAAGATCGCAATGGGGAATTTAAGATGGGAAGTAAGATATGTACCACAAATGTTAGAAGGACCAGCGAGAGTTTGGCTCAACAATTTTCCACCAGGAAGCGTTAACTGTTGGTTAGATTTTCAGGAGTTATTCGTGAGCGACTTCTTGAGCACTTATAAGAGGCCAAACAGGCTGCAAACTCTGATGCTATGCCGGCAAAGACCGAATGAGCCAGACCGAGATTTCCTGACCTGTTGGTGTAACATGCGTAACTCGTGCGAAGGAGTAATTGAATCACAAGATATTGCATGGTTCGCCCAGGGGTGCAGATATGGAAGTATGATGTGGTAGAGGTTGCAGCGAGATATGCCAACCACTTTGGTTGAGACGATCCGGATCGCAGATTCGTATGCCTTGGGAGATCCAACACAACCCCGGCTAATGTCGAGCGAGGCAAACGAGGAATATTACAACCGAGATATCTTAGGGTCATCAAGAAGGAACGATTTCCGAGGAAAGAGAAGGGACGAGTGTCCGGACTATAGATACAACTTGCAACAGGTGGCAGCGGTAGACCGGGATCAGCCAAATGCCGGAGCAAGCCAACGCCAAAAAACCGGAGGATCGAACTGGCAACAGAAAAACGAAGGGAAAAGCCTCGGACCCTAGAGCAGAAAAAGCAATGGCAAGAACTTAAAGATAGACCAAGGTATACTTTCGAGTCTATGTTGGATCAACCTTGCAAGTTTCATACACCAAATCTGAACAGTCCGGCGAATCATACGACCTGGCAATGTGAGTGGATGAGGAAGTACAGGGATCATGGTTACTGCGAAAACGAAAGACGGAACAAGTACAGGGAACATCATCAAAGCTACTGTGTGTTTACCACGGAAGAAAATGACCGGAAAAGCTTGTAGTGCCGGCATATGGAGGTGAACGCAGTAATGCCGGCAGTACTGACATATACTCCCTGGGCTAATCAAGAAATTACATGGAGTATCAAGGACCACCCAAAGATCTTGCCAAGCCCGGGAACCTATGCTTTGGTCCTGGATCCGATGTTCATCGGGCCGAGTCTCAATGTAAGGTTTTCCAAGGTACTGATCAACAATGGCAGTAGCATCAACATTATGTACAAGGATACCATGCACAAGTTGGGAATAACAGAGAACATGCTGCAAGCAACGAGAACCACGTTTCATGGCATTGTGCCAGGCATTTCCTACGAACCAATTGGGAAGGTCCGGGTTGATGTATTGTTCGGCACACGAGATAATTGTCGAACTGAAAATTTGGAGTTCGAAGTGGTAAATCTGGAGAGCACTTATCACGTGTTACTCGGCAAGCCAGTGCTGAACAAGTTCATGGTAACTACCCACAACAGCTACCTTAAGATGAAACTGCTCGGGCCAAGGGGCGTGATAACCATATCAGGGGACTTCCGGCGTTCGATCGAGTGCGCCTCAGCCGGATCTAACTTAGCCGAATCACTCGTGATAGCTCAAGAAAAAAGAAAGATACTAGAGGTAGCGGCATTAGCTCAGTCCGCGCAACAGCATATGCCGGCACTAACTAACCCGCATGGAAGTGTGTCATTCCAAGCAACCAAAGAGACAAAAAGGTGCCAATCGATGATCAGTTCCCTGAACGCACCGTAACAATTGGTGCCAGGTTAAGCAGCAAATAGGAAAGCGAGCTTATCAACTTCCTCCGTGAGAATCGAGATATCTTTGCTTGGTCTACTCAAGACCTACAAGGTGTACCTAGGGAGTTGGCTGAGCACTCATTAAACGTAAGACCCGGGGCAAAGCCGGTAAAGCAGCCTCTTAGGCGTTTCGCAGAAGATAGAAGGAAAGTTATTGGGGATGAGATAGCAAGACTACTAGCGGCCGGGTTTATCATGGAAGTACTCTATCCGGATTGTCTCTCCAATCCGGTGCTGGTGGAAAAGAAGAAAGATGATCCGAACGTAGTTGTGGTTTGGTGCATGTGTATTGATTACACGAACCTGAATAAGGCATGTCCCAAAGATCCATTCCCACTCCTTAGAATAGATTAAGTCATAGACTCGACTGCTGGATGTGAGCTACTGTTATTCATTGATGCGTACTCTAGTTTCCACCAGATACCCTTGAATCCGAATGATCAAATAAAAACAGCATTTATTACCCTGTATGGGGCTTACTGTTATTGCACTATGCCATTTGGACTATGTAATGCAGGAGCAACGTACCAATGATGCATACAAAAATGCTTGCATGACCAAATAGGTCGGAATGTGCAAGTTTATGTGGATGATGTGGTGATAAAGACCAAGGAAAGCAATACGCTCCTTGATGATATCTGGCAAACATTCGCAAACTTGAGAAGATTCCGGATGAAACTAAACCTGGAGAAATGCACCTTTGGTGTGCCCACAGGAAAGTTACTCGGTTTTCTAGTATCCAGCCGCGGAATCGAGGCTAACCCGACAAAAATCCGGGCCATAGAAAGAATGGAACTACCAAAATGCCTTAACGATGTGCAGAAGTTCACAGGTTGCCTGGCATCGTTAAGTCGGTTCGTATGTCGGTTGGGAGAGAAGGCCTTGCCCCTCTACCAACTAATGAAAAAGGCAGACAAATTCACTTCGACGCCATAGGCAGACCTTGCATTTCAAGAATTGAAGAAGATGCTATCTACTGCTCCGATCCTAGCAGCAGCACTACCCAAGGAGCCAATGTTGCTCTACGTAGCCGCGACCAACCGAGTCGTAAATGCAGTAATTGTAGTGGAGTGTGAGGAAGAAGGAAAGTCAGTTCAAAGGCCGGTATATTATCTGAGCGAAGTGTTATCAGCCTCAAAACATAACTACCCTCACTATCAAAAGATGGCATACAGTGTGTATATGTCGGCCAAGAAACTCAAGCATTATTTTGAGGAACACCCCATCAAAGTGATATGTGAGGCTCCTATATCAGAGATAATGAGTAACAAAGATGCAAGTGGACGGATAGCAAAATGGGCGATCGAGTTAGCCCCCTATGCACCGCAATTTGACAGAAGAGATGCTATAAAGTCACAAGATGTGGCGGATTTCTTTGTGGATTGGACCGAGATGCAATACGAACCACCCCTGCCGGACTCTAATTACTGGAGAATGCACTTCGACGGATCAAAACTAAAAGATGGATTTGGCGTCGGAGTAGTGCTTACCTCGCCCAAGAAGGATCAGCTGAAATATGTCCTTCGAATCCACTTCAGTCCTCGAATAATGTGGCGGAGTACGAAGCGTTGGTACATGGTCTCAAAGTAGAAAAAGAGGTGGGAATACGCCGAATACAGTGCTTTGGAGACTCGGATTTGGTGGTATAATAAGTGTCTGGAAATTGGGATGCCTTGGATGCTAACATGGCCTTATACAGATTCCATGTTCAAAAGATAAGCGGATTTTTCGAAGGGTGTGAGTTCCATCACATACCTCAGATTGAAAACGAGGCAGCTGATACGCTGTCCAAGTTAGGTTCATCTCGGCAGCCAATCCCGCCAAATGTGGCTTTGGAGCACTTAAGAAAACCATCTATTACACCCTCACCCGAATTAGATTCAATTTATATCCCGACACTCTCCGGATCAGGAGCTGCACCTATGGAGATAGAGTGGGGAAGCACCTCTGCAAACCCGGGGACTGCTTTAGCAAACCTGGGGACTGCCTCAGCTAACCCGGAGACTGATCAGCCTGATCCGGCAGGAATTATGTCGGTAGATGCGATGGAAATTGAGGAGGAGCCATTTACCGTCCGGGCTATACCATCTTGGGTCAAGCCAATATTTGATTTCTTGAAAGAAGGAGTTCTACTGGATGATGAGATAAGCTCAAGGCAGATCTAGAGAAGGGCAAAGGCCTATACAATTATCAATGCCGAACTATACAACAGAAGTGTGACAACAGTACTACAACGATGTGTTGATCCGGAGGAAGGGCTTGACATACTCCGGGATATTCACCAAGGGGAATGTGGCCACCATGCCTCCTCAAGGGGATTAGTGGCAAAAGCTTTCCGACATGGATTTTATTGGCCCAGTGCTTTGGAGCAAGAAGAGGAGTTGGTGAGAAAATGCAATGGCTATCAAAGATACGCCACAAAAACTCATTTACCAATGTCGGAGCTGAAAACTATCCCTATTACCTGGCCATTTGCGGTATGGTGCCTAGACATGGTAGGACCATTTAAGCCGGCAAAAGGAGGGATGACCCATATCCTAGTCATGGTTGACGAGTTCACTAAGTGGATGGAAGTAAAACCAATTTGAAAATGTGATGGGGCAACAACAGTGAAATTCCTCAAGGATATAATCCTAAGATATGGCTATCCCCATAGCATCATAACTGATAATGGAACAAATTTCACCGAAGGAGCATTCTTGAGGTTCTGTCGAGAAAAGAAAATCCGGCTAGACGTCGCCTCAGTTGCCCACCCCGCGTCGAATGGGAAAGTGGAAAGATCCAATGGACTAGTTCTGTCAGGGATAAAACCCCGGCTCATAGAGCCGCTGCAAAGATCACCGGGGTGTTGGATAGAAGAACGACCAGCGGTACTGTGGAGTTTAAGAACAACTCTGAATCGATCAACAGGCTATATACCATTCTTTCTGGTATATGGGGAAGAAGCTGTATTACCAGCCGACATAGAGCATGATTCGCCGAGAGTCACCCAATACATAGAAGCCGAAGTCCGCGAAGCCCGGAAAAATGATGTTGATCTGCTGGAAGAAGCGAGAGAACTGGCCTTGTCCAGATCCGCCATATATCAACAAAATCTCCGACGCTATCATATCTAGAAAGTAAACCCCCGAGTCTTCCGGGAAGGTGACTTGGTACTCCAGTTGATAGAGCGCACTGCGGGCATGCATAAGTTATCCCCTCCATGGGAAGGACCTTTCATTGTAAGCAAAGCCTTGCACAATGACTCCTACTATCTTATTGATGCACATCCCCAGGAAAAGAACAAGGCGAACAGGTCCAGAGAGGAATCTAAGCGACCATGGAACATAGCACTGCTTCGTCCTTTCTACACCTAAGAGGTGAATGTATCCGAGCTAATCATATGTCGGTATGTATGTCGACAATGGGCTTATCAATAAAAACTTTGCCACCTAGAGCAGAGACTCGGGGACTGCTATAATACTTCTCTTGTTTTCGTATTTTTGTGTCGGCTGGGTTAAGTCGCTTACATCTTAGTCGGATTAGTAATGTGTGAGCACCCAAAACCTAACTCTTCGACTTTTCTGCTGTCCAACAAGAATTGGCTTCATGGCAAGCAAGAGAACAAGTTTGGAATGGCAAAGCACATGAACAACGACTAAGGGAAAGAACTAAAGCGGGCCGACATAGGTTTTTTTGACTAACCCTTAGTTTGTTGTGGTCACTAAAATGCCGGATCATTTTGAGCTAATCTCAAAGTTTCAAGTATTGTTAAGTCAATTTTTTGAACCTCGGACTTGTAAGTTGAAAACCCGAATGAGGGTAGATGCGAGCCGAGTCAAAAATTGGGGGAACAAGAAAATGAAACTCGGGGACTTCGCCCATGGTAATCCAGCAATAAAACTTAGTTCAGAACATAAAATTGTAGCACAACCAAACTAAAGTATTTAGATACATCTACGCCCGGCATCCCGAGGATCTGATAAATATGACCAATGTTTTCTAAGGAGCAGGACTAGCAGACGAATCATCTGTCAATGAAGGAGGTACTTCAGAATGTGGGGGAGGGGCACTAGGCTCGACTTCATCCTCAGGGTTAACCTCGCCACCCTCCAGGTCTTCGGCTTCGTCGCCAAGTTCGGAGCCCTCAATTTCACTCCCTTCATCTTCAGAAACAGCTTCATCATCAGCGACATCAAGATAGGCTCGACCCTTCATTCCAAGCATGGCAGAAGGAATACTGGATGAGCTTGTTGGCACAGGCTTTGTGGCGCGTGACCCAGTCTAGATCTTCGCACCACTTAGACCCGGTGCGCATGCGAGTGAGCAACCCCAGATCAATTCCTTCATACCACGAAAGAACAAATTGCAAGGCAATGTCGGCCCTAGCCTGTGCAGCAGATTCGCGCCACAAATGCAGCTGCGTATCACACTCCATCAACTTGGCTATGAAAGCAGAGCCTCTTTTTGGAATATTTTCACCGGGCCAGAAGGAGCTGAACATTCATGTTGTCGCCCATATAATATCCGTGTCGTGGTTCTTCACTACCTCAAGATGAGCGGTGAGGCTCGCCAGTAGATCCTCCGTATTATACGAGATTGGTTAGGCACCAGGGGCAGCAAGAACACCACGCTGTTCACAGGACCGGGTTACGACAGCGGCACCGAGTGTGTCGCTTTCTGGGAATTTGCCTAACAGAGCAGAAGAAACAATAACTAAGAGTACCAGATCCAGAGAAATGAGAGTAGACCCGGAAAAATGAAAGTTAAGCAAGGGCAAAAAACTCACGTGCAATCTGAAAAAGAAGTCGCTGAAGCTTGGAATCAACGCTAGCGTTGTGGGCCTGGAGTTTCTCATATTTAGTGGTCACCGACGTCAGCTTGACGTCGGCTTCCTCCAATAAGCTCTTGTCCTTGGAGATCTGCATGGTTAAACGCTCTTTGTCCTCCGCAAACTCCTGGTCAGCCTTCTCCAACTTGGATTTATGGAGGCCCTAGAGCCTCTCAATTTCGGCATTCATCCGAGTGATCTCCGAGTCCTGGAGTTGCAACCGAGCTATCTCTTCATCCTTCTTTTTCAGCTCTGCCTCATGTTTCCCTGTTTGTTCGAGGATATGGATCATCATTTTAGGCATACTAACGCTATCATCCAGAGAAACTGTAGGAAGGTAATAATCCGGAGGACCCAAAGTATCAGTGTCCACCGGATAAAAGAAGGAAAGTACAGTGATTGTGTGAGGGGGATAAATTTACCTTTGATCTCAGCAAGGTTTTTCCGCATGATTATATTTTTGGCTTCAACCTCAGCTGCATGGTTCGGATAGCAAGCTAGTTCGGATCACGGTCAACTCGAATGAATGAAAAGGAAAAGGGGGAAAGTCTAAAGGAACATTACCCCTCTTCTGGTACTCCTCCAGGAGTGTACCATAACACGCTCGAATGTCCTTGTAGGAGTCTAGCATGCGCTAGAACTCAGCGGATCGGTGGTTAGTGGTAATCTGAAATAAGCAAAGCAATGGCAAAGTTTAAAGACAGAGTAAGAATAATTCGAAGTCTACAAGATCCGAGCCAAGTGGAACTTAACCCGGCTCTAGGTGTGTGGATATTCGAAGTCTACAAGATCTAGGCCAAGTGGAACCTAACCCGGCTCTAGGTGTGTGGATATTCGAAGTCTACAAGGTCCGGGCCAAGTGGAACTTAACCCGGCTCTAGGTGTGTGGATATTCAAAGTCTACAAGATCCGGACCAAGTGGAACTTAACCCAGCTCTAGGTGTGTGGATAATCAAAGTCTACAAGATCCGGGCCAAGTGGAACTTAACCCGGATCTAGGTGTGTGGATAATCGAAGTCTACAAGATCCGGGCCAAGTGGAACTTAACCCGGCTCTAGGTGTGTGGATAATCGAAGTCTACAAGATCCGGGCCAAGTGGAACTTAACCGGCTCTAACTAGGTTAAAATTTGACACTGCTATGGACAAAAATCAAATTCTATAAGGAGCATTCGACCGAATAACTAGTTCTTCCCTCGAAGGCTTGAGGACTAGGGGCTATGTCTACAAGTGCTCAGTTAGGCAAAGTATCAACAGCAGAGCAAAAGAGTTACCTCCATTATCCGGCCAGCGAAAGAGACAGCCTTGGTAGCGGAGTTCATCTAGGCACTGAACTCGGCCGGGCCGAACTTCTCCGGCAGATCATCTTGAGGGTCGATGAATTCTGCATTATTCCAGTTCTTCACATACTCAAGGAGCAGTGGAATGTAACTTTCACCACTGGGATAATAGTTTGCCACAAGGCCCTTCACGTGGGCCTCTCGCTTGGCGGATTGAGTGGCAGCGGGACTGGTATGCAGAACCAGTTGCTGGCTACCCTCTGACCCGGAGGCGGTAGACCCGGATGAAGTCCCTTTAGCTGACCTGGAAGGCCTTTTGAGCTTACCGGATGAAGCTTGAGGAGTTGGTTGGAAAATATCAGCGACAGAGGGGGTTGACCCGGAGGGAGCCGATGGGGCCTTCCTCTTGGGAGGCTTGGCAGAGGCTTTGGATGCTGTTGTTGGTGCTGGTGCTGGTGCTGGTGCTGCTATTGCTGATGCTGTTGATGCGGGAAACACTGTGACAGAAGAACTTGTTGGGGGCGGTGCCGATGAAACTGGCACCTCAAGACTTGGTGCGGAGGCCGAAGAACAGGGGAGATCCAGCATCACCGTATCCAGAGCGGCCCCACTACCCCCAGTGCCGACATTGCCCTCCTCTTGGCGAGGTGGGCTCTAGTCAGGCGCAGCCGCGGAGCCCTCTTGAATAGGGCTGAGTGGGCGAGTATCGTCATTGCAGGAAGGAGAAGGGCTGCTCCGGAGTGGGGAGGCTATGCCGGAGCCGCTCTGAGGGATGACCCTAGGAGCTCTAGAAAGAAAAAAAGCACCAAGTCAAAAAGAAAGAACCAATAAGAAACGAAGGCAAGCAAAAGAAAAATTCCAAGTATTAATGCAAAAGTACTTACTCATCCGCTGTTGGGGGAGCCTGGGGTTTGGGCGCCCTCCGGACCGTGCTCTTGGCGGCCGGCTTAGACGATGCTTTCACCCCGAACTTCTTCTGCCTCTTCTTAGCTGGCGACACCTCCGAAGCTGGGGTTGAGGTAGCCACGCGCTTATGGGAAGAAGCAGGGGCCGGACCACCATTGGCGAGGGGAGGAACCTCATGGACCTGACCGTCCGGGTTAGCTGAACATTCGGACATAACCAGATGCACGTAAGAGATGGGAACGAGATCAAATACCTCCAGGATCTCAACGTCCAAGTTATCATCATTAGGCTAATCCCTTAGAGAAGAGGCCTTACCAGCACTGCGTTTGACAACGTCCGGGTAGGCAGGAAGGTCTCCGGATCAGGCTCCTCCTCGTCCTCCTCAGTGCGGTCCGGCAACCACTTGCTCGCCAGCACCTCACTATCCTCCAGTGGCTGCTGGAGGAATTTCTGAAAACAAGGCATCAACTGACAAGTTACAAAAGTGAACCGACATACAGAGAAGATTTGGTGAACAGGAAAAAGAAAATTCACCTTTGGAGGAGGGTTGTCCCGGGTGAACGGCTCAAGTCCCCACTCCCAATCCTCAGAGAACTCCTTCTCCACATTAAATATGGACTTAACCCGTCGGTAAACCGCCGAATTATCCAGCTCAATGGAAGAAGTCCGGTGGGGGTCGAGAGGGCCGCTCAGGTAGCAAATCTTGTAGGCTCTCTTCTGAAGGGGGGAGACCCGGCTGCGGAGAAAAGTAATCATAATGCCCTCCCCCGGAGATGCTCCTTGAGCAGCTCCTTGATCTGGTGCTCCACTTGATTCGCCAGGGCAGTGGGTCGCTTCGGAATGCTCTCCCAACACGAGGTATCAGGAGGGCCAAGCTTGAAGGGGAGGAGCCGGATTAAGTCCTCATTCATAGTGTTCCGGACATATAAGAAAGTCCGGCCCTAGCCCTTGGAGGACTCGAGTCCGGTGACCCGAGGGAATACGGAGGTCTTCCGGGGAGAAATGGAGGCAGCGCCACACTGGGTCAAGTGTTTGTCCTTCGGGTCAAGCTCCTTGTCTAGAACTACGTTCCTCCGGAGCCCAAAGAACTTGATCCAAAGTTCTTTGCTTGGCCAGAGGCTGATATACCCCTCAATGCCAGAAGCAAAGGAGGACAAAGAGGTGATAGTGTTGGCGGGGAGGTGATGCGGTTGCATCTTGTAGGTTGAAATGAAATCAAAAAAGAAATCGGAAGTGGGAAGGCCGAAGCTGCGTTGAAAATGCAAAAGGAAAACAACGTATTCCCTAGAGTTGGGGGAAGGAGAGATTTCACCGGAGGCGAGACGGCAGGCGACGCTGGCGGGGATGCGGCGCGTGGAACGGAGCCAGTCCAGGTCCTCCTCACGGACGATGGAGCCGTCCCAGCAGCCGCGTTCATGACCCTCTACTCCTTCCTCCTGCTGCGCCACCATCGCTGCCTCCTCCTCTGTCATGGTGGATTCTAGATCTTCAAGAGAGAAATCGGTGTACAAATAACCGTAAGAGGGGAAACGGGAAGCGCAAGGCCCCGTGGTGAAAATCTGGAGTGGAAACGGCAGCGCTGGCGCAAGACACTGCATGAGCACAGTCACGGCGGCGCTGGAGCAGCAGAAAACTGGCGGTGGCAGCAAGGTCCCTGTGAGAGAGAGAGGCTGGGAAGCGCAGAGAAAATGGGGGAACTTCCCCTGAAATCGCCCCAGGCCTCCTACTTAACCGCACAGCACGCGCGTCATGGGATCTTTTGCGGTGGCCCCGCCGCACGCAACGGGCGTGTACACAGCCACAACGGCCAGTCAGAGCTAGGCCACAAAAACAACCACAGGAGAAAATAATCCCACGATGTGATGTAATGTCACAATTAGCGAGGCGCTAGAGTGAAGAGATGTTTACAACAGTTATTCCTGACATTGCGACAGTAACCGGCACAGCAAATGCGTGTGGCCCTTAAAATGAGGCAAAATGATGATTACCCTCCATGTAGGATGTGAGGAAGCATACAAGGGAAGGAAAAGTAACCCAGATAAGCGAGCAAAAGACCCGACCATCGGGAAATAACTCGAAATAAGCCATCGGATCGCAATGGAAAAAACTCTGGGTTATGAGATAACTCGGCCAAAGGAGCTAAGATCCGGATATGGGAACCTGCTGTGGCCTTAATGATCAAAAGTCGCTAAGACCACACCAGTTTCGGGGACTAATGATGGGGGAATACCCCCGGGTCGGGTAACGCCGGGGTATAAGGGCCGAGTTAGCCAGGGTATGGCACGGTCAAAGCAAGTGCTGACCGAGTCACCTCAAGGCAGGCCAAACCACGAAGTGACCCGGCCCGTGGAACATCTCCCTAACCATAGTCCGGCTGGCATAAAGTATATGTCGGCCATGTCTACTTAACTGTTTTGCAGGTAACTGGATAAGCTAGGTTACCTATATGCTAGCCAGACTATCTTATGGCTTCCAAGAGAAGGAATCCCCTGCTGGTCAAAAGGTGGCTTTATTAGCTGTAGCATGAGCAAAGCAAAGTAAAGAAAAGGACCAGCGGGTCAGGGGCGACCAAGGTGACGCGGGCAAAGCTGGATGACGTAGCCCGTGTCTGGTGACGCCAAAAGACAAGGCTTACACTGTGGGTTACGTCCAAATCCCGGATGATCCATTAAAGAGAATAAAGAAGAATCTAGCTTTAGTCGAGGAGCATATTCGGAGAATATGCTACCACGTGCGCCCTAACTTTGTAACCCGGGCTACTCTATATAAGGAGCAGCGAGGCCTCCATAGAGAGGGATGGATCATTTTCTCTATCTAAGGTAGACCTCTAGGGCTAGTTTGTGGGGAGTAAGAGACTGTGTCTCCTTCTCACCAACAGCTTGAAGAGCATCTGTAAAAACCATTGATAGAGAATACAAGAACTTCTGTGCGTGGAATCACCACATTCTCCCTCCCTGGATTCCCCTAGCACTCATTGGCCCCATCTTTAGCCTATCCATGGCATCTGCCGTGCCACCACCACGACACCCTCTCTCTTTCTTAGAAGCCCAAACATGTGCCCACTCTGTCTGCTACGCCCTGATTGGTTGTCACAGTTGTCACGTGGATCGTGCGCACCAAACGTTGATCCTGTGTGATCCAACGAGGCTCGTTGCACACGTCGTGCCCTTCATAGGACATCGCGAGACAACACAGACGTCTACCTCAACGAGACTTCTACAAGAAGGATCACGGTGCCGTCCATGGAAAAAGTTGTCGAGTGGTCATGTCACGTTTAATCTAGTTTACAAAGGCTACAAGTCTACTACACGACAACTGGTCATCCACGGCCCACGGGCTATAGCATTTTTACAACGCAGCGCGCCTGCACTCTCACTTCCGACAGGCCCCCACCACACGAACCTTCCACGCCGCAGCCGCAACTAGAAGAGCTGCCTACCGGGCCCTCTAGGAGGCCTAAACTTCCCCGCATTAAAAGCCCAGCCTATTGGGTCCTCCATTCGCACTCATCCGCCACTACTCTCTCTTCCCTATCTAGCAAAACCCCACAATCTTGAACGTACTTGCACGAACCTTCTCCATAAAACCAGTGCGTGGGAGTGAGTGTGCGGGCATCGCCACCGGGGTGGTGCTTCAGGCGGCAGATCTGGAGGAGCATCACGCAGCACAAGGCGACGAGGACGTGCAGTTCCACCCCTTGGGGGACCATGTGCTCACCGATGCTGACAAATTCGGAGGCCTCGATGAGGGCGTGGAGTTCGACGAACACGCTCTGCTCTTGTACCCGGAGGTACATCTATTTCTACATATTTCATATTTTCTGCTTGAGCTTAATCTATCCTGGCGTCATAAAAAAATCTACTCCTAATAATTAGATGCAACGTACGGACCGGTACATGGAGAGATCTAGTCTATTCTGAATGAATCCACATTATTTATTTATTAATAAGTTATCAAGAACACAAACCACATTTATTTAGGAGCGAGCTGGGTAGACGACCGTAATGAACAGCTGAACCTGTATAGACATGTTATTGCATCGAAAGTAACTCGGAATGGTGGAAGGAATATATATATTTATTATTTTTCTCATTTCGGTTTGCATTCCATACATTACAGGTGGATTCAAGTGAGATGGACTCTGACAAGGAGACCAGGGACAACAAGAGCTGCCATGTCATGAAGAAGCTCAAGAGCGGGATAATCCATTTTCGCACTCGACTTGGGGAGCTCAGGTGCCCTTTCTGTAACAAAGGAGTCAACCCGAGGATTGCCAGCTTGATTCCGCATGCGGTTGGCATCGGTAAAAGCCCGGCTAGTAAACACAAGTCGGCGACTAAGGCTAAGCACACTGCTTATGGCAAATTCCTGAGGGAGTATGTCAAGACCGGCCTAGTGTCCCCTTACTTAGGATTCAGCAACTTCTAGCCGAGCAACCCGTCACTGTGATGGCTCGGCCACTAATAATATTTAGTTCTCTTACCGTATCTAGACCCTTAAACTATGTTGATTTCTATTTTCGTACCCTTCAAATTATATTCAAGTTCATCTGTTTATGGAGTTAAAGTTCCGTTGGCATACTCATTATTTTGTATGGATAGAGGGGTGCCCCGACAAATATAAGGGTTATCCTGTCCGCTAGATCACAGAGGGAAAACTGATTTAAAAATGGCCAAACCGCCAGTGTTACGCTCGAGGGTAAAACTGAGTACAACTGAATCGCCAGGGTTAGACACAAGGGGAAAAAACATGACTCACAGTCACGGTACGCGTGTGCGGTGCATGGGGCGATAGCGGACATGTGTGGCCGTGCACGGTGCAGTAGCGTACGTGGTGCACGGTAGTGCAACGAAACCTCACTTCCCTTCTCCTTTAATAGAGGCCTCCCCACTCCCACTCATCACGCACTCGCTCACTCAACCGTCTCCACTGTCCCATCACCTTCTGCAAATGCCCAACAAAACCCCAACCACACCGGTGATGGAAAAGAACGGTGTGGTGGCCATCGGCACCTCCAAGGGCACTGGTGAGGAGCCCCCCGTCCTCATACAGACCCCCGTCCCCGTCCCCGCATCCGCCATAGGCGCCGGCGAGGAGGCCCTCATCGGTCTCGGACAGATCCCGCTCGGCTGGGACCCCAAAGAGTAGGTTGTCTACATAAGGCCGGAGAACCCCTATGACACCAGCATCGCCTACCCATGGTCGGAGGTAACCGGGGTTTGCTCCCCTTCCCTTGTTCTTCCCCCGTTCCCATTGTTGGATGATAGATCATATGTTATTAGGGCTCGGCTGTTCGTATTTTTACAGTAGCTAATCCTCTTGTGTTAGATCTCGATTTTCGATGAATCCCCCTATTCGTAGTTGGGATCAGTATTCGATTGGGTTTGAGATTTGGGGAATAATCGGGAGCTTTTAATCGATCAATCTATGCAAATAATCAATCCCGGTAATCAAAGTATCTCAATCATGTCCTTATTGCACTCTACAATTTTTTCCAACAGGAGGATAGCAGCGATGTCTATAGCGACGACGAGTCCAAGGACACCAAGACTCGTCATGTGCTGAGGAGGCTAAAGTCTGGCCAGTACAACAACTTCTTCACCGGCGACATGTACAGGTGCCCCTTCTGCCCCACCAGGAGGTTCCGCGCCACGGACTTCAACTCCCTCGTGAAGCATGCCGAGGACGTGAGGACCTACAGCGAGTCTGTAAACGTCCACGACTTCATATCCAAGCACCAGGCGCTCAGTCTTCACCTCTGCAACCTCCAGAAGGTGGCTATCAAGGAGGGTCGCATGCACCTGATCAAACCCAAGGCGCCCAAGGTCAAGGGGCTGGTCAGCAAGAAGTAGAGGAGGTGCCAGAGGGAGGAGGCGGAGGCCCTCTTGGCCGAGGCCACGAGGGGCCACTGATCAGTTGCTGCTGCTACGACTGTAAAGCAGCTACTTTTGTCTTGTCTGTGTTGAACCTGTCAGCTACTGCTGCCGAGCAGCCTAATTGTCAAATCTCATTAAGTACCGTACTATATAACCTATATTAGCTGTATTATCTACGTCTGCTCTGTTTAATGAATTTATTTATGGTGCTGGTTAGTTTTGCTGCTCTATATTTTCTACCAAATTGGGGAAAAACGAGGGCAAAAGGAACAATGAATGAAGAGACAAGCTGCTCTAGATTCCCTACCTTTTTGGGCAAAAAAAACACAACTATTAGCGAGAGAGGGGAAAAGGCGCTCTTAAAAAGGCCAAATAAAAAACTTCCAATTTAGGCGTTAGGGCGCACGTAACGGCCAAACCTTTGACCATACGGCACCCCCCTCCGAGCGCATGTGAGGGCTTCAGAATATCGGGAGGGCAAAAGTGAGGACAAACGAGACACAATGTTGCTATACCTAAATCTGATAAAAAGTTGAATTTGGCTTTACCATGCAATTTGGCTAGAGCTCCACAATGTAGCTATTCTAAATCTGTAAACTATGTGGTGCATTGAAACCTCATGCTTTTCCACCGACATGTGTGTTGCAAAGTTGCTTGATCGTGCATGCTTACACAAGTGGCCTACACAAAAACATATAGAAGCAAGGGCAAACGAGCTTCAATTTGGCAAATTCTGGACAAAATCACCAAATTAAAGAAAGGAAATTGCAAGCTTTGCGCAATCGGCAGGCCTGATCGGCTGCCCTAGGGTGCAGGGATGCTAAGGTCCCTGTCTATGCTTACACTTCTTAAACTTGTTAGGAATAATAGTTGTACACTTACTTATGTCATGTCACATTACGTCGTGTCAGCACCACGCACCCGCTACGGATCGGCAACGGGACGGTGGTCTACGTGACCGGTCTCTGCCACGCCAAAGCCACGTCCCATCGCCTACCGGGACGGACGCCAAATTTAATCGCTAGGATTGGAAACCAACGGTGCTCGCCCAGTCAAACTTGCTTCCACATGGGTATGACCGTAATATTGGTAAACGCAATTTAAGCATCGCCTTCCGTCTCCTCAGCACATCACTGTGCAAAAATCCCTAACTCATTCCTTCCGCCGCTGCAGCAGCCACCGCAAGAACCATCGACGCTGCCGCAGGCACCGCCTCCGCCGGGCCATACCATCGCAACAGATCACTCCACCTCCATGCCCAGTCCCAGCCACCGCTACCGACCCTAGGCCACCGCCACCGCATTAGCTGCTGCCATGGACGCAGAGTACAGCGTGTTTGGCAACGGGAGCGACTTCACCGACGAGTACACCATCATCGCCCATGGCACCACCAAGTTGATGGTCGTCCACACAAATGCGTCAGTGGAGGTCACTAAGGTCATCGCAATGTACGAGCGGTGGCTACAGGAGCTGATGGACAGGTACAAGATCGTCGGCCTTGACCTCGAGTAGACCAGAGATAGGAAGAGGACGGTGCTTTTGCAGCTGTCCATGCGCAACCACTGCCTCCTATACCACGTATGTAGGGCCAAATCTGTATGGCCGGAGCTTTGCGAGTTCCTACACATGAGGGAGATCTACTTCGCCAGCGTCGACATCAAGAACGACACTCCGAAGCTAGATCGGGATCTCCTCATTCATGTCGTCAATCACGTCGATCTCCAACGTTTGTGGAGGTACCCGGATGGCGATACGGGGAAAGCCAGCATGGCAAGACTCACTACCGACATCATCAACCAGGAGTACGCCGGCATGAAAGTCGAGTTCCCGAAGCACCTGAACGAGCGATGGAAGTGGAGGCACCTAGCTTACGATGTGATCAAGTACGCAGCCAGAGACGCGTATGTCTGCTACGAGATGCTCAACAAGATCTGGCGGGTGGGTGAGTGTGTTGTTTACCACTACTAGTTTTTCATTTCGTTCCTAGTTTTATCCCGCCTGTATTTTATCTCGCATGTATTTTCTAAGCATTATGTGTGTAAGAACCAAGCTCATATGATCCCTGTGCTATTAGCTACTTAACCTGTATGAATTACATTCCCTCCTTTTGTATGCTCAACATTCATTCTTACAAGTTCTGTCTGTGCCATTTGCATGCAGCAGAATCCAGGACTGACATGCATAAGGTGTGATATAGTCATAAGTCATAACCAAACCCAGATTATAGCGAAGGATACAGTCACAGCCAAAGGTAATACACAGCAGTTTGTAATTGCTCACATAGTGTACTTCTGAAATAACATGTTTTCATAAACATAACAAGCCCCATACAAACACAACAATCATGCACTAAAAGTCTACATCCCAGCCTGTTGGAGAAGGCAACCGATCCCAGGATGCCTTCGGTCGCTTGCCCCGGCTTGTAGATTCATCTACACTCCGGCATCTGGGGCAAACAACCTGCCTTGGTGGTGGTTCAATGATGCGATCCCTTGAACGAGATTTTACAATCTAGAGGTATAGCTCGTGGCTAACATACCCGTCAATTCCAGTGTACTTCAGATTAGGTTCAGAAAGTGGCTTATCCTCCCATTAATCGTGCCCTAAACGCCTCCATGAACTTCTCGGCAATTTGCCCTTCATGTCAGCGTACCACGGGTCGATGAGTTCGGAGGCAAGATCGGCCATCCCGGTCCTGCCGCCCTTCGTCCCTGGGATCCAGTAAATTTCCTAGATGTCCACTCTACACTCCTCTGGGATTCTAATGTTGACAGTCGGGCTTTCAAGAAGTTTAGTGTCACACGTGATGTCAACACTACTAAATGTTATGTGTTGGTTCACGAGAAAGGCATGAAACAGATCCCTAATGCTTTTGCTCCACCTGCATGAAAATGTATTCAGACAAATAATATAGCAATAACTTTAGCAAACACACGGTTCAGGAACAAAAATACATCAAAGTCTACCAGATCCCGCCAGCTCCCTTCTCGCAAAAAGGCTAGTATACGAGGAAGTGCCCCTTCATGAAGAGTTGCACCACGGCAATCCTACGGTGATCGCGGCTATACTCGAGGTCGAGACCTACGAACTTGTTTTCTTCGAACCGCAGCCAACTCGTGTAATTACTCAGAGTCTTCCTCGCCGTCACAAGGTCAGTGGTGTAGACGACATTGATCTTCTTCCCACCATGTACTTCTATGTCGAAGTGCGTAGACGCTTGCCTGCCGTTGTTTCAGACGTCCAAAAATTCC
The DNA here is from genome assembly GCA_910589775.1 of Avena eriantha. Lineage (NCBI taxonomy): Eukaryota > Viridiplantae > Streptophyta > Magnoliopsida > Poales > Poaceae > Avena > Avena eriantha. Next base: position 97,415,512 of record OU342746.1, on the reverse strand, counting down.
ATGACTACAGGCAAGAGGGAAAGGATATGGAGGAAGAGGGTGATGCCGTGGCAGAGGAAATGGACGAGGCCGTGGACAAGAAAGACGATGAGGCCGTGGAGAAGGAAACGAGACGGAGAAGTGAAATATTGGAACCGCCCTTACCAATATCTAGAATGGTGCACGACCGTTCGCAGTAGGGTGAAGGTGGAGAAAAACGGCGGTTTTACATGTCAATGCTAGCGCTGCCTAAAATTTGTTCTGCGCCACTTGCATGCGGTGGAATCGAGGTCTGTCATGCACGATCAAAGTCAAACGTAGTCACGTTTGCGCGTGCCGACCTTCACTCACTGACAGGCGGGCCGCACATTTCTCTCTCTTAAGATTTATTTTTCACTTCCTCTAGACGGTTCCGGTGCGCGCCCTCAATAATTACGGCCCTCCTTTGTTGTCTTCCACGCAGACGACAACCGGTGGCGGCGGCAGTTCCTCATCGGGTCACTCCCTACTCGAACAACTGCCCCCATCCCTGATTCCATCCCCTCTCGAATCCATCCACCTCCTTATCACAATGCCTCCATTAATCTACCAGATTCCAGACTCCATTTGCCGCTATGGGTAGAGCTTGGGGTAGCAGCAGGCTAAAGTGAAAGGCATGCGACGACGACGCGGATGGCCAGGGCGACCGCCACCCCGAGGATTGGGGATGGCCGAACCTCAGCGCCGCGAACCTGCACAGGATCGCCACGGGGTTGGACATCATCTCTGTCGGCCGCCTCGCTCGCTGCATCCCTGGCTACCGCTTCATGATGCGGGACATGGACGAACAACCGTTCGGCACGCCAGGCCTTCTTTACCCCGATACCAGCAAATGGCCAAACGACCGCGATGGCCACGTAAGTTCTAGTATCTTGCTTATTGGTTCAGTCATATTGTTGATTCATATGTGCTGAAGTCTCATCAGAATCCTATGTTCCTTTCATCGAACGTGTTGTGTGCATGCGCGGTTTGAACAAATTGAACCATTTAAGACTATTATGTACAGCGGAAGCTCTGCTCGTACCTGATATTCTGGTATTTTCGTAGTGACACAGTCTTACTTTAGGTGATAGACGAGTTGACAATTTCGATTTGCAATGGAATGCCTACTAGGTGATATTCTATTTCCTAAAATAGAAACAAACAGATTAGACGATTTAAGGCTGTTATGCCCCGAGCTGTTTATGATCATCATCAGGAGTTTGTTCTGGGGGGGCTCTGCTCCTACTCCATATATTGGGCATCTTCTTAGTGACACAGGCACAATTTAGGCGATATTTTGTGTACTTTAATCTGAAGGTCCAGTTGTCAAATTGTATTTGCAATGGAATCCATGCTAGGTGATTGTACCAACTGACAACAAACTCTGTAGAATATTCATGCAAAACTGATGCTGCTGGATAAGTGGTCGGAATGAGTAGTGGTGAATATCAAGGAAGAAGAAGAGACGGAAATGGGAGATGACCAGAACTGGGTGGGTGGCAACAGCGAGTGGCTGGTCCTTTTATCCCAGGATGGGAGTACTTGGACTCTAAAAAATTTCTATAGATCGTTGAGACTTACATTGCCATCTTTGGAGGGTGTCGGCATTACTGCATTCAACAACGGGTGGCCACCACCCATTTCCGAATTCTCTTACAGGTTCAACATGGCAGAACTTGAGCTCCTAAAGGTACAGCTCCCACATAGACCGCGGGAGGTGTGGAATGACTGGGAGTACGACCTCTTAGCGGTGTTCGACAAGGCAATCACATTCATTACATGCCCAGAAGACAAGGAATTGACAGTCTTGCGCGACGACTTCCTGCGGCCGGAGAAGTATGTCGACGCTGTCTTCACCTCCAGCTACCATTCGAACAAACCGCAACACATTTATGCGGTCACTGAACCTAGCGGCGACGTGCGTGTTTGGGAGCCGTCCATCTGGGGTGACTCATGGTGTCATATAGCATGTAAAATCCCATTCAAAATTCTACTTACTGACTGTAAGTAACACGCAGGTACCCACGCAGCCCCGCGCATCATTCCAGCTTCGGTCATCGAAGATGCAGTAGCAGATGCTGAACTTGGGACACGGCGCTGGTTCCTGGCACCGCTCGGAGGCGACACGAAACAGGATGTTGAACTCATGTGGATTCATATCAGGGGAGCACTAAACAACGTTGGTGCTACAATAGAACATATGGTGACACAACTTTCTTCATACCCATCGCTGCGGTGTGACGTTTTCTCGAGGTCCGCATGCCCATCAGAAGACCCAGTAGAGCAAGTATGGAGCAGAGTCGACAATTTGAAGGGACAATCCGTGTTGCTTGGGATCAACTACCCTTTCTTTGTAGGAGCCCCTGGAGCTGTTGAACCTGTAATTGTCCAGGCAGCCCTGGCTCCTGATGTTGCTGCTGCTGCTGGTGGTGGTGGAGCTAACGAAGAACTAGCTGCTGCTCCTGGTGAAGCTGACGAAATACTTGGTGATGTTGCTGCTGGTGAAGCTAACGAAATACTTGCTAATGCTGCTGCTGGTGAAGCTGACGAAATACCTGTTGAGGTTGCTACTGGTGAAGCTGACAAAATACCTGCAAAGGCTGCTGCCGAAGTCCAGGAAGAACATGCTGGTGTTGTTGCTGAGGTGCCAGCACTTCCAGTGTTTATAGCAGACTGTGTGTTTGCTGCACACTCACGCGTCTATCATGTTGACACTCCAGATCCGACCTGGAGCCGAATCCATGTCGAGTGGAGGGGGGCTACAATTGGCTCATCAGTGGGGTCGTATGATTTGGTGGAGAATGATTGCCGGCCAAACGCAGCATTCTGGTTCGTTCCGATGATACCACCAGCTCCAGGGACCTAGTGCTCATACTGGCAGATCCGATGAACCATTTGTCTTTCTCTTTATCATTAGTTACTCTTATTTGTGTAAATACTAAGTTGTGCTTATTTGTGTAAGACTAAGTTAGGCCTAACTGTGTAATATTCAGTGAAGCCCAGCTTTTCTTTCCACGCCCATAACAACAGAATGGCAGCATAGAACATACAAAGGTAATGTGCATACTAGGCATTTTTGCTCAGGATAACAACCACTTCAAGTAAATGATACATGGTGTACGCATTTGAACGCATCACTAGAATGTGCCACCTATTGATGATTGATGACATGGATCTAGCTTTTCTGCGTGTATTTGCATTGAATCGCTCATTGATTTGTTCACATATTTTTTTGGCAATGGTTGATGAAGTCCACTTTCTTGGTAATGCTTCGTCAGCGAGCACTTGTTGATGCAATGCAAAGTACAGAACATGGTCATCATCGTCATTCCATTTAGGTTCTCTATGTTTCGTCATCACGGAGCTACTAATTTCAAATGAAAATCCAGTAAACAACATATGTGTACATTGTTAGAGTATGCTACGGCCACGGTACATACATGTTTTTGTACAATCACAAGAAGAAAACTTGATGCATTTTCACCTTGTTGGCGTTGTGCCGAACTGGGTGGATGTGGCTTTGGGTTTCGGAGAGGAAGGTGTCATGGCTGGTGCGTGTGCGACCACAACGACGGTGAGCTCGGATTCTGGAGTAGGCCAACAGGACTGAGCATGGTCGGCATGGTGATAGATCTCACCCGGGAATGAATTCCTGTCCCCTCGCCATGCCATGGGTGCGGCCATGGTGAGGGCGAGCTCCGATTCAGGATGGGGAGGAGAGCCGGGCCAAGCAGGTTCGTCCAAGTCCTAGCTCCCCGCCATGGCCGCGACCACAGATTGCTGCCTCGGAGGAAGAAGAAGATGCGTAAAGGATGCATGCGCCAACGCTGCAAGCCTACATGGCAGCAACGATGGCAACGACATAATGGCGAAAGTTGACAGGGGGGCCCAACTTGATGGCCGTTAGCCTGATATTTTGTATTGAAACGTAAAGTTGAATTTGTGCCAAAAAAGACCCTCTGAGTATTTGGCACGCCAACTTTGGGCAACGCAGCTGATTGTAAGCAACTTGGGTACCGTGTTGCCTAGGCAACCCAACTTCCGGGCCGCAAAATGATATTCTCCAACACCTTTGGGGTGTTTCCTTGCTCCTACTGGTTCGATTAAACCTTGGTTTCATAACTGAGGGAAACTTGCTGTTGTGCTCATCATACCTTCCTCTTGAGGTTCCCCAACGAGCTCGAGATATCTTGGGCCATCAATAAGCAACATTGCAAAGCTCATAAAAAGGTATGATAGAGTGGTATCTCGCTTGCCTTTGATTGTAGAGAAAACATAAATGCCAAGTCACCTCTTAGGTTCAAGTGAAGACTAGAAGTAAAGATATCAAAGATACAAGCATCAAAGTCATGAAACAATTAATCCAAATTTATAAATAAGCATATTACACTAAGAATGACAACTGTGCTCTCAAGAAGGTGCTCATATAATAGGTGGTGACTCAACAAGGGAATGAAAAGCTTTTGAAAAGTTTGAAAGGCTTCCAAATGCTAAAAGTATGGTACTCGTTAGCTTTGAGCTCTCATTGCCCCTATCATAAGCATCTTTAAATGGTTAAGGTGAAAGTGAGGTCCAATATGAGTTATATGCTTGACAGACCATAAACTGGAAATCTCATGTCCCTTGAGTACGAGGGCCGCTCCTCATGCTACTCAACTTTAGTTACCAGTAAGTTCTTGTCATAGTATATACATGCGTATCATAGAGAACCGCCAACGGGGTACCCCTTGCCCAATGATACAGAAGAATCCCCATATCAAAATGACAAGGCAAGCAGACAACGAGCTTCTCAGCAATCTTCTTATTTACCATGGGAAAATGGTGCTTTTTTCTCTCTTTCCTCTTTTCTCATCATCTTTTTTTCCTTTTTCTCAATAACTATCTCTCTCTTTTTTTATAAGAAGAATGCTTCATAGATTACTCATTATGGTTACACTGCAGGTTTCCACCATGATTAGGCATGGATTAGACCAGCCGCCCAGGCATTTCTCTAACACACATACATAACTCCATGGACTTACAAGCTCCCCTTTTATTTCACACCAACGACATCTGTAAACAAAAGAGCATGATATCAACGGGGTATATATTTATAGGTGTTGAAAGTGTTCCCCGTGACAACACGGTTCTGCTAATCCCCAGCCTATAATTTGGAAGCATATAACTTTCATGGACAGTCACAATGGTTCAGGTTTATTAAGTGCAACAAATAAAGTGTTCCATCAAGTTCGTGAGAGCTTTACTAATTAACTTTCTCATAACAAGCAAACATTTTATTCGGAAGAAAACAAGGCATACTGAATATGCACGGAAAATCAAATAATGCTAATAGGTAGGTATGGTGGACACTTTTGGCAATATTGGTTTTGGGGAGTTGGAAACACGAGTAGAGCTCATACTCAGTGCAAGTGAAGGCTATCAATAGTAACGGAGCGACAAACAAGAGAGCAATAACTGTCATAATCATGCTTGCAACAAAACATTACTAATGATGGCATGAAAGTGATTCAAGTATCCTAAGGCAAAATAATTCATTGAGGCTTAACTGATTATTGTTCCAGTCATATGCATGTGTGAGCATGTGCCAAGTCAATTCAAGTGAAACATTCAGAGGAGGATACCACAGTGTTATACCAAGTTATGAATAGAACAATGCAAGAAAACATTCATATGAAATGCTACAAACCATTAAAAAGCTGGAGCTAATCATAGGAAAGCAAGAACTACTAAGCATCCATAAATAACATACACCTTACATGAACAAACTATGCATGCCCACAATGATGAGTATATGTACAAAAATGAAAACAAATAGAGTTTGTTACCAGCCTCTGACCACACCTCAAATTTTCATTAATCTTTATTATTGCCCTTAACTTGTGTGGCTTGAATAATAACATGAAACCAACTCCACTGAGGACTGTTGAACCCTGCAACGAACTTCACAAAACCAAAGAAGAACAGAAAATATTTTTGGTGTTTTTGATTTTTAAAGGCAAGAACCAAAAGGAAGAACAAGAAAAGCAAAATCTTTTTGGGTTTTTCTAATAATCAAGACAAAGAAAAAAGGAAAAAGGAAAACCAAGGCAAAAAGAAAAAGAAGCAAATAAAGAGAAACAACAAAAAAAATTTGGTCTTTTTGTGTTTTGGAAAGCAGAAACAAAGCAAGAACGAAGGCTAAAAGAAAAACGAAACATGGATATACAAAGTACTGATTGAACATGATATGCAGATGAGTGTGATGTCGATGTACCTCCCCCCAAGCTTAGGCTTTTGGCCTAAGTGGGTATCAATCCCAAGCTGGCCAAGATGGAGCGCGTCTGTAGTATGGCGAAGAGGTGCCCTCATCCTGATATGAGCTCGAGGACTCCCTAGCATAGTGCACAGAATTCGTAAGAGGGCACATCCCCCTGGTGCTACCCGTGGAAACCAAGCAAGTGGAGCTGCTCGTCCACCTCCTCCTTGGAACGCGACCATGGCCTCCTGTAAATACTGAACAAGGTGGATTGTGGCAAAGGAATTTCCCTCTCGTCTCCGTTAGTAAACAACATCCTGTATACTAAACCCTCCGTACTAGAGTCAGCAGTGACAAAGTGATGCATTTTCATAGCAGCAATATCAAGCCTTTGTGGTGTCAACATAGTATCATTAGGATCAACAGAAAGTTCCATAGCAGCAACCATGCGTGAGGCAATAATGCCCCCATAAATAGGTCCTCTAGCGGCTAGGCAGCGAGCAATGAGAGAACCAAGATTATACTTGGTGTCATTATTAAGTGCAATAGCGAGGAAGGCTAAATGATAATTAGAAACGTTACTAGTGTTCTCCCTACCAAGAATACTAGTGGCAAGATAATACGCAAAATATCTAAGAGCCGGGAGTTGAATGTTTCTTATCTTCCCGTGTTGAGCTGTGCAGTCATCGTCATTTGTCACACTTCGGTAGAGCTCCAGTAAATTAGCGGGTCGACCTTGGATCTTCTTCACTGTCTCAGTCATGCCTATGCCTATAATGCTGCAAAATCTTTCCAATGGCATGGTAATAGGCAGATTATAAATTTTGAACGAAATAGTTGACTGATAAGGGGTGTTAGTGAAAATGAAACTCTCAACGAAAGTTTTGGTGAGCACGGCATATTTCTCACTCTCATCTTCCATGTAAGTGGTCAAGCCAACCCTCTGAACCAGTAGTAAGAAATCATTGAGGATCCCTGCAGCTTGCAAAAAGGTAAAACAAGGGAAGGTAGATGGGTGAGCATCTCCTTCATCTCCTTCATTTCCAAAGAGTGGTGCAATAAGATCTTCATTATATGATAGTCTAAACTGAGAGGTTGATCTTGAAGGCCTTGCCCTCCTAGGTGTGTCCCTCTCAAATATTTCTCCAAAAGTGTGGTTGTTCATCTTTGATATTGTGAAATTTAAACATCCATTATACAAGTGATTGCAAAGTGATTACAAAATGTAAGGAACTACTTATAGGGACTTGTAAGAGGCCTAAACTTGCATTAAAACAATTTCTCTAAGCATTGAACAAGCTTACAAGCTCACATAACCTATCATCTACAGTAGCTAAATACTCAAGATATAATCCACTAAACACAAATCTACTTGGACAAGCGGAGGAGTCACATACCGGGGAACAAATGCTCCAAATTTCAGCAGCAAAGATGGGCTGAGAAAGGAGATCAAAAAAATCGCATGCAAGAACAGCAAGAACGCGAGTTTGAGCAATGAACTGGTGTTTTCTCGGGAGAGTGAAAGTAGTGGAAAGTGAGAGAGTGAGTGGAGGGCCAGGGTTGGCCCACACCATGGCCAGGTGCGCCCCTAGTGTGGTCGCGCCACCAGGTAGTGTGCCTGCCTTGTGGCCCCCTGGTACTATCCAGGCACTTCTCTGCCCCTTTTTTCACGTAAAAAATTAAAATAAATTTTCTGGAATTTTTTGAGACACTTTATTTTTGAGCAATTTTCAGGTATTGATGAATGATTTTCTGATAGAAAAATGATTTTGGAAAGATGCAAAAGCAAAACAAAACTAAAACTTCAGAAGTTCTAAGACACTCTAATATGCAAGCTACTAGTGAAAGAAAAGTAAACTAAGCGAAAGCAAAAACTAAAATGGAAAAAAGTAAAAGTAAGCGAAGATAACCATGGTGAAAATATAGTTTTGTTCATTAAAATCCCTTTGTTAACAAGGTTGATCAGGTCTTGTCACCAAAAAAAATTATATCAAACAAAAACTTTGTATTCCACTCAATGATCATGTTACCTTAACCTTGATAGCAATGGTCCCAATCATAATAGTTTCATATTTTTCTCGTGGTACGGGACAATATATTTCTACAACTTAGATGCCCTCAACATGTTAAATTGAATTTAACCCATAAGTCCTATCAATCTTCTTGGGGAAATAGACAGTATGCTCCGTGTCATTAACATTAAAAGTCACCTTTCCTTGATTACAATTAATAACATCTCCTGCAGTATTAAAAAAAGGTCTCCCAAGAATGATAGACATATTGTCATCTTCAGGCATTTCAAGCATAACAAAGTTAGTTAATATCAAGCAATTATGAGCCACTTGAATAGGTACATCCTCACATATACCAACAGGAATAGTAGTAGATTTATTAGCCATTTGCAAAGATATATCAGTTGGTATTAGTTTTTCCAATTGAAGTCTCTTATAGAGATAACAAAGGCATAACACTAACTCCTGCTCCTAAATCACACAAAGAAGTTCTAACATAATTATTTTTAATAGAGCATGGAATAGTTGGAATCCCTGGGTCTCCAAGTTTCTTTGGAACCTTACCATTGAAGGAATAATTAGAAAGCAAAGTAGAAATTTCTTCATTAGGGATCTTCCTTTTATTAGAGACAATATCCTTCATATACTTTGAGTAAGGAGGCAATTTAATAGCATCAGTTAAAGGAATTTGCAATAATAAAGGTTTCATCCACTCACAAAACTTATTATAGTGTTCGTCTTCCTTTGACTTGTGTTTCTTATCAGGGAAAGGCATGGGTTTTTGGACCCAAGGCTCTCTTTCACTACCATGTTTATTAGCAACAAAATCTTCTTTAGTGTATTTAGTATTCTTAGTGTGCCTTTCAGGTTCTTCTTCCACTTTTTCTTTATCAGGAGCATCATTTTCCTCATTACCACTTTCAGTTTCAGCATCAGAGACAGATATACTATTAGGATCTTTAGAAGGTTTAGAAGGTTCTACAATAGTTTTATGTTTCTTTTTCCTTTTCTTAGGAGAAATACCACTATTTTCAATTCGTTGAGAATCCTGCTCAATTCTTTTAGGATGCCCCTCAGGATATAGAGGATCCTAGGTAGCAGCACCACTTCTAGTTCTAATTTCATAAGCATGTTTTTCTTTAGCAGCATTAACTAGCAAGTCTTTTGTACTTTAATAAGCTGATCAATTTGAATTTGAACTATTTGCAAATGTTTAACAAGCATTTTAATATCATTAGAGGTTGTTTCCACAATATCCATCAACTCAATAATAGCTCTAGATTTTTCCATTAAATGATTTTGCACCCTTTTGTTAAAATTATCTTGGTTAACAATAAAAACATCAAATTCTTCTAGGCATTGATCAGGAGGTTTAGAGTAAGGAATATCACCTTCATCAAAATGTTGGAGAGAGTGTACCTCAATAGTGGATGAGTGGGATATTGACTTACATAATTCTTCTATAGGAGGTAAATTCTTCACATCTGCAGCTTTAATTCCCTTCTCCTTAAGACATTTCTTAGCTTCATTCATCACTTCATCATTTAGTTCAATAACTCATCTCTTCTTTGGTGTTGGTGTTGGCTCAGGCACAGTTAACTCAGGTGCAGTTGGCTTAGGTGAAGTCCAATCATCATAATTGTTGCTTATTCTAGCCATTAATTCATCAGCTTCTTTAGGAGTTCTATTCCTGAAAACACAATCAGCACAACTATCTAGGTATGTCCTAGATTCTTCTGTTAGTCAATTATAATATATATCAAGAAGCTCATTTTTAGGTAATGGACATCCAACCTATGCATGAATGAAAGCACAAAACCTTGCCCATGATTCAGGCAATATGTCTTTTTCTCCCTGTTTAAAATCAAAAAGTTCCTGCAAAATTGCATGTCTAGCACTAGGAGGAAAATATTTCTGAAGGAAGGTACTAATCAACCAATCAAGGTTATCAATAGATCCAGGAGGTAAATTATTAAACCAAGTTTTAGCTTCTCCTTTCAATGAAAAAGGGAAAATTTTAGCAACAAAGTAGGTGTGCATCTTAATATCATCAGAAAATAAGCCACTTGATACATTGCAAATGTATCTATAATTTTTGATGTTCCATTCTTGGTTTTATCCACTTTCTTGTGTTTTGTCCACACTTTGGAGTACTTTTCATATGATTTCTTGGACTAACCTATTAACAAGAGCCATAGTGCCAGCTGCCTGTTTTCTGCTGTTTTTGGTTCCAGGAAAGTCACAAAATGAATATTCTCGGAATTGGACGCGACAAAAGCCAAAGTGCCTATTTTTCCGGAAGTCATAGATGCAGTTGGATGGCGGTCTATGTATAATGTTGTAATTCCCAATCAAGTTCCAAAGGAGTCAAGATGATTAGTATGTGCATGTATTGCTTTCTTGATGTTTGTCAATTGCCCCGCTGTAATTTGTTCACCCAGCATGTTATCTATCAAGGAGAACCACCTCTAGTGAACTATGGATCCCAGTTCTTTTCTTTACATACAATCTATAAAAAATTTACTGCTTTGTGTTTACTTTGTGCAAACTTTTACTTCCTTCCATTCGATACGTTTAATCCTTTGTTTTCAGCAAAACACGGTGAGATTGATAACCTCATCGCAAGTTGGGGACAGAGTTCTGTGGGTGTGTTGTGTAGGTCTCCACGTTGCTACTTGCATCGGTAGTGCGCCCTGCCAAGGCTCAGCTAGCAACACCTTTGGGGTGTTTCCTTGCTCCTACTGGTTCGATTAAACCTTGGTTTCATAACTGAGGGAAACTTGCTGATGTGCTCATCATACCTTCCTCTTGGGGTTCCCAACGAGCTCTACATCAACACCGAGCCATCAAGCATTTTTCTGGCACCGTTGCCGGGGAGTCAAGGACATCTTCACAAGGGGAGTTCCTCATAACCAATCTCTTTACTTTGTTATTTTTGTTTTGCTTAGTTTATTTTTTCTTTATTTGCTTATTTCTTTATCAAAAATACAAAAAAAATAGTTTTACTAGTTTCCTTTCTTTATCAAAAACACACAAAAATTAAGTCTCCTTTAGTTGTTGCCTCTTCCTTAGCTCACCATATTGATCCCTAAATTCACCCTGAAAGATCTTTCAATTGGTAGTGGTTTAATAATTGGGAAAGATAATATTGAAGAATTCTTTAATCATGTCAGTAAACATGAGGATAGTGAGAATAGATCCCTTGCAGAACTTTCTCCAAACTATGAGATTGCTGCAGCTTCTTTAATCCACATGTTAGAAGCTAGGTTTTTTAACCGTAATCCCTTAATGCAAGTAATGTTTCTTAAGCTTAAATAAATCGAGGACCCTAAAAAGAGGGATTTTATTTTAGAAACTTTGTTTAAGGAATTCTATAATGTTGCCAAAGAAGCTAGAAAAGTATTTGAACGTTTCAATATGCTAGGATCATGTGTAGATGTTGTTGGTACATTAGAAAAAATGAACAAAACCGAACCTAATGGGGAGGAACTTAAGATGCCAATACCCTTTAAACTAGTAGCAATACATGAAGCCATAGAAAAGAATCTTGATTGGATCGTTCCTGAAAACCCTTTTGATGAAAGTAGTAAACCTAAGAGCACTGAGAGAGGATCCTCTAGAACTTATTTGGATGAGATACCTTGCCTTGTTGAAGATATTTCTAGTATTAATCTCAATGCTTCTTAATTTGAGAATACTTGATCCTTTTTCTTGCTTCTTATGCCTAACTTAAAGGCGTTAAAGAAAAGTACTTATTGGGAGATAACCCAAAAGTTTTAGATGAATCTTGGAAGTTATTACTTCAGTAATAACCGCTCCTAATCCTTTTTATTTGCTTTTTGTGCTAAGAGTAACCTCTAATGAGAGAGAAGTAATGATTGAGAAAGTTGCTGTCCCGAAACAGATTTATGTGCTTCACCGTAAAAATTCGTGTAAAATCTCTGAAAGTCTTTTTGAGGCGTGAATTTTTCTGCTTATGCCCCAGGTTGTTATCTAACTTTCCTTAGCTTAACAATTTTTGATTTCAGCAACAGAAGGTCTTCGAAAAAATTCGTCTTCACCTCCTGGTCTGTTTTGACAGATTTCTGCCATTTTCTGCATTTGCTTCTTGTTAGTTCCTTTTTAGGTTCTTTTGGGGAATTGAGATTTTCTGAGGGAAGTGCTATAGTAGATAGTGTTCTAATGGAAGTTTATTTGGTGTTATAACTGAACCTTAAGACTTATTTATCTTGAGTGCACTAATGTTGCTAATAAAGATTGTGTCAAGTTTTGTATGAAGGAAAAATTTCAGGTGTATGGAAGGAATTAGTAATGAGATGAAGGATGGACTAAAGCTCAAGATTGGGGATGACACGCGTGTCATCCCAAGAAATATCCAAGAAGTACAAGCGTCAAAGCTTGGGGATGCCCAAGGCATCCCCTTCTTCATCAATGAAAATCCCAGGTTTCTTCCAAACGCTTCATTTTTATTGTTTCATGCACATTTATGTTTTTCTTGGAGCGTCTTCTTTTTCGTTTTCATTTTGGTTTTTCGTTTGCTTGGTTTGCTTAGTTTTCTGAATAAATTGGTTGGACTCCCTCTTTCATACATTGGTTTGCAAATAGTTTGGTTTGGTTTGGAAAAGAGTAGGAAAGTTCATGCTTATGTGGTAAAAAGAGCTCATTTTTGACTGTGGCCTATGCTTTGTCATGCCATGCTTGATATTGTTTTGGCTTTATGCTTAGTATTATTTGCTGTAGCATGACTTGTTATAAACAATTGAGGTTTCTTAATGTGCCTGATACATTGCAAATGTATCTATAATTTTTGATGTTTCATGCTTAGTTTTATCCACTTTCTTGTGTTTTGTTCCAACTTTGGAGTACTTTTCATATGATTTCTTGGACTAACCTATTAACAAGAACTACAGTGCCAGTTGCCTGTTTTCTGCTGTTTTTGGTTCCAGGAAAGTCAGAAAATGAATATTCTCAGAATTGGACGGGACAAAAGCCAAAGTGCCTATTTTTTCGGAAGTCATCAAGTGCCAGAATACGAGACGGAGAAGGGCCAGAGGCCGGCCACATCACCTGGCCATGCACCCAGGCTGGGCCCGCGCCAGGGGGTGGTGTGGTGGCCCCTGTCACCCCCTCGGTCTCCCCTTCCGCCTATATATTGCCCTCGGGACGAAAACCCTAAGTGCCCGATCAAAAAATCCATGAAAGAGTCTGTAGTCGCCGTCATCTCCATCCGTAGATCGGGAGGGATCTGAAGCTCTTCCCAGCACCCTACCGGAGAGGGGGATTCACCCTGGAGGCCTTCATCATCACCATACAAGCCTCCGGTGTGATGCGTGAGTAGTTCATCCTTGGACTACGGATCCATGTAGTAGCTAGATGGCTGGTTCTCCTCATTTGTTCTTTCATGTTTAGATCTTGTGAGCTCCGTTCATGATCAAGATCATCTATTTGTAATTCTACATGTTGTGTTTGCGGGGATCCGATGGATATTGAGATGCTATTTCAGATTGATTATTGATTCTTTCATGTCTTTGTTATTTGTGATCTTGCATGCTTTCCGTTGGTAGTTGCTATCTTCGCCAAGTAGATGCTAGCAACTCCAAGAGTTAGTATTTATGCTCGATAGTGGGTTCATGCCTCTAGTAATCTGGGGAAGTGACAGAAATCTCTAAGGTACTAGATGTGCTATTGCTACTAGGGAGAAAACAACAATCCTTTGTTCATAGAACAATCGTATTGTTTACTTTACACGCAGTTCGTAAAGCAATAATCTGTTGGTTGCAACTTAATACTGGAGGGGGTTCGGATGATAACCTGAAGGTGGATTATTAGTCATAGATGAAGTTGGATGGCGGTCTATGTATAATGTTGCAATGCCCAATCAAGTCTCAAAGGAGTCAAGATGATTAGTATATGCATGTATTGCTTTCTTGATGTTTGTCAATTGCCCCGCTGTAATTTGTTCACCCAGCATGTTATCTATCTAAGGAGAGCCACCTCTAGTGAACTATGGATCCCGGTCCTTGTCTTTTATATTCAATCTACAATCTTTTACTGCTTTGTGTTTACTTTCTGCAAACTTTTACTTCTTTCCATTCGATACATTTAATCCTTTGTTTTCCGCAAAACACGGTGAGATTGACAACCTCATCGCAAGTTGGGACAAAGTTCTGTGGTTGTGTTGTGCAGGTCTCCACGTTGCTACTAGCACCGGTAGTGCGCCCTGCCAAAGCTCAGCTAGTAACACCTTTGGGGTGTTTCCTTACTCCTACTGGTTCGATTAAACCTTGATTTGATACTGAGGGAAACTTGCTGCTGTGCTCATCATACCTTCCTCTTGGGGTTCCGACGAGCTCTACATCAACCACGCACCAACACTTTTCTGGGCGTCGTGCATTGAGCCATGAAGCATTTTTCTAGCGCCGTTGTCGGGGATTGAAGTAGAAGAAACTCCCACGTCAACACCGCGCCATCAAAGACATTTTTCTGGCGCCGTTGCCGGGGAGTTAAGGACATCTTCACAAGGGGAGTCCCTCATAACCAATCTCTTTACTTTGTTATTTTTGTTTTTCTTAGTTTCTTTTTGCTTTGTTTGCTTGTTTCTTTATCAAAAACACACAAAAAATTAGTTTTACTAGTTTGCTTTCTTATTTGAAAACCCAAAAAAATGACTACTCTTGAAAACACTAAGTTGTGTGACTTCACTAGCACCAACAACAATGATTTTATGAGCACACCTATTGCTCCACCTATGCCTGAAGATACTTTCTTTCAGATAAAACCTGCTTTGCTCAATCTTGTTATGAGAGAACAATTTTCTAGTATTGGTAATGAAGATGTTGCTTCCCATCTAAATAACTTTGTTGAACTTTGTGAGATGCAAAAGCATAGGGATATAGATGGTGATATTATTAAGCTGAAATTGTTTCCTTTCTCTTTGAGAGGAAAATCTAAAGAATGGTTGAATTCCTTAACTAGGAATAGTATTGATTCTTGGACTAAGTGCAAAGATGCTTTTATTGGAAAATACTATCCTCCTGCTAAGATTATATCTATGAGAAGTGAAATAATGAAGTTTAAACAACTTGATAATGAACATGTTGCTCAAGCTTGGGAAAGAATGAAATATTTGGTAAAGAATTGTCAGACTCATGGACTGGCTGCTTGGATGATCATCCAAACTTTTTATGCAGAATTGAACTATTCTTCAAGGAACCAATTGGACTCTGCTGCTGGAGGTACCTTTATGACCATTACTTTGGGTGCTGCAACAAAACTTCTGGACAATATGATGGTTAATTATTCTGAATGGCATACTGAGAGAGCTCCACAAGGTAGGAAGGTAAATTCTGTTGAGGAAACTTCCTCCTTGAGTGATAAGATTGATATTATTATGTCTATGCTTGTTAATGGGAAAGCCCATATTGATCCAAATAATGTTCCTTTAGCCTCTTTAGTTGCTCAAGAAGAGCAAGTTGATATGAACTTCATAAGAAATAACAATTTTGGCAACAATACTTATGGTAATAACAATTATAGGCCCTAACCTCCAAATAATACTTATGGCTATAATGGTAAACCTGGATTACCTAGTGAAGTAAGAATTTTAGAAGTTGAAGAAGCCACTAAAAACTTCATGCAAATGCAATATGAGCAAAATAAGCTATTCACTAAAACTATGGAGGAACAATCTACCATTTTGAAAAACATTAGACATCAACTTGAGAGTCTAAATAGGGAAATTCCTAGTTTACAATTGAAACTCTCCAATGCTGAAAGAAATATATCATCTTTGTCTGAAGCTCAGTCCCCTTTGATCAATAAAATGGCTGCTAAACCTGAAACTAATGATAACCCCTTTGCAGCTACTAATGCTATACAAGTAAGAATTGATGAAAATGTTAGACTATTAGCTGAATTACATGCTAAGTGGGAAAGAGAAGATGAAATTGCTAGAAACATTAGTGTTTCTACTATTACCACCACTAGTGTTGAGGCTAGTAATAGTTCTTCTACTTTAGATGATAAGTATGATTTTGATCTTGATGGTTGCAATATCTCTGAAGTTATTAAGTTCCTCCAAAAGCTTGCTAAAAGTCCTAATGCTAGTGTTATGAACATGGCCTTTACAAAACACATTACTGATGGTCTCATAAAGATTAAAGAAGAAAAGATGAAACATAAAGCTTCTATTCCTATAAAACAAGAATATGGTTGGGAACCCATCATTAATATGAAAGTGAATGACTTTGATTTCAAAGCTTTGTGTGATCTTGATAGTAGTGTTTCTATTATGCCTAGAAGGATTTATGATATGCTTGATTTGCCTCCACTTGAAGATTATTATTTGAATGTCCCACTTGATGATAATGCTAAAAATAAATTCATGGGGAGTCTTAATGATGTTCTTATTATGGTTAATAATGCCTATGTCCCCGTTGATTTCTATGTTTTGGATGTTGAATACAATACTTCTTGTCCTATTACTTTGGGAAGACCTTTTCTTAGAACTGTTGGTGCCATCATTGATATGAAAGAAGGCACCATTAAATATCAACTCCCACTCAAGAAAGGTATAGAACATTTCCCTAAAAATAGAGAAAATATTTCTTTTGCTTCTACTATGAAAACAAATTTTGGTCTTAATGCTTCTTCATTTGAGAACACTTGATTTTTTCTTCCTTCTTATGCCTAATTTAAAGGCGTAAAAGAAAAGTACTTACTGGGAGATAACCCAAAAGTTTTAGATGAGTCTTGGAGGTTATTGCCTCTGTAATAACCTCTCCTTATCCTTTTTATTTGATTTTTGTGCCAAGAGTAACCTCTAATGAGAGAGAAGTAATGATTGGGAAAGTTGCTGTCCCGAAACAGATTTCTGTGCTTCACCGTAAAACTTCGTGTAAAATCTCGGAACGTCTTTTTGAGGCGTGAATTTTTGTTCTTCTGCCCCAGGTTGTTATCTAACTTTTTTTAGTTCAACACTTTTTGATTTGAGCAACAGAAGGTCTTAGAAAAAATTCATCTTTACCTGCTGGTCTGTTTTGACAGATTTCTGCCATTTTCTGCATTTGCTTCTTGTTGGTTCCTTTTTGAGTTCTTTTGGGGAATTGAGGTTTTTGAGGGAAGTGCTACAGTAGCTACAGTTCTAATGGAAGTTTATTTGGTCTTAGAACTGAACCTTAAGACTTATTTATCTTGAGTGCACTAATGTTGCTAATAAAGATTGTGTGAAGTTTTGTATGAAGGAAAAATTTTAGGTGTATGGAAGGAATGAGTAATGAGATGAAGGATGGACTAAAGCTCAAGCTTGGGGATGCCACGCGTGTCACCCCAAGAAATATCCAAGAAGTTCAAGCGTCAAAGCTTGGGGATGCCGAAGGCATCCCCTTCTTCATCAATAAAAATTCCAGGTTTCTTCCAAACGCTTCATTTTTATTGTTTCATGCACAGTTGTGTTTTTCTTGGAGCGTCTTCTTTTTCGTTTTTGTTTTGGTTTTTCGTTTTCTTGGTTTGCTTAGTTTTATGAATGAATTGGTTGGACCCCCTCTTTCATACATTGGTTTGCAAATAGTTTGGTTTGGTTTGGAAAAGAGTAGGAAGTTCATGCTTATGTGGTAAAAAGAGCTCGTTTTTGACTGTGGCCTATGCTTTGTCATGCCATGCTTGATATTGTTTTGAATTTATGCTTAGTATTGTTTGTTGTAGCATGACTTGTTATAAACAATTGAGATTGCTTAATGTGCTTTAATGAATCATGCGGTGTTTTAGCATATTAAAGCATATTATAGTGGTATTCTCCTTCGATGCTTTATTTGGGTTGACTTGGCGCATGCTCACACCATGTTATGACTATCTCAAGTCACCATAGCCTTTATGATCCTTTAGTTTTCAACTTGTAGTATCACTTTATGCTTTGATCAATGATGTTTTGTCGCTCTGCATGATTATGCCCATTATTGCCCTCTTAGTTTGTCGCTCCCAGTCTTTTGCTAGCCTCCACAACCAAGTATGAGTTCCACTCATGCATCCAACTCCCTAAACCAAGTTATTCCAAAGAGTCCACCATACCTACCTACTAGCTTAAGCTATTCGAAGTATATTCATGCTTTTGTTTACCTTCCAAATTAAACTTGTTATGAGAAAACTAGTGATTAAAGCTCTCACGAACTTGATGGCACACTTTACTTTTCTTGCCCTTAATAAACTTGAACCATTGTGTCGTCTATGTTGTATATGCTTGCACTTATTTGTTGGGAATTAGCAGAACCATGCTTTCATGGGGAACGCTTTCAACATTGCACTTGGTACTTGTACCTAGTTGATATTATGCTCTTTTGTATATGGATGTCGTCGGTGTGAAATGAAAGGGGAGCTTGTAAGTCCATGGAGTTATGTATATGTGTTAGAGAAACGCCTGGGCCGCTGGTCTAATCCATGCTGACATGGTGGAAACCTACAACGTAACCATAATGAGGTGTCTATGAAGCATTCTTCTTATAAAACAAAGAGTCCTATATTGAAAAAAAAAGATACTATGAAAAGAGGAAAGAGAGAAAAAAGCACCATATTCCCATGGTAAATAAGAAGAATGTTGAGATGCTTGTTGTCTGCTTGCCTTGTCATTTTGATATGGGGATTCTTCCATATCATCGGGCAAGGGGTACCCTGTTGGCGGTTCTCTATGATACACATATACTTACAATGACAAGAACTTACCGGTGAATAACTTGATTAGCATGAGGAGCGGCCCTGGTATACAAGGGACATGAGATTTCTAACTTATACTTCGTCAAGCATGTACACCATAGTTTGTTCACTTTAACCTTAATCACCTTCAAGATGCTTATGATAGGGGCAATGAGAGCTGAAATCTATAAGTACCATAATTTTTGGAAGCTCTTTATGAGACTTAAATCCCTACTTCCTTTTACAAAGGCCTTTCTTCCACCATTATATTGAGTCTCCACCTTCTATCTTTATGCACTTACTTTGAGAGCATAGTGGCCATTCTTAGTTCTATGTGCATTGTCCCAAGACTAGTTGATTGATGCATAACTTGATATTGCTTGTTTTAAACTATTTGTATCTAGTCACTCTTATGAACTTTGAAGGTGTCCTATGTATTTATATTTGCTACTCTATTGAGGGACAAGCTGAATACTATTATGCTATGTTTTCTTTATGTGAAACAAACAAACGTCTTGCAAAGCATTGTTATTCATGAATCTTTTGTTTGTGCCTTTTCATGTTGCATCATAGTTTCTTTGCTTATTGCTAGAACTTTGTCTTTCATGTTATGATTGAAGTACTATGATCCCAGCTTTGAATGTTTTACAAATACTTTGATCAAGTCTTTGATGGTGCATGTCACCTCAAAAATTATTCTTTCTTTTTATCCCTTACCTACTCGAGGACGAGCAGGAGTTAAGCTTGGGGATGTTGATACATTGCAAATCTATCTATAATTTTTGATGTTCCATGCTTAGTCTTATTCACTTTCTTGTGTTTTGTTCCAACTTTGGAGTACTTTTCATATGATTTCTTGGACTAACCTATTAACAAGAGCCACAGTGCCAGTTGCCTATTTTCTGCTGTTTTTGGTTCCAGGAAAGTCAGAAAATGAATATTCTCAGAATTGGACGGCACAAAAGCCAAAGTGCCTATTTTTCGGAAGTCATCAAGTGCCAGAATACGAGATGGAGAAGGGCCAGAGGCCGGCCACACCACCTGGCCGCGCGGCCAGGTTGGACCCGCGCCAGGGGGTAGTGTGGTGGCCCCTGGCACCCCCTCGGTCTCCCCTTCCGCCTTTATATTGCCCTTGGTACGAAAACCCTAAGTGCCCGATCAAAAAATCCATGAAAGAGTCTGTAACCGCCGTCATCTCCATCCCTAGATCGGGAGGGATCTGAAGCTCTTCCCGGCACCCTGCCGGAGAGGGGAATTCACCCTGGAGGCCTTCTTCATCACCATGCAAGCCTCCGGTGTGATGCGTGAATAGTTCCTCCTTGGACTACGGATCCATGTAGTAGCTAGATGTCTGGTTCTCCTCCTTTGTTCTTTCATGTTTAGATCTTGTGAGCTCCATTCATGATCAAGATCATCTATTTGTAATTCTACATGTTGTGTTTATGGGGATCCGAAGGATATTGAGATCCTATTTCAGATTGATTATTGATTCTATCATGTCTTTGTTATTTGTGATCTTACATGCTTTCCGTTGTTAGTAGCTACCTTGGCCAAGTAGATGCTAGCAACTCCAAGAGTTAGTATTTATGCTCGATAGTGGGTTCATGCCTCTGGTAATCTGGGGAAGTGACAGAAATCTCTAAGGTACTAGATGTGATGTTTCTACTAGGGAGAAAACAACAATCGTTTGTTCATAGAACAATCGTATTGTTTACTTTACACGCAGTTCGTAAAGCAATAATCTGTTGGTTGCAACTTAATACTGGAGGGGGTTCGGATGATAACCTGAAGGTGGATTATTAGTCATAGATGAAGTTGGATGGCGGTCTATGTATAATGTTGCAATGCCCAATCAAGTCTCAAAGGAGTCAAGATGATTAGTATATGCATGTATTGCTTTCTTGATGTTTGTCAATTGCCCCGCTGTAATTTGTTCACCCAGCATGTTATCTATCTAAGGAGAGCCACCTCTAGTGAACTATGGATCCCGGTCCTTGTCTTTTATATTCAATCTACAATCTTTTACTGCTTTGTGTTTACTTTCTGCAAACTTTTACTTCTTTCCATTCGATACATTTAATCCTTTGTTTTCCGCAAAACACGATGAGATTGACAACCTCATCGCAAGTTGGGACAAAGTTCTGTGGTTGTGTTGTGCAGGTCTCCACGTTGCTACTAGCACCGGTAGTGCGCCCTGCCAAAGCTCAGCTAGTAACACCTTTGGGGTGTTTCCTTGCTCCTACTGGTTCGATTAAACCTTGATTTGATACTGAGGGAAACTTGCTGCTGTGCTCATCATACCTTCCTCTTGGGGTTCCCAACGAGCTCTACATCAACCACGCACCAGCACTTTTCTCGGCCCCGTGCATTGAGCCATCAGTGCCTTGGATGAATCATGCGTTGTTTTGGTTTTCGTTTTCTTTTGTTTGCTTAGTTTGCTGAATAAATTGGCTGGGCCCCCTCTTTCATACATTGGTTTGCAAATAGTTTGGTTTGGTTTGGAAATGAGTAGGAAAGTTCATACTTATGTGGTAAAAGGAGCTTGTTTTTGATTGTGGCCTATGCTTTGTCATGCCATGCTTGATAATGTTTTGGCTTTATGCTTAGTATTCTTTGCTGTAGCATGACTTGTTATAAACAATTGAGATTTCTTAATGTGCCTTGGATGAATCATGCGTTGTTTTAGCATATTAAAACATAGTATAGTGGTATTCTCCGTTGATGCTTTATTTGGGTTGACTTGGCGCATGTTCACACCATGTTATGACTATCTCAAGTCACCATAGCCTTTATGATCCTTTGGTTTACAACTTGTAGTATCACTTTATGCTTTGATCAATGATGTTTTGTCACTCTGCATGATTATGGCCATTATTGCTCTCTTAGTTTGTCGCTACCAGTCTTTTGCTAGCCTCCACAACAGAGTATGAGTTCCAGCCATGCATCCAACTCCTTAAACCAAGTTATTCCAAAGAGTCCACCATACCTACCTACTAGCTTATGCTATTCCAAGTATATTCATGTTTTTGTTTACCTTCCAAATTAAATTTGTTATGAGAAAACTAGTGATTAAAGCTCTCACGAACTTGATGGCACACTTTACTTTTCTTGCCCTTAATAAACTTGAACCACTGTGTCGTCTATGTTATATATGCTTGCACTTATTTGTTGGGAATTAGAAGAACCATGCTTTCATGGGGAACGCTTTCAATATTGCACTTGGTACTTGTACCTGGTTGATATCATGCTCTTTTGTATATGGATGTCGTCGGTGTGAAATGAAAGGGGAGCTTGTAAGTCCATGGAGTTATGTATATGTGTTAGAGAAACACCTGGGCCGCTGGTCTAATCCGGCTGACATGGTGGAAACCTGCAGTGTAATCATAATAGGCTGTCTATGAAGCATTCTTCTTATAGAAAAAAGAGTCCTATATGGAGAAAAAAGAGAAAAGAAAAAAAAAGATTATGAAAAGAGGAAAGAGAGAAAAAAGCACTATATTCCCATGGTAAATAAGAAGATTGCTGAGATGCTCGTTGTCTGCTTGCCTTGTCATTTTGATATGGGGATTCTTTCGTATCATCGGGCAAGGGGTACCTCGTTGGCGGTTCTCTATGATACACATGTACTTACGATGACAAGAACTTACCGGTGACTAAACTTGAGTAGCATGAGGAGCGTCCCTCGTATACAAGGGACATGAGATTTCTAACTTATACTTCGTCAAGCATGTACACCATAGTTTGTTCACTTTAACCTTAATCACTTCAAGATGCTTATTATAGGGGCAATGAGAGCTGAAAGCTATAAGTACCATAATTGTTGGAAGCTCTTTATGAGACTTGATTCCGTACTTCCTTCTATGAAGGCCTTTCTTCCACCATTATATTGAGTCTCCACCTTCTACCTTTATGCACCTACTTTGAGAGCATAGTGGCCATTCTTAGTTCTATGTGCATTGTCCCAAGACTAGTTGATTGATGCATAACTTGATATTGCTTGTTTTAAACTATTTGTATCTAGTCACTCTTATGAACTTTGAAGGTGTCCTATGCATTTATATTTGCTACTCTATGAGGGACAAGATGAATGCTATTATGCTATGTTTTCTTTATGTGAAACAACAAACGTCTTGCAAAGCATTGTTATTCATGAATCTTTTGTTTGTGCCTTTTCATGTTGCATCATAGTTTCTTTGTCTTATTGCTAGAACTTTGTCTTTCATGTTATGATTGAAGTACTATGATCCCATCTTTGAATGTTTTACAAATACTTTGATCAAGTCTTTGATGGTGCATGTCACCTCAAAAATTATTCTTTCTTTTTATCACTTACCTACTCGAGGACGAGCAGGAGTTAAGCTTGGGGATGTTGATACATTGCAAATGTATCTATAATTTTTCATGGTTCGTGCTTAGTTTTATCCACTTTCTTGTGTTTTGTTCTAACTTTGGAGTACTTTTCATATGATTTCTTGGACTAACCTACTAACAACACCACTTCTAGTTCTAATTTCATAAGCATGTTTTTCTTTAGCAGCATTAACTAGCAAGTCTTTTGTACTTTAATAAGCTGATCAATTTGAGTTTGAACTATTTGGAAATATTTAACAAGCATTTTAACATCATTAGAAGTTCTTTCCATAATATCCATCAACTCAATAATAGCTCTAGAGTTTTCCATTAAATGATTTTGCACGCTTTTGTTAAAATTATCTTGCTTAACAATAAAAACATCAAATTCTTCTAAGCATTGATCAGGAGGTTTAGAGTAAGGAATGTCACCTTCATCAAAATGTTGGAGAGAGTGTACCTCAATAGTGGATGAGTGGGATATTGACTTACATAATTCTTCTATAGGAGGTAAATTCTTCACATCTGCAGCTTTAATTCCCTTCTCCTTAAGACATTTCTTAGCTTCCTTCATCACTTCATCATTTAGTTCAATAACTCATCTCTTCTTTGGTGTTGGTGTTGGCTCAGGTATAGTTAACTCAGGTGCAGTTGGCTTAGGTGAAGTCCAATCATCATAATTGTTGCTTATTCTAGCCATTAATTCATCAGCTTCTTTAGGAGTTCTATTCCTGAAAACACAATCAGCACAACTATCCAGGTATGTCCTAGATTCTTCCATTAGTCAATTATAATATATATCAAGAAGCTCATTTTTAGGTAATGGACATCCAGCCTATGCATGAATCAAAGAACAAAACCTTGCCCATGATTCAGGCAATATCTCTTTTTCTCCCTGTTTAAAATCAAAAAGTTCTTGCAAAATTGCATGTCTAGCACTAGGAGGAAAATATTTCTGAAGGAAGGTACTAATCAAGCAATCAGGGCTATCAATAGATCTAGGAGGTAAATTATTAAACTAAGTTTTAGCTTCTCCTTTCAGTGAAAAGGGAAAATTTTAGCAACAAAGTAGGTGTGCATCTTAATATCATCAGAAAATAAGCCACTTGATACATTGCAAATGTATCTATAATTTTTGATGTTCCATGCTTGGTTTTATCCACTTTCTTGTGTTTTGTCCACACTTTGGAGTACATTTCATATGATTTCTTGGACTAACCTATTAACAAGAGCCATAGTGTCAGCTGCCTGTTTTCTGCTATTTTTGGTTCCAGGAAAGTCAGAAAATGAATATTCTCGGAATTAGACGGGACAAAAGCCAAAGTGCCTATTTTTCCGGAAGTCATATATGCAGGTGGATGGCGGTCTATGTATAATGTTGTAATGCCCAATCAAGTTCCAAAGGACTCAAGATGATTAGTATATGCATGTATTACTTTCTCGATGTTTGTCAATTGCCCCGCTGTAATTTGTTCATCCAGCATGTTATCTATCAAGGAGAGCCACCTCTAGTGAACTATGGATCCCGGTTCTTTTCTTTACATACAATCTATAAAATGTTTACTGCTTTGTGTTTACTTTCTGCAAACTTTTACTTCCTTCCATTCGATACGTTTAATCCTTTGTTTTCAGCAAAACACGGTGAGATTGACAACCTCATCGCAAGTTGGGGACAGAGTTATGTGGTTGTGTTGTGCAGGTCTCCACGTTGCTACTAGCACCAGTAGTGCGCCCTACCAAGGCTCAGCTAGCAACACCTTTGGGATGTTTCCTTGCTCCTACTGGTTCGATTACACCTTGGTTTCATAACAGAGGGAAACTTGTTGCTGTGCTCATCATACCTTCCTCTTGGGGTTCCCAACGAGCTCTACATCAACACCGAGCCATGACCACTCATGGTAGAAAGCTCAGTCATATGTGCTACCGCACTTTCATTCTTAGTCCCACAAAAAGGTTCTTTCTCAACAATAGTTATGTAAGATAAATCAAGAGAGAAATCATAATCCTTATCTTTAATGTTTATGGGAGATGTAGCAAACTTATCATTAGGAGATAATTTGGGTCTTATAGTACGCCTCTCAAGGAGACTCTTAATAGCACTTTTACCATGAGTATTTTGACATTCTTTAATAAATTCATCATTCATTTCTATATATCTGTCTTTAATATCATAGCTCTCTATAGACTCAGGTGAACTGATAGGTGTAGTGGTGTCTTCATTAGGAGTTTCGGTGTTTCTAGCTATAGTTCTAGCAATCGT
Organism: Avena eriantha; assembly: GCA_910589775.1. Classification (NCBI taxonomy): domain Eukaryota; kingdom Viridiplantae; phylum Streptophyta; class Magnoliopsida; order Poales; family Poaceae; genus Avena; species Avena eriantha. The sequence goes on along the minus strand of OU342746.1, from coordinate 97,389,972 downwards.
AGCATCTAGGAAAGGACCTAATGAACCACTTTTATCAAGCACAGTAGAAGCAACATCATAAGCATCAGAAGTTTCAGATTCAGCAGTATGTGTAGTATGTGTATGTGGTGGTGTAAGGAGCTTACTCATAACAGATGGTGAATCAAGAGTAATAGAGGTGTTCAGAACGGTACCTCTTCTTGTAGTGGATGGTAATATAAGAACTTTTCCATCACAACACTTACCCATGATGAATGGAGGGCAGCAAACAATAGTGATTCCAAGTGAACTTGATAAATAGAGCTATGCTCCCCGGCAATGGCGCTAGAAAATAGTCTTGATGACCCACAATTATAGGGGGTGTATCGCAGTATTTTCGAGGGAAGTGAAACCCAATTTATTGATTCGACACAAGGGGAGCCAAAGAATATTTATAAGCCTTAACAACTGAGTTGTCAATTCAGCTGCACCTGGAAACAATCTTGCTCACAGCAGTTTATCAGTAGCAACAATTTTGTAATAGCAATAGCAAAGTAATAACAGTAGTAAAAGTAAAGATAGTAGTAACAATTGCAGTAAACAGTAGGATTAAAGCGTGGTAGGCATAGGGATGGATGGACGGGCGTTGCATGGACAAGACAATTCATATACCAATAGAGACATAGAGCATTTGCAGATAAATAAGATAAAGCATCCAAGTACTAAATAATCATAGGCATGTGTTCCATATATAGTCATATGTGCTTGCAATGAGAACTTGCACAACATCTTTTGTCCTACCAGCCCGTTTGTAGCGGGGCCTCAAGGGAACTACTGGCAATTAAGGTGCTCCTTTTAATAGAGCACCGAAGCAAAGCATTAACACTCTGTGAACACATGTGATCCTCACATCAAAGCCACCCCCTCCGGTTATCCCGATTATTGTTACTTCGGGGCCTTTGGTTCCCGAAAAATATGTGTATACAATGTGTAGGTAAGACCATAAACAATACTATCATAATGAATCAATAAAATGTTCAGATCTAAAATCATGGCACTCAGGCCCTAGTGACAAGCACTAAGCATAACAAGTTGCAACAAACTCAAAAAGCACTAATAAAAGATACTAGGCACCATGCCCTAACAATCTGATGCCACTACATGAATGATCTCATCCAATCCCTACCATCCCCATAGCCTACAGCGGGAGATTAATCACTCATAGATGGGGGAATCATGGATGGTCGATGGAGAAGCGATGGTGACGATGATGGCGATGATCTCCTCCAATTCCTCGTCCCGGCAGGGTGCCGGAATGGAGTTTCTGGTTCTAAATTGCAGAATCTGGTGGTGGCGGCGTAGCGGAACTCTTTCTGGAAAAACGTTGAACCCCCCTTTGTTTTTAGGTCAAGTGGCATCTTATAGGTGAAGAGGGAGGCCAAGGGGGTGACCGAGGCGGCCACACCCCCCCCCCTCTGGCGTGGCCAGGCCTGGCCTGCACGGCCAGGTGGTGTGGGCCCCTCATGGCCCTCCTCCGTCTGGACTTCTAGCTCTATGAATCTTCTGGTGAAATAGGATTTTTGGCATATTTTCTGGGATTTTTACTGATAGTTGATTTTCTGCACAAAAACTAGACACCAAGGTAATTCTGCTGAAAACATCGTCAATCTATGTTAGTTGTATCCAAATCACACAAGTTTAGAGGAGAAACAATAGCAAAAGTGTTCAGGAAAGTAGATACGTTTTGGACGTATCAGCTCTCAACGGCTACATCGCAGCAGGAAGCATTGTCCCTAGTAGGACAGTTGATATGGGGTGGCCCGATCTTCTCAGTAAGCGGATGGCGATCATGATGGTAGATGTTAGATAACTAGTGCGTAGCTATGATCTCTCTCGCTCGATCCCTGATGCCAGCGCAACAGATCTCGAACCTTGTAGGATATTCACAACACCACACTCTTGCGCACGCAGCCGTGACCACGAACGGTAGTATGCAATCTACTAATTCCCAATGGAACAACAGATCACACTCAATTATAGTTGGCAGATTCGAACACAGGGTAATTCTAGAGGTTCTATGAAAGAAACAACTCCAAAATATTTTAACGTGGTCTAAACCCTAACTTGTGACGGCTACGGAGGTTTATATGAGGGCTGGGGCGTCCTCCCCTCTAAACGGGCCTAAAAACAGCCATAACTTGGCCCAAACTGACTCGGTTCGACTCAAACTGATACATACCGACCCATATATGGCTTCAGCGTTATTGGCATGCAGTCCAAACGTCGTGGAACACCTCAAACATGTAATTCTTGGTGCGCCATCTCTCACTCTTGCTCATACGTGATTTCCTCATTGCCTCCTAGTGCGCATGCCTCCCGCTCCTCCCTCGCACACTTGTTGATATTGGAAATCAGCGCTTGTCCTTCTTGCTGCAACTCTCCTCCTCCTCGTGCAACGCTTGTGTTATCAATAAACCTTATCATACAAAGATGCATAGACTTAGGTAGTATAAAGTTCTCATTAAGTAAAACATCAGGTTCAATTAAGAGTGAATTCACCTGTTGCTCAATCAGCTTTGCACGAGCTCTTGTAATGGGTGCAATCCTGATTTCATTGGACTTGTTCTTTGCAGCAACATCTTCATTGTGAATAGGAGTAGGAGATAGTGGAATAGTATGGATGTCCTCATCATCTCCCCCCCCCTTCAAAAGGCGTCGACCTCAACGCTCCAAGGTCTTCTCCAGCATATGGTGATAAATCAGCAACGTTGAAGCTGTTGCTAGCACCACCAAACTCCTCAATAGGTATATCAACTGAGTAGGCATTATCATTAATTTTGGCTAGTACTTTGTAAGGACCAGCACCACGTGTCTTCAACTTGGACTTGCGAAGTAGTTGAAATCTGTCCTTGCGGAGATGCACCCAAACCATATCTCTAGGCTCGAATAACACTTCTTTTCTTGCTTGATTCCTTGCAGCAGCAATGTTCTTGCCTTTCTGCTCAATAGCCTCTCGAGTCTTCTCATGTATTTTCTTCACATAATCAGCACGTGTTGATGCCTCCATATCAACTCTCTCATGTAATGGCAGAGGCAACATATCAAGTGGCGTCAATGGCTTGAAGCCATACACCACCTCAAAAGGACAAAGCTGAGTAGTTGAATGCATAGCCCTGTTGTAAGCGAACTCAACATGTGGCAAACACTCTTCCCACTCCCGCAGATTCTTTTTAATCATGGTCCTTAGCAGCTGTGACAATGTTCTATTCACCACCTCCGTTTGACCATCTGTTTGGGGGTGACATGTAGTACTGAACAACAACTTTGTTCCTAGCTTCCCCCATAAGGTCTTCTAAAAGTAGCTCATGAACTTCACATCACGGTCAGAAACAATCGTCTTTGGTACTCCATGTAATCTCACGATGTCCCTGAAAAACAGGTTAGCAACATGCGACGCATCGTCGCTTTTGTGGCAGGCAATAATATGAGCCATCTTAGAGAACCTATCCACTACCACAAATATAGAATCATGACCTCTCTGAGTTTTAGGTAGACCTAGCACAAAATCCATACTAATGTCTTCCCATGGAGTAGTAGGTGCAGAGAGAGGTGTATACAAGCCATGAGGCTTCAGCTTGGATTTCGACTTGTGGCAAGTAATGCATCTGCTCACAAATCTGTACACATCACGCCTCATCTTGGGCCAATAAAAATGATCGGCAAGCATGAGCAATGTCTTCTCACGCCCAAAGTGACCCATCAAACCACCAGCATGTGATTCCTGCACTAAGAACAAACGCAACGACGATTCTGGAATACATAGTTTGTTAGCTCGAAACAAATATCCATCATGTATATGATACTTATCCCATGCATTTCTAAGAGCACATAAACGATATGGTTCAGCAAAATCATGGTCAGTTGCATAAAGTGCACAAATAGCTTCTAATCCAGGAATTTTAACATCAAGATTGGTTAATAGCATGTTCTTCCTAGATAGAGCATCAGCAACAACATTCTCTTTTCCCTTCTTATAATTAATGATGTAAGGAAAAGACTCAATGAACTCAACCCATTTAGCTAATCTTCTATGAAAGTTTGATTGAGCTTTCAAGTATTTCAATGCTTCATGATCAGAATGTATGATGAATTCCTTTGGCCACAAATAATGTTGCCAAACTTCAAGTACTCTCACAAGTGCATACAATTCTTTATCATAGATTGAATAATTCAAACGAGCACCAGTCAATTTCTCAGAAAAATAAGCTATAGGCCGTCCCTCTTGCATCAAAATGCCACCTATGCCTATACCACTAGCATCACATTCAACTTCAAGTTGCTTCGAAAAATCAGGTAATGCAAGCAATGGTGCAGAAGTAAGCAAACGTTTCAATGTATCAAATGCAATGTCTTGGGCCGCGCCCCATACAAAAGGAACACCTTTCTTTGTCAAATCATTTAATGGTGCAGCAATGGTGCTAAAATCTTTCACAAAGTGCCTATAGAAACCAGCGAGACCGTGGAAACTACGCACTTGACTTACATTCACTGGAGTAGGCCAATTCTGAATTGATTCAATTTTAGATTGATCTACCTCTACTCCATGCTTAGAAACAACAAATCCTAGGAATATGACCTTATCTTTTGCAAATGTACACTTCTCAAGATTAGCATATAGTTTATTATCACGTAACACTTGCAAAACTTGTCTAATATGAGTGCAATGTCCAGATTCGGTGTGGCTGTATATGAGTATATCATCAAAGTAAACAACCACAAAACGACCAATAAACTCTCTCAAAACATGATTCATCAAACGCATGAAAGTACTAGGTGCATTAGTAAGACCAAACGGCATGACTAACCACTCATACAAGCCGAATTTAGTTTTGAAAGCAGTTTTCCATTCATCCCCTTCTTTCATCCTAATTTGATGATAACCACTAGGCAAGGCAATTTTAGAGAAAACAGCAGCACCACTCAATTCATCTAGCATATCCTCTAAGCGTGGAATAGGATGACGATATCGAATAGTGATGTTATTAATCGCTCTACAGTCAAAACACATGCGCCATGTACCATCTTTCTTAGGAACTAAAATAACAAGAACAGCACAAGGGCTAAGAGAAACACGAATGTACCCTTTATCTAGCAACTCTTGTACTTGCTTCTGAATTTCCTTAGTTTCTTCGGGATTAGTCCTGTAGGGTGCACGGTTGGGAAGTGTGGCGCCAGGAAGCAAGTCCACTTGATGTTCTATACCACGCAATGGAGGTAAGCCTGCGGGTACATCTTCTGGAAACACATCCCCAAAGTCCTATAGAACAGAAGAGACACCAAGAGAAATAGGGGTCATGTCGTTAGAAACCAATACCTCGCCCTTATACATGAGCACAAGTGGCATGGCTGTAGGATCCTCACGAAATTCTCTCATATCTTCCTTAGTGGCTAATATTAATAAACCGGGCACTGTCTCACTTTTCGTTATATCACTCAATTTAGGCTCAATTACATCAGGGACAGCTGTCACGCAATCTCGCCGAGTGGTAGTATCTTCCTTCAGGTTCACCTCTATCTTCTGGCGAGAATCATTCACAATTTCTTGTGGTGTCATTGGCTGCATAGTAATCTTCTTTCCTTTGAATTCCAAGTGATATGTATTGGCTCGGCCATTGTGTTGCACATGGCGATCATAGAGCCATGGCCGACCCAATAGTAGGTGACAAACAGTCATAGGAACCACATCAAAATCAATAGAATCTTTGTATGGCCCTATTTGAAAGTTCACTCGTACCATATGATTTACCTTCATCTCACCATTGTTGCTCAACCATTGTATGAAGTATGGCTTGGGATGAGTTAAGTATGTCAAATTCAGTTTGGCACATAGTTCCTTACTTGCAAGATTTCTGCAGCTACCTCCATCAATAATGACCTTGCAAGCTTTGTTTGGTCCAACTAGAGCTTTTGTTTGGAACAGGTTGCAACGCTGGGATTCCTCAACCGGTTGCACACTAAGTACACGTGAAGATATGACAATAGTGGGTGCACGCTCAGCATATGCATCAGCACCAACCTCGCCGTCATCAATATCATCATCAGAAGCTTCATCTCCACTTTCTACTTCACCTTGTTCATTAACAAACATAACCTTGATGTTTGGACAATCCTTCTTGTAGTGACCTCTGCCTCCACAAGTATGGCACACCACATCACGAGTACGTGTAGTAGACATGTTGGAACCCGAGCTAGCAGCGGGTTTCTGAGTATTAGAACCAAACGAAGGTGTACTTGCTGGTTTGGCCGATGGTGTAAACGGAACAGCAGCTGGTGGCATGACAATGGGAGGTGTAGATTTGGCCGAAAATCTGCTAGAAGATGGAAATCGAGCACGTGACTTTGCCTCTTTAGCCAGCTGGGACTCGGCCTCTCTAGCATGGTGCAGCAGCTCGTTCATTGTCTCATACTTGTGATTACGCACAATACTCTTGATTTGAAGCTTCAAATTGTTGAGGAAACGTTGCATCGTCATCTCTCGTGATTCACGAACATTAGCACGCTGCATAAGCATCACCATCTCCATGTAGTACTCATCAACTGTCATTGTGCCTTGCCTCAACTATGTGAGCTTGTCAAACACAGAACGCAAATAATTGGAGGGAACAAAACGATCTGCCATGATGGCCTTCATCTCACGCCAATCCCTCACAGGAAGTTCATTGTCGTTCCGTCTATTCTTCACAATAGCTTCCCACCAACGCAAAGCGTAACCATTAAATTCTGATGCAGCAATTTTGACCTTCTTGTCTTCTGGGTAATCAAATAAATGCTAGAGCTTTTCAATCTTCAACTCCCAAGTAATATAATCCTCAGGATCAAGCGAGCCATTGAACAAAGGAATTGAGAACTTGGGCTTGCCCAAACTATCATCAGCTGGATTGTAAGCACGCTGGGCACGTCCAAGAGGAGCATACCCACGGCCATACAGAGGAGCAGCCGCAGGTGCAGGGGGATTTGCACGTCCCCTGCCACGATGTGGAGCAGCATCAGCCGCACTCCCCGCATCAAAGTCCTCAAACCCATCATCATGTTGTGCAAGTCCGGGCTGGAGTGTTGCCTGAATTGCCTCAATGGAATGCTGCAAGGTGGCAAAGTTGACATTCATAGCAGTCAGCTGCGTCTGAATATTATTGATGGCTCCAGTATTATTCTCCACAGCATCTTGTATGTCAGTGATATTTCTATGAACGGACTCTCTCCAAGTAACAAGCTCCTCCACCTGCTTTTTCTGTGACACAATTTCATCATCACTCAAAGACATGATTAGTAAGTTAGTGCAAAAATCAAAATCAGTATGGTGGAAACTCTCACAACTCACTCACAACTGATAAGAAAGAAGATCTTACCGTTCCAAAGTGAATAGAGATGCTCTACCAAACGTAATCAAAGACTGATGAGCTGAAGTGATGAAGTGAATATCAAAGGTATAGAGAACGATCACAGGGCACACAGGTTATTTATGGTGGAGCTATAGGTATGGTATCCTATCTACACCGCAAACAATTCCTAGTGCTGATTGTATGACATAGACCCACGGAAACACACACGGTGGAGATAAATGGGGCAATTGCAACTATGAAAAAGAGCTCAAAAAGTAAGGTATGTCGGAGGAATGCTCGTGTTGCAATGCACAAGGAGAGACGCTAGCAATGTCTCAGCGAAACGGGCACAAGATTGCTAACTGAGCAGCCCGCAGAGCACTAAGCACGCTAGTCTCGTAAGATAGTTTTAGACACAAAGAAAGGCTTACTAAGGCTCACAAGGATAGGTATGCTATGTGGACTCGGAAAAAAAATAAACAAAAAAAGAAAAAAATTTGACCTGAGAATTGGTCTCTGCCACGGCAGAAAAACGGCCTAAAATCCTGCCGCGGCAGGAGGTCGGCAGATACAAAAAATTCTCGTATGAGGGCAGACCTGTCTGTGGTAAGGCGACGGTCCAATTTTTTTTGGTCACGCTGGAGCACAGACCTGTCTGCGGTCAGGTGTGAGGCAGCGAGCCGAAATTTTTTTTATTCTGACTCGCCAAGTAGTACACAACTAGGACTCTTTACTTGGATCGGATCTGACTTGATGGTAGCGGAAAAAGATGGTGGAAAACAACTAGAACAACTAGAAAACAAATCTACGAAGAACAGATCTAGATCTAATCTAATAGAGGAACTTGACCAGCAACTATTACTAGAATACGATGTAATCTAGGCTATGGCAACTCTTTTTGTGGGCCTTTTTCTGTATAGGATGAAAACACTCTCTAATCTATGGATGGATTGTGGATTGCTTACCGAGGCAACGAGGAAATCTGATACCAAGATGATATGGGGTGGCCCGATCTTCTCAGTAAGCGGATGGCGATGATGATGGTGGATGATAGATAACTAGTGTGTAGCTATGATCTCTCCCGCTCGATCCCTGATGCCAGCGCAACAGATCTCGAACCTTGTAGGATATTCACAACACCACACTCTTGCGCACGCAGCCGTGACCATGAACGGTAGTATGCAATCTACTAATTCCCAATGGAACAACAGATCACACTTAATTATAGTTGGCAGATTTGAACACAGGGTAATTCCATAGGTTCTATGAAAGAAACAACTCCAAAATATTTTAACTTGGTCTAAACCCTAACTTGTGACGGCTACGGAGGTTTATATGAGGGCTGGGGCGTCCTCCCCTCTAAACGGGCCTAAAAACAGCCATAACTTGGCCTAAACTGACTCGGTTCGACTCAAACTGATACATACCGACCCATATATGGGTTCGGTGTTATTGGCACGCAGTCCAAACATCGTGGAACACCTCAAACATGTAATTCTTGGTGCGCCATCTCTCACTCTTGCTCATACGTGATTTCCTCATTGCCTCCTAGTGCGCATGCCTCCCGCTCCTCCCTCGCGCACTTGTTGATATTGGAAATCAGCGCTTGTCCTTCTTGCTGCAACTCTCCTCCTCCTCGCACAACGCTTGTGTTATCAATAAACCTGATCATACAAAGATGCATAGACTTAGGTAGTATAAAGTTCTCATTAAGTAAAACATCAGGTTCAATTAAGAGTGAATTCACCTGTTGCTCAATCAGCTTTGCACGAGCTCTTGTAATGGGTCCAATCCTGATTTCATTGGACTTGTTCTTTGCAGCAACATCTTCATTGTGAATAGGAGTAGGAGATACTGGAATAGTATGGATGTCCTCATCAACAGTTAAGAGGCATGGCATGCATGTGTTCGGCGACAAAACAGAGTTCCCCTGCGTAAAGCAGGTGCCTGACAGCAGGAAGGATGCCTTCTATGCCCTACACCACATGAAGGCGTTCGTACGGGACCAGCATAACAACATGTTGCCATATGACCTTCGAAGGTGGGCTGAAGATCCTGAACATATATAGTATCGCAACCTCATGATGGATTTCTTCGATATCCAAGAGGAGATCTCGACAATCGTGCACCAACAAGTCATAAAATTTGGGGGCCTCTTCTACAGCGGCACTCCACCACACAACAAGGAGATATATGAACACTTAGCAAAGCAGGGTGATGGCAGGACGTTCATGATGTTAGCGAAAGGAGCTAAACGGGGCTTCAACAATATCCTCGAGCCGACTCATCATCCGAAGAAGTCTTGATGTTTTCCTAGCTAGCTGTTAGTTCCGAACTTGTGTTGTAAACTTTATCCCTATGTTAACTTGCCTAGCAACCTATAGAGTATGTTTCGTAAACCGTTGAACTTGATTGTGAGCGATGCTAGTTATTTGTGTTATGAACTATTTTAGTGCTTGGTCATATGTTGCTTCTCATTCGTTATTGCCACCCTACTTCTTGGTTTGATTTCCATCTTTCTTCGAAATGCCGATGATTAAAATGTGTTGTGGCACAATATATATGTGTGACTATACCATTGTAGGATCTGGTGTGCCAAGTAGACTTGTAATTTGAGCTTCCTCTACTTGCTACACCAGATCCATCAGCAGCATTGTTATTTCCATGCCCAACCTAAGTATGAGGCACTAATCCAAGTCATTATTGGTTTGCTTTTTTTGTCTTTCTTTGAAATGTTGATGATTAAAACGTGTTGTGGTACTATATATGTGTGTGACTATACTGCTGCTAGATCTGGTGTGCCAAGTAGACTTGTAATTTGAGCTTCCTCTACTTGCCACACTAGATCCATCATCGACATTGTTATTTCCGTGCCCAACCTAAGTATGAGGCACCCATATATATGCATGATCTTATCTTGTGAACGGCTATTGCTTTCCACTGACATAGCTAATATCATATATATTGTGTACAGGAGATGGCCAAGAAGTGTTATGTCGTGTACATCGGTAGGGTTCTAGGTGTGTACGAGGAGTGGGAAGACTGCCAGAAGCAAGTGAACAACTTCTCGAGCAACAACTACAAAGGCTACAAGAGTAGAGAGGTGGCGGAAGAGAAGTGGAGGAAGCATGGGAGGAAGAAGTGGAGGAACTTCGTTGTGGTCACCACCTTGCTCTTCATGGTAGGTTGTGTGCTCTACTTCACCTAGAGAGCTCTGTCGTGTAGTTGTAATATGATTGTGAACTTGTACTCGGTCCCCGGGAGATGTGAACTTGGTGTTGTGTGTGATGTACTAGTTGGTTGATGTGTGAACTCTCGTATGTCGCGGATTAATTCAAGTTGATGTGTGATGTACTTGTATTCGTGTTGGTTCTATACTATGTTTTGGCCAATTGCAACTTTCTGGAAATTCTGTGTTGTCTATACTGTATTCTGGACTGTATAATACCTGTGTATTGTGTATTCCTGTAACATCCCAATTTCAGTAACCCTGGTAGTTGTCCAGAATGCAAAAATCAGGGGGAACAAAAACTTTTTCTTGTGCTTTGGTGCAATGTTTGCTTGTTGTTTGCTTGCACTTGTGCTTATGAAGTGTATCTTATGATTCTCCTTACCTCACCCCCAGTTGACAAAAGCTATTTACCAAAAATAGTCTTGGCTTACTTTACACAATTCTCAAACGTTCTGGCATTACAAAACATGAGCCAAGATGCCTATGAAACCAAAACTATTTTGCTAGCATCTATTAACAAAACTATGGAGAGATATATAATACAATCTCCTTATGTTTTCAAGACAGAACACTCAACTAACCTTATCTCTAGTGTTCCCAAAACCTCTTTCCAAAAGCATTTGAATTCTACTGTTGGTAGAGATACCAAGAACCCTCATATTATTCAAAACTTAACCTCTTCAAAATGCCCCAACCTTACCCCAAGCTAGGCTTGATGGTAACCTCATTAGTGGTTATGCTTAGTATAAGATGATTTGCCTTGATCTACTGTCTGATGAGTTGCCTTGATCTGCTGATTGATTTGTTTGCTTAGGAAGTAGAATGAGCTACCCTAGAAGCTCATCACTAGGATCAAGATGTTTTTCCCAATCATCAACCCCTAAGCAAGAAAGCAAACCTTGATATGATCCCTAGCTATTGAGTGATCATCTAAAACCCTCAACCAGATCTATTCTAAGGATTTCCATTCTAGATGTTTCCAAGTTCATGAAGACCAATATCAAGCATGGACCTCTTCTACACACTCTAATCTTCCATATCACCCCCTTGTTAAAGTTCTGGTACCTTGCAACTCCTCCAAGAACATTCCCTCTCATACTCTAGTCAAAATCCTCAAAACTGCCAAATTGGCTAAGTCTCGAAACAGTTCCAAGATCAACTTTTTGGAATGCCTCCTTTTCTCAAACCATGTGCATTTTTGGAAATGCACTTGAACCATATTGTTAACCATCCTAAGGGCTACCAAGGCCCACATTTGCCTCTGGTTAGATCATCCCTCAACCCACTCATCCATGATGGTTTTGCAGACAAGAAAATAACATTTCCTGCAAAACTAGACATCATGCCTACCTTGGTAGAAGCTCACATCCTTATATAACCTCCTATGGACCAACTCTCTGCATGGTTATGTTCTACTCATTGATGTCTACCAGAACCTGCTTCACTTGCTCCAAATGGATCTCTGTGCTGCTTAAACCCACATGGTTTATAAGGCATCATCACTCATATTGCTTGGCAGCCTTAATTTCAACAAAGTTTGCCATCAATTCTAGATCATCACAAATACAATTAATTCAAAATCTTTCTGCCATGATCATCTATATGACCTGTTTTACCCACCCATCTATCCCTTGCACCAAGGTGAGCTCTAATCTCCAAGATGCAAGCCTGTTTTGGTGGTATAAAAATAACACCACCCTAGATCATCAACTCATTGTTTTCCATCCTTTTCTAGTTGGAATTTCATTCCACAAGGTTGCAACTTCTTTATAAACCTTGTCTATCTCATCTATATTGGTCCTCAAGATTTATCAATAATTATCCATAATTATTATGGCCCCAAAACTATTTAATTTCTCTAATAGTCAAAATCTCCAAAACTCCCTCCATAAAGGAAAGTTTGGTTCTTACCAAACCACTTCCCCAACTTGTGGCCGATGTGAGTTCCACATAACATACCCTATCTTTCCATCGCAAAAATAAATATTTTTGAGAAGCTTTATTATTTCTTTTGCCCATTTTCTTAAATGGTTGAATTGGAATAAGGATTGTTTTAAAAACTTTTACGCCTCAATAAATCTTGGGAAAAATTTCCCTAAGTGTGTATTCACATTTGGGACCCTTCCACACCAAAATCCATCCTTGTCCCATGGAAATTAATCAAATGATCTTCTAAAAATCATTTCTATCCTTTTTGAGTAATTGAATTTAAGAGGACTAAAACTCCTCTGACAAATCTCAAATAAATCCTAGAAGTCTACCTTGACCTCACTTGTCTACCAGTACCATTTTCTTCTCTGGTCCAATGCAAGATTTTGGACTTCCTTCACAACCATCAATTGGATCAAATTTGCCATTCTAGCAAATCCATTACCCTAACCACTTCCAAACTCCATCAAAACTTGATTAAAGCTCAACCTTAGCACCATGATACACCCTGGTTGACCACCACTGTAGCACCACCCAGCAATTAACCATTTGGCCCTTGAACTAGTATTAAGAGAGAGAGACAACAAAGATCTTACAAGATTTGTCCCCCATTAATTACCACTGATGCCACCACCTCTCTCTCTGGTCCAGCACCACCAAATACCTATACTTCCCCTCTCCACCTCCCCCTAGACCAACCCCTGGCCAGCATTGCCCTCCCCCTTGTCCAATTTGGTAAATTACTCCACCCACTCCTCCCTCTTGCTATATATGGCCAGAGGCCTTCCCCAGCCAACCGCTGCCCCTCATTTGCCCCCTCTCCACCTCACTTACCTCCCACGAGCACCACACCCTCTCCCCTGCTCTGTGTTGTCCGAAGGAAGAAGAAGAGGAGCTCTCGGCCTCCTCTCAAAAATCGAGCAAGGCTCTCTCCCCTCGGCTCCATTTCTTCTGCATGTCAGCCCACGAGATCCCCTCCTCCTCCTCTACCTGACCATGCTCTCTTTTCTGCCCAGGACCCTCTCCTCCGCCGTCACCGTCGAGCTCCGACGAGTCTACTCTCGGCCGCCATCGCATGAGCTCCTTCCCGGCGGCAAACTGCATCATGCCGCCCACCGATCTGCTCAGCATCGTCGACCGCGTCGCCCTGCACCCTCCGCGCCGCCTCATGAGCCCTCTGGTGAGCCTCCCTCCTCTCTCTCCCCGGTGAGCTAGGGTTTTGTCCCCGGCGCTCTGTCGCTGCGACGACGACGAGCGCAGGACGTCCATCGCGCCTTAAACGGATGGCCCATATCCACGATACCCCTTTGGCCCCCTCCTGTCGCTGACTGCCGGGTCCCGCCTGGCAGGTTCGAGCGCCGGCTCTTTATTTTCAGATCGAGAGAAAATACCAGCAGGATTTAATCCTTTTAAAAATGAAAATTTTGTCCCAAATGCCTAGATCTAAATTTCTGGTGGTTCTCTGATGTTTTCTCAAACATGTAGAGGCAACCCCATGTCCAAAATAAAAGAATTCTAATTACTGGTATTTATTCTGCTGAAATGTATCTGGAACCCCAATTAAATTTCCTCTGTGAGTTTTACATTTGCATTTAAGATGAAACAAGGTCCTACTGGAAGGTATTTGAAATACCTATCAACCATCACCAGTCTTACACCAAGTTGAACAATATACTGCCTTTAACAAAAATAACAAAACTAGCAACTTCCTATCCTAGATAAATTCCCCAGGTCTAACCAAATGTTGGATTGACCTGATTCCACCTCCCAGTACACTCCAGAACCTATATCTACCAAATCCTAGCAGCTCAGAATTTATTGAGCTCTGCTTAATTTTGGTGATTTAAATACTTCTGTAAGGAGTATTTTCACCAAATAAATCACTCAAGGAGTTTGGCAACTCCAAAAAGGGTGAATCCAATACCTACAGAAAGGTGTTGGACATACCTGTCACATGCCCTTGGAATTAACTCAATAGCTCATGTAGAATTAATCTGGTGAATAAGAGAAGAATCATACATAACTTTAGGAATTTCCTGAGGGCATTCTGGTAATTCTTTGGACATGATTCCAACTCTAGGTGGTTCAGTCCATCAAGTACTACCAAACCATCCAAGGGAATAATGTTTGAAGCTCCAGATAACTTCTGGTGAATTATTCCCTCAAACTAGAGTTTTTACCACTATAAAAATCATAATTAAATCTAGGAAATTGATAATCAAGTGAAACCACTTGTGATGGTTTTGTTTTGTCAAGACCCATCTGAGGATATCACTTTTGAACATTGGTAGCCTACTGACCTCAGAACCCTAATCCATATGCTTTGCCTCTAGCCTTGACCAGTACCTAGAGAAAACTACTAAAGTGGCAATCTGGTAAATTCCACCAATAGAACCCAACCTCTCCAAAACCTCCCAGGTTTAGTAGTTTTTCTTATATTTGTTTGTTGTATGGTTTGGTGCATGAATGCCTTGTATTGATTGTGGTATTGTCTGCTTGCATGTGTACCCGATGACGACGATAGTGTGAGTGTCCAACGACGAGAAGAACGGGATTTCTTATTATTATATTTGGGGTATTCTTGGTCATCTGAAGAAGTCCAGGGACTTATTTCTGATCATAGGCAAGCCACCATTTCCCGAACTCTGATATATATCATACTCTCCTTTACATGTTTTGTATCCACTTTACAAATTGCATTATCAACCTTCATTGTCTTGTTTTATAAATACTACGATAAGTAACTTGGCTCCTCCAAGTTATTACTTCGTGTCCTTTGAGGTACCACCCCGTTGAACCTATCATTCTATTCCCTTTAGACCGTGAGTACGATGGTTAGCATCCTACCTCCTTGGAAACCCCGGTTTTGAGAAAATAAACTGTTTGGGGATTTTTTTTCCCCACTTCAAATGTTTCAAAACGGCTTTGTAAAACCCTGGGAAGAGGCATCGTTCCCAGTGGAAGTTTTAACAAAAGAAATGGTGATGAGAAGAAGTGGAAATGTGATGGGATGTTCTACGCCTTTACTGGAACAATTTTTATCCGCGCAACCACATTACCCCAGACGCTGGGGCTTAACTCGTAGTTTGTCCGCATTAGCCGAGGCACTTCTACCATGCTTATAGGGAGAAATCCCTAGAATTCCGGGCAGGCGCCACCAGATCAAGGATTTGAAGTCTGTTGCTTGTTTCGACAAGAGTGAGCCTGAACTGGCAGGAGGCCGGTGCAACAATTGGGTCTCCCGCGGACGGTATGACTTAGGTAGTACGGAAGGAAGTGGAGTCTCCAGATTTAAGGTATACGCCAAGTTGCAGCTTGGGTATGCACGTGTACGAAAGGAAGGACTATGGCTGGGAGCCACATACTCGATCCCGGGGAGAACAAACCCAAGAGGAAAAGCATGCCTTTGCTAGTGTAGACAAGCGAAAGGTTAGGTTTGATTATTCGGACCCCCATCTACAGCGGTAGTGGGCCATGGTTGTATCCCGGCGGATGTATTGATTCTTGTGGGTAAAGTGTGCAAACTCTGCAGAGTATAACCTATTCGAATAGTCGTGTCCACGGTCAAGGACGGTTGTAAAGGTGTTGGCTAGGAGTAGCCAAACTGTGCTTGTTTGGGAAACAAGTACTTTGAGGACGAAGGTTCCGGGGGAACCCGAGCTCGAAGGTTTTGGTTTTGACCCGAGGGGTTGAAGATGTTTTAAAAAGGGTTTTAACTACAAAACTGTTTTCAAAGCTCTTTTTCAACAAAGATATGGAGATGTCTTGATTTATAAAATAGAAGCATGTTTTCAAAACTCTTTTTCAACAAAGATATGGAGATGCCATAACTTCAAAGCTAGTTTAGGCTTTTCAAAAGCAACCCCTAGATTGAGCTATCTCGCCACAGCCAGAATTGCATTTCCTTTGTTCACTTATCTTGCTGGTTTGCGAGTACATTCAAAGTACTCACGGCTTTGTCCCTGGCTATTTACTTGGCCAGACTTTCAAGAGTTTAAGGTGACGTCCGTCGAGCTAGGCCGTCTTCCCAGTCAGCTGCCTGTAGGTTGAGGAACGACTGGTCTCTACGCTTGGCGATGTTCCGCTGCTAATGATGTTGTAGCCATAATGGCACTTCTGTAAGTCTTGTAATTTCGTTATGTTTCGGATGTTCTAATGGTATCTGTCGGTTATGTTCCACGGCTCACTGATCATGGGAACGTGGATGTATGCATAACAGGGATTTCTCAGATGAATAATCCGGAGAGCCCACAATTCCAGACTATATTGTGGTTCCATAAAATTTAAAATTCGAAAATGCCATTTGAGGCTCATATGTAAAGCTATTACAGGCGCATATGTCAGTCATACTCGAGGCGCATCTTTCAGACATAATTGAGGCTCATCTGGTATGCACCTTGTATATCCTATATATGTGAGGCGCATATCAATATGCGCCTCGCATATCCAGGGTATACCAGGCGCATACCAGATGTGCCTCGGGTAAAAAATACTAGAAGCACGGGCATCGATGCGCATCCCATATGCGCCTCAAATGAATTTTATGGTGCGCCTCGAGTAGGCTATTCCCTAGTAGTGACGGGGGAAGCTAAAGAAGAGGCAGATGTTAGAGAATCATAAAAAATTGGTCGGGCCATTGTTGATGCACACAGAGACTGCGAAAGTGAAAAGGATAGGTTGAAGTTGGAGCAGATGTTAGAGAATCATAAAAAATTGATTATGAATATGGAAAGAAATAGCTGGGTAGCACACTAGAATTTCTACAATGGAAGGCATAGAATGGTGTATCTGACAAGGAATTTGAAAAGTTGCTGAAAATGATAAAGAAGATGCTTCCAAAGGACAATGAATTACTCCCCGGTACGTACGAAGCAAAGAAGGTTGTATTCCCTCTAGGATTAGAGGTGTAGAAGGTACATGCATGCCCTAATGACTGCATCCTCTACCACGGTGAGGAGTACAAGAATTTGAAAGCATGCCCGGTATGCGATGCATTGTGGTATAAGATCATCTAAGATGACCCTGGTGATGTTGAGGGCTAGCGCCCCAGGAAGAGGGTTCCTACCAAGGTGATGTGGTATGCTCCTATAATACCACGGTTGAAACGGTTGTTCAGAAACAAAGAGCATGCCAAGTTGTTGCGATGGCACAAAGAAGACTGTAAGAAAGAAGAAATGTTGAAACATCTCGCTGATGGGTCGCAGTGGAGAAAAATCTAGAGAGAGGGTTCCCGGTCTTTGCAGATGATGCAAGGAACATAAGGTTTGGTCTAAGTACAGATGACATTAATCCTTTTAGGGAGCAGAGCTGCAGTCACAGCACCTGACCCATGACTTTATGTATTTATAACCTTCCTCCTTGGTTGTGCATGAAGCTTAAGTTTATTATGATGTCAGTGCTCATCCAAGGCCTGAAGCAACTCGACAGCAACATTGATGTGTACCTAAGGCCATTAGTAGAAGAACTTTTACAGTTGTGAAATAAACAAGGTGTACGTGTGTGGGATGAGCACAAACATGAGGAATTTGACCTACGAGCATTGTTGTTCGTAACCATCAATGATTGGCTTGCTCTTAGTAACCTTTGAGGACAGACAAATAAGGGATACAATGCATGCACGCGCTATTTAGGTGAGATTGAAAATATATATTTGGATAAATGTAAGAATAATATGTACCTAGGGAATCGTCGATTTCTTTTGGTCAGGCATCCCTTAAGAAAGGCAAGCATTTCAAAGGTGAGGAAGATCACCGGAGGAAGCCTATCCACCCTACTGGTGATAATGTATTTCGTATGGTCAAGAATTTAAAATAATATTTGGAAAGGGTCCTGGTAGACAATCTGTTCCGAATGACGTTAACAGACACACACCCATTTGGAAGAAGAAATCTATATTTTGGGAGCTACCCTATTGGAAAGTCCGAGAGGTCCGTCTGCAATCAACGTGATGCACCTGACCAAGAATATTTGTGTGAACCTTCTAGGCTTCTTGGGTGTGTATGGGAAGACAAAAGATACACCAGAAGCACGGCAGGACCAACAACCTAAGAAAGAACGAGATGGCATGCATCTAGAGCAGTATCAAGGTCCTGCGAAGTACGCTCTTACCAAAGAAGATAAGGAAATATTTATTCAATATCTGAGAAGTATCAAGGTCCCATCTGGCTTCTCGTCGAATACAAAGGGAATAATAAATAGGGCAGAGATAAAAATCCAAAACCTAAAATCTCATGACTATCACGTGCTTATGATGCAATTGCCTCTGGTTGCATTGAGGGGCTTCTACTACAAAATGTTTGAGTACCCATTGTGAATCTATGTGCATTCCTCAATGCAATTTCTCAAAAGGTAATCAATCTAGAAATTCTGCAAAGGTTACAAAATGATGTGGTCCAGTGTCATGTCAGTTTCGAGTTGGTGTTCCCACCATCCTTATTCAATATTATGACGCACTTCCTAGTTCACCTAGTCGAAGAGATTACCATTCTCAGTCTTGTATTTCTACACAATATTTTCCCCTTTGAGAGGTTCGTGGGAGTATTAAAGAAATATGTTCATAACCGTGATAGGAAAGAAGGAAGCATCTCCAAGGGCTATGGAATATAGGAGGTCATTGAGTTTTGTGTTGACTTTATTCCAGACCTTAAGCCGATTGGTGTTCCTCAATCGTGACATGAGGAAAGACTGAGTGGAAAAGGCACACTAGGAAAGAAAACAATAATAGGTATGGACGAGCATTCTTTCACTCAAGCACACTACACAGATCTACAAAATTCCACCTTGGTGGCTCCGTATATCAAGAAACACATGAATATTGTATGCTCTGAAACCTGGGCGAGTCTGACTCCTGGATTAAACATGCACACATGATGACTTTCGGAGGTTGATTGCAAACAAATCTCATAAATAACACCACTATCGGAGATCAGCTGTGCTTGTTGGATAGGTCACCAACTTCGACTATATTGACTTTCCAAGGGTACGAGATACATGGGATAACATTTTACATGATTGCCCAATATAAAAAGAGCACCAACCAAAACAGTGGTGTCCACTTTGTGCAACAAACAACAATGGGCAAAAGGACACATATTATGGTTACATAGAGGAGATATGGAAACTTGACTATGAACCTGTAGGGTTTCTGCAGCAGATAACAAAAAAATTATTACTCAGAACGCCCTAATTTTCCAAGGATCTATCTAGAAGTAATGCAGTAATGGAGGAAGACAGCGGTAACACACCCTTGAAGACCGAGAAAGCGTTATGCTCATGCAGGAGCATGGATGATGTAGTTGTACCTATCTGACCTCAAGGTCACGAAGCTCCTCGCACGTCACCTCTTGTCCAGGTCCTTGTACGATGGTTGGTCATTACAAGTGCATCTCCCCTGATTTATCACACTCATTCAATGTAATACAACGACTCCTGGACTTCTGATCCCTGCCGAGGTTGCGGAAGTAGACCTCCTGACTGGAATCCTTGTGGCACAACGGCGTGCCGCAGATGCATTGACTTTGTATATACGGTCCTCTCTTTAGACCGTGCCACGGCAAAGGCAACTGAGAGAGAGGGGGATTTTGTCTAAGGAAAGAAGCCTTAGAGAATATCTAATTGTTGTGTTTTAATCAAGGCTTTTAGTATCGGGATATTAGATAGTATTGTTTTCTTGTCAGCAGTATCGTATCATGATACTATGAGATTAAATTTTTTTAAAAATAAAATGAAAGAATATGTTAAAAAATACCTCAAAAATATTTTAATTTAACTATTAATTTAAATTTTAAGCATATTTCATGTATTTTGTAGAGGCATCCACAAACCAAAAACTATGACCATTTATATACTTCAAAGCTATTCCACAAATGTGGCTAGTTGACTGCTTTATTTCAACCCATAAACTCATGTTTTATACTCAATATTCTTAAAAACAATGGAATTTTTATTATTTAAGTATCTAATTCACTTTGTAAATACAAAACAATTTTACCCTTTTAGCTTACTAAGCCATTATGTCCTTACTTTTTACTAAACTGTGGGATCGTATGGTCTCGATTTTGTATCGGGATACTAAAGATACTATGATAAGTATCGTGATACGAGTAAGATACTATTAGATTAAGATACCATCACGATATGTATCGATTGTTGATGGTGGTATCGTAAAATCGTAAGATACTATGATACGTATTGGGATACTAACAACTATGGTTTTAATCCGACCCATGCACCACTTTTTATAGGCGGAGGGAGGTGTACCCTCCCCTTTGGGTAAGCCATGTGGGACTAAATATAAAAGAAAAAGAGGGGAAAGGAGGGTTACAGCCGGCTGGGCTTGAACTAGTGGTCGCGTCGGCCACCAGCCTCGCGTCAGCCTAGCCAAAGCAGCAAGAAGTAGCGGTGGGAGTGGCTAGCCTGGACGGGCTGCCTCGCGTCCCTGGCCCAGACAGCCTTGCGCGACAAAGGGGTGGCGATCCGGGTGGGTCAGTTATCCCCTGTGGCCAAGCTCCCTCACGCAGCGGTGGTTGTCGCCTGACCCTGGTGGGCGGCATCGCGCCCCTGTCCCATTGGTCTGGCCAGCTCCCCACGTGCCTCCTTGGGCCGGGGTCGAGCAGGCCGGCTACGGCAGGCGCTGGCAGGCGCTCGCCCCGTGCGGCATGCATTATCTGCCGCCCACTTCCGTGGGCTGGTCAAAACCAACCAAATGCAGATTGTTGTTTGTTGTCCTTTTTCCTATAGCTTTCTCCTGGGCTAATTTCCTCCTGGATTTTGGCCCAACGAGAAAGTTGCTTCATAAATTTGAATTTAAATATTTATTTAGTATAAGTTAATTTACAATTAAAATATAATAAATGCATATTATAAATTTCCATTCATCCGAAACTCCTTTCAGCCTTTTCCTTTCTTTCTTTCTCCGAACAACTATAATCTCTCCGAAACGATTCATATTTCTCTCTCTTTTGTGATTCCATCTTACAGGAGGATCTCCGAGTGTCATAGTGCCCTTAAGCGTGTTTCCCTACGGTTCGGAAATGTCATAGACATGATCTCTATCAATGATCAACAGCGGGACCGGGATGCCCATGTTGACCCCTATGCACTCCACAAATCACCATCATGTCGAACCATAAATGATATGTCCAATTCCCTTTGTTACGCGATACAAGAATTGTGCGAGATCTTATCATTGGTATCATGATACCTTGTTCAATCTAGTTTCCAAAAAGTATTGTTTTACTCGTTCCCATGAAATTTCATCCCCATGACCTAGTCATATGTTGCATAACTTATGAATGTAATTCACCGAGCAGGCCCAGTATATCTTCCCGTCACATAGGAGATCAAATCCCTATCTTGATGCATAAGCCTCTACATGCTCCTTTGGATACCTAACATGCACCTTTATGGTCACTCAGTCATGAAAATGACGGTTGATGTAGTAAAAGCAATCCTCTGGTAACCGTGATTAATATGATATCACGGTTTAAGTGTTGGAGATATGCCCAAGAGGCAATAATAAAATGTTTATTATTATATATTTGTGTTTATGATGAATGTTTACATATATATATAGCATAGCAAGTAATACTTAGCAAAAATAGGAAAACCTAATAGGACGGAAAATCCTAAGTATAGAACTATCACGGCATACTAAAAAATCATCGCACTTGCAAAAATATTTTCAAGTAGATCTACCAAAACAATCCTACACATGCATAATACTATTTTGAAGAGCAAAACATGCATAGTATTCAAAACTGGGACATAAACATGAACAAGTAGTGTAACTTGCCTTATGTTAATAATATTCTTGATGATTGTACTCCTCCGTAGTAATCGCACTCTCGGAACAATCTATCGCGGGAATGGAGTAATTCCAATCAAACAGTTGCAACATACAAAACAGCAATGATGATAACAAACATGCATGATGATTTAATATTAGTTCTATTAATTGTATTAGATCATATGACGCATGTAGGAGATCATTTAATGCAATAGGGTATTTATTATTAAATCTTAACGACCAAAATAAAGGGATTTAGTAGTTCTATTGCAACGTCTGTCCTAATTGTAGAATTAAATTTTGTTATTGGTTTTACTAGATAGAGCACATTAATATGAACCAGTAGGAATTGGATTCATATTGAGTTGTAGATCCTTTTCTATGATTTATTTACTATTTAAAGGAGTTTAAATCATTTAAAATATTTACTACATCATAAATTATATCTAAGACCAGATATGTATTCTACGTGAAATTGTGAATCCAGAAACATATTATTTATATTTTTCTGCTCTACAAATAATTTATTATGAATTTATTAGTTCAAAAGGCCATTAAAACTAATTAAATTACTACAGTCGTTATACACTACAAAAATTAGATATAATAGCATATTAATGTCGTATATTAAATTATGAAACCATATATACCTTACTTGTATTTTATGATCTACAGATAATTTACTATATTTTATTTTGTCTAAAAGGGCTATTATAGCAATTAAATTATTACAATAAAACTATACTATAAAAGTCAGATGTAATAACATAATAATATTCTACACAATTTTACGAATCCATTAATATATTATTTGCTATTTGTGGAGTTATAAATATTTTTATATGATTTTCGCAAGGTTGCACAAATTTCTGACTATTTATTCAATTTCTGGATTAAACAGATAAACAGATGGCCACATGGCGTCTTGTGATTGGTCGGTACCTCTTCATTTAAGTGGATCAACGAGATCCACTAGATCTAGATCTGACAGTGGTAGATCAGTAGCTTGGCTCTGGCTTGGGCTTGATGCGGCTTGAGCCTCGTCTTGCGGCTCGGCTCGGCTGGAGGTGATCTGGCCCGTCGATGCTCGATCCAGCGGATGGGAGCAAAAGCTTCATCTCCTCCTCTAACGGGCGACGGCCGCCGGCAGCACGGCTCCAGGTGGTGACGGTGGCGGTGCCTACAGCGAGCTCCAGGCGTCAGGAGGTTGTGGACGAGGACCGGGAGTGCACGAAGAGCTCAACGGAGGGCTCAGCATCAGGTTTCGCTCCCCGGGGCGGCGTCAGCGGACGGATGGAGGCGATGGCAGACGTGGAGCTCCGGCGAGGGATTGTGGTCGTTCTGTGGAGAGAGGGAAAGGGAAAAAGGGGTGAGACGATGTGGTCGAGCGAGGTAAGGAGGATCAGAGGAGTAGAGGGCGAGGGGTGGTCGGAACCCTCACGGATGGAGCTCGATCTAAGCTTCAATGGCGGCGGCCGGTGGCGGAACTTCGGCGACAAATCTCGCAGCAGCATGGCGGCAGCGGGCTAGGGTTGTTGAGGGGGAACGGTTCACAGAGTAGAGGACTATTTATACGTGGAGGAATCGTGGAGGAGGAGGCACGAAATCGGTGAAATTCGGTCGCGATCCTCCCGGGCAGTTCGTGCCGTGTTCGTCCCAGTCTCCGGCTCGAGGAGGGGGTGACCGAGGTGGGACCGGCTTGTCAGCGGGAGAGGGGAGGAGAGCGGGCTGAAGCTGGGCCGCGGCTACGGCTACTCTATGCGCTGCGCGCTGCATGCTGCTCGCTGCTCACACGGGTGCAGTAGGGAGTAGGTGGGCTAGGTGGGCCGGCCACTCCGGTTAGTAGTTAGTTTTTTTTTATTCTTTTCTGTTTTTATGTTTGAGTATTTCTTGTATAACTTTTGCATTTAAACTCCAAATGAGCTGAAACTTGTTTCTAAAATTTTCTAAATTCAAGTAAATCTTTTTAGGCTGGTGTTTTAGCAAAGTTTGCTATCTTAGCAATAATGGTTTTAACAAAGCCTATTTAATTCCCTTTGGGAATAAAGTGGCACATAGAATTTAGGGTTCTTAGTTCATTATTCTGATTTGTAAATTATGCATGATGCCATGATACAAATCAAACACAAATGCTTTGGATTTGTTCAAAACTTCCCAACCAATGTGATAGCCATATTAACTCATTATTTTAATGTAGTTTGGTAAAATTTAGAACAAACAACTAAAGTTTCTTTTCATTCAAAATTTTCAGCAAGATCAAACAAATAAATCAACTTATTAATTTAACATTCCAAAATAGGAAAATTTTGGGATGTTACACGGATCCCCACAAACACAACATGTAGGATTACAAATAGATGATCTTGATCATGAACGAAGCTCACAAGATCTAAACATGATAGCACAAAGGGGAAGAACCAGCCATCTAGCTACTACATGGACCCGTAGTCCAAGGATGAACTACTCACACATCACACTGGAGGCTTGCATGGTGATGAAGAAGGCCTCCAAGGTGAATTCCCCTCTCCGGCAGGGTGCCGGGAAGAGCTTCAGATCCCTCCTGATGAAGGGATGGAGATGACGGCGGCTACAGACTCTTTCGTAGAATTTTGATCGGGTACTTAGGGTTTCTATATCGGAGGCATCTTATAGACGAAAGGGGAGGCCGAGGGGGTGCCGGAGGCGGCCAGACCACCCCCTGGCGTGGGCCAGGCTAGGCCGCACGGCCAGGTGGTGTGGCGGCCCCCTGGCCCCTCTCCGTCTCGTCTTCTGGCTCCTTGTGTCCCTCGGTGAAAATGTGACTTCGGCTTTTGTCCCGTCCAATTCCGAGAATATTCATTTTCTTACTTCCTAGAACCAAAAACAGCAGAAAACAGGCAGCTGGCACTATGGCATCTTGTTAATAGGTTAGTCCAAGAAAGTGTATGAATAGTACTCCAAAGTTGGAACAAAACATAAGAAAGTACATAAAACCAAGCATGGAACATCAAAAATTATGGATACGTTAGCAACGTATCAACATCCCCAAGCTTAACTCTTGCTCGTCCTCGAGTAGGTAAGTGATAAAAAGAAAGAATAATTTTTTAGGTGACATGCACCATCATAAACTTGGTCAAAGTATTTGTAAAACATTCAAAGCTGGGATCATACTACTTCAATCATAACATGAAAGATAAAGTTCTAGCAATAAGAGAAAGCAACAATGTTGCAACATGAAAAGGCACAAACAAAAGATTCATGTATAACAATGCTTTGCAAGACGTTTGCTTGTTTCACATAAAGAAAACATAGCATAGTGGCATTCATCTTGTCCCTCATAGAGTAGCAAACATAAATGCATAGGACACCTTCAAAGTTCATAAGAGTGTCTAGATATAAGTAGTTTAAAACAAGCAATATCAAAGTTATGCATCAATCAACAAGTCTTGGGATAATGCACATAGAACTAAGAATGGCCACTATGCTCTCAAAGTATGTGCATAAAGATAGAAGGTGGAGAGTCAACATAAAAGTAAAAGAAAGGCCTTCATAGAAGGAAGTAGGGATTCAAGTTTCATAAAGAGCTTCCAAAAATTATGGTACGTGTTAGCTTTCAGCTCTCATTGCCCCTATCATAAGCATCTTGAAGTGATTAAGGTTAAAGTGAACAAACTATGAAGTATATGCTTGATGAAGTATAAGTTGGAAACCTCATATTCCCTTGAATACGAGGGTTGCTCCTCATGCTACTCAAGTTTAGTCACCGGTAAGTTCTTGTCATCATAAGTACATGTGTATCATAGAGAACCGCCAACGGGGTACCCCTTGTCCGATGATACGGAAGAATCCCCATATCAAAATGACAAGGCAAGCAGACAATGAGCATCTCAGCAATCTTCTTATTTACCATGGGAATATGGTGCTTTTTTATCTCTTTCCTCTTTTCATAATCTCATTTTTTCTTTTTCTCTTTTTTCTCAATATAGGTCTCTTTTTTATAAGAAGAATGCTTCATAGACAGCTCATTATGGTTACGCTGCAGGTTTCCACCATGACAGCATGGATTAGACCAGTGGCCCAGGCGTTTCTCTAACACATATACATAACTCCAAGGACTTACAAGCTCCCCTTTCATTTCTCACCGACGATATCCATAGACAAAAGAGCATGATATCAACTAGGTATAAAGTACAAGTGCAATGTTGAAAGCGTTCCCCATGATAGCATGATTCTGCTAATCCCCAACATATAAGTGCAAGCATATACAACATAGATGACACAATGGTTCAAGTTTATTAAGGGCAAGAAAAGTAAAGTGTGTCATCAAGTTCGTGAGAGCTTTAATCACTAGTTTTTCATAACAAGTTTAATTCGGAAGGTAGATAAAAGCATGAATATACTTGGAATAGCATATGCTAATAGTTAGGTATGGTGGACTCTTTGGAATAACTTGGTTTAAGGAGTTGGATGCATGAGTGGAACTCACACTTGGTTAGGGAGGCTAGCAAAAGACTGGGAGCGACCAACTAAGAGAGCAATAATGGCCATAATCATGCAGAGCGACAAAACATCATTAATCCAAGCATAAAGTGATACTACAAGTTGAAAACTAAAGGATCATAAAGGCTTATGTGACTTGGGATAGTCATAACATGGTGTGAGCATGTGCCAAGTCAACCCAAGTAAAGCATCAAAGGAGAATACCACAATACTATTCTTTAATATGCTAAAACAACGCATGATTCTTCATAGGCACATTAAGCAATCTCAATTGTTTATAACATGTCATGCTACAACAAATAATACTAAGCATAAAGCCAAAACAATATAAATCATGGCATGACAAAGCATAGGCCACAGTCAAAAAAAGCTCTCTTTACCACTTAAGCATGAACTTTCCTACTCTTTTCCAATTCAAACCAAACTATTTGAAAACCAATGTATGAAAGAGGGGGTCCAACCAATTTATTCAGTAAACTAAGAAAACCAAGCAACCGAAAAAACAAAACGAAAACGAGACGCTCCAAGAACAACACAACTGTGCATGAAACAATAAAAATGAAGTGTTTGGAAGAAACCTGGGATTTTATTGATGAAGAAGGGGATTCCTTGGGCATCCCCAAGATTTGACGCTTGTACTTCTTGGATATTTCTTGGGGTGACACGCGTGGCATCCTCAAGCTTGAGCTTAAGTCCATTCTTCATCTCATTACTCATTCCTTCCATACACCTGAAATTTTTCTTCATACAAAACTTCACATAATCTGTATTAGCAACATTAGTGCACTCAAGATAATAAGTCTTTGGGTTCAGTTACAACACCAATAAAACTTCCAATAAAACACAAGATACTGTAGCACTTCCCTAAAAAAGCTCAATTCCCCAAAAGAACTCAAAAAGGAACCACGAGAAGCAAATGCAAATAATGGCAGAAATCTGTCAAAACAGACCAGCAGGTAAAGACGAATTTTTTGGAAGACCTCCTGTTGCTCAAATCAAAAAATGTTGAACTAACGAAAGTTAGATAACAGCCTGGGGCAGAAGCACAAAAATTCATGCCTCAAAAGGACGTAAAGAGATTTTACACGAGTTTTTACGGTGAAGCACAAAAATCTGTTTCGGGATAGCAACTTTCCCAATCATTACTTCTCTATCATTAGAGGTTACTCTTGGCACAAAAAGCAAATAAAAAGTATAAGGAGCGGTTATTACAGAGGTAATAACTTCCATTACTCATCTAAGACTTTTGGGTTATCTTCCAATAAGTACTTTTCTTTAACGCCTTTAAGTTAGGCATAAGAAGCTAGAAAAAGAATCAAGTGTTCTCAAATGAAGAAGCATTAAGATTGATACCAGAAATATCTTCAACAAGGCAAGGTATCTCATCCAAATAAGTTCTAGAGGATCCTCTCTCAATGCTCTTGGGTTCACTATTTTCATCAAACGGGTTTTCAGGAATAATCCAATCAAGATTCTTTTCTATGGCTTCATGCATTGCTACAAGTTTAAAAGGTATTGGTATCTTAGTTTCCTCCCCATTAGGTTCGGTTTTTTCCATCTTTTCTCGTGTACCAATAACATCTACACATGAGCCTAGCTTATTAAAACGTTCAAAAACTTTCCTAGCTTCCTTGGCAACATCATAGAATTCCTTAAGCAAAGTTTCCAGGATAAAGTCTCTCTTTTCAGGGTCATCAATTTATTTAAGTTTAAGAAACATTACTTGCATTAAGGGATTAAGGTTAACAAACCTATATTCCAACATATGAACTAAAGAAGCTGCAGCAATTTCATAGTTTGGAGCAAGTTCTGCAAGGGATCTATCCTCAATATCCTCATGTTTACTAACATGATTAAAGAATTCTTGAATATTATCTTTTCCAATTATAGAGCCACTACCTATTGAAAGGTCTTTCAAAGTGAATTTAGGGATCAACATGGTGAGATAAGGAAGAGGTAACAACTATAGAAAGACTTAATTTTTTGTGTTTTTAATAAAGAAGGCAAACTAGTAAAACTAATTTTTTGTGTTTTTGATAAAGAAACAAGCAAACAAAAAAACTAAGCAAAACAAAAATAACAAAGTAAAGAGATTGGTTATGAGGGACTCCCCTTGTGAAGATATCCTTGACTCCCCAGCAACGGCGCCAGAAAAAGCTTTGATGGCCCAAGATATCTCGAGCTCATTGGGGAACCCCAAGAGGAAGGTATGATGAGCGCAGCAGCAAGTTTCCCTCAGTTATGAAACCAAGGTTTAATCGAACCAGTAGGAGCAAGGAAACACCCCAAAGGTGTTGCTAGCTGGACTTTGGCAGGGCGCACTACCAGCGTCAGCAGGAACATGGAGACCTGCACAACACAACCACAGAACTCTGTCCCCAACTTACAATGAGGTTGTCAATCTCACCGGTTTTGCTAAAAACAAAGGATTAAACGTATCGAGCGGAAGAAAGTAATAGTTTACAGAAAGTAAACATAAAGTAGTAAACAATTGATTGTAGATTGATGGTAAAAGAAAGTACCGGGGTCCATAGTTCACTAGTGGTGGCTCTCCTTAAGATAGATGACATGTTGGGTGAACAAATTACAGCGGGGCAATTGACAAACATCGAGAAAGCAATCATGCATATACTACTCATCTTGACTCCTTTAAGACTTGATTGGGCATTACAACATTATACATAGACCGCCATCCAACTGCATCTATGACTGATAATCCACCTTCAGGTTATCATCTGAACCCCCTCCAGTATTAATTTGCAAGCAATAGATAATTGCATTATGCATTGCGTGTAAAGTAAACAATACGATTGTTCTATGAACAAAGGATTGTTGTTTTCTCCCTAGTAGCAACAACACATCTAGTACCTTAGAGATTTCTGTCACTTCCCCAGATTACTAGAGGCATGAACCCACTATCGAGCATAAATACTAACTCTTGGAGTTGCTAGCATCTACTTGGCCAAGATAGCTACTAACAACGGAAATCATGCAAGATCACAAATAACAAATACATGATAGAATCAATAATCAATCTGAAATAGCATCTCAATATCCAACGGATCCCCGTAAACACAACATCTAGGATTACAAATATATGATCTTGATCATGAACGGAGCTCACAAGATCTAAACATGATAGCACAAAGGGGAAGAACCATCCATCTAGCTACTACATAGACTCGTAGTCCAATGATGAACTACTCACACATCACACCGGAGGCTTGCATGGTGATGAAGAAGGCCTCCAGGGTGAATTCCCCTCTCTGGCAGGGTGCCGGGAAGAGCTTCAGATCCCTCCCGATCTTGGGATGGAGATGACAGTGGCTATAGACTCTTTCATAGAATTTTGATCGGGTACTTAGGGTTTCTGTATCGGAGACATATTATAGGAGAAAGGGGAGGCCGAGGGGGTGCCGGAGGCGACCAGACCACCCCCTGGCGCGGGTCAGGCTAGGCCGCTCGGCCAGGTGGTGTGGCGGCCCCCTAGCCCCTCTCTGTCTCGTATTCTGGCTCCTTGTGTCCCTCAGTGAAAAACTGACTTTGGCTTTTGTCCCGTCCAATTCCGAGAATATTCATTTTCTGACTTCCTGGAACCAAAAACAGCAGAAAATAGGCAGCTGGCACTCTGGCATCTTGTAAATAGGTCAGTCCAAGAAAGTGTATGAAAAGTACTCCAAAGTTGGAACAAAACATAATAAAGTAGATAAAACCAAGCATGGAACATCAAAAATTATGGATATGTTAGCAACGTATCATGAGCCTAGATTCCGACAAATGGCAAGAAGCCATGAAATCCGAAATGGGATCCATGTACGAAAACCAAGTATGGACTTTGCTGGACTTACCGGATGGCCGCAAGGTTGTCGAGAACAAATGGATCTTCAAAAGAAAAACAGATGCTGATGGTAATGTTACTATCAATAAAGCTCGAATTGTCGCGAAAGGGTTCCAACAGATTCAAGGAGTTGACTACGATGAGACTTTCTCATCGGTAGCGAAGCTAAAGTCTGTGAGGATTTTGTTAGCAATCGTTGCATATTTCGATTATGAGATTTGGCAGATGGATGTAAAAATGGTGTTCCTTAATGGTGACATTTAGGAAGAGTTGTATATGGTACAACTCAAAGGTTTTGTCGATCCTAAAGATGCTGACAAGGTATGCAAGCTTTAGTGCTCCATTTATGGACTAAAGCAAGCATCCCGGAGTTGGAATCAACGTTTTGATAAGGTGATCAAAAACTTTGGATTTATACAAACTTATGGAGAAGCTTGTATCTACAAGAAGTGAGTGGTAGCTATGTAGCATTCTTAATACTATATGTGGATGACGTATTGTTGATTGGGAATGATATAGAACTTCTTGAAAGTGTCAAGGCCTATTTGAACAATAGTTTTTCAATGAAGGATCTTGGCGAAGCGGCATACATTTTAGGCATCAAGATTTATAGAGATTGACAGGTAAGACCTTGAGTAAGAATCAAAGTCCAGCTACGACAGAAGATAGAGAGAAGATGAGTAAAATCCCCTATGCCTCGGCCATAGGCTCTGTCATGTATGCCATGCTGTGTACAAGACCGGATATAGCACATGTTGTTAGTTTGACTAGAAGATATCAAAGTGATCCTAGAATGGAACACTGGACAGCGGTCAAAAATATCCTCAAGTACCTGAAAAGGACTAAGGATATGGTTCTTTCTTATGGAGGTGATGAACAACTTGTTGTAAATAGTTACACTGATGCTAGTTGCAACACTGATCCGGATGACTCAAAGTCATAGTCTGGATACGTATTTATTTTCAATGGTGCTGCAGTGACCTGGAGGAGTGCCAAGAAAAGCGTTGTGGCGAAATCTTCAACTGAATCGGAATACATAGTTGCTTCGGAGGCTGCACAAGAAGCAATATGGATGAAGGAGTTCATTACTGAGCTTGGTGTGGTTCCTAGTGCGTTGGACCCGATGACCATCTATTGTGACAACACGGGTGCCATAGCCAATGCACAGGAGCCAAGGTCACACAACAAGCTGAACCACATCAAGCTACGTTACCATGCTATTCGCGAGTATGTCCAACATGGCGACATAAAGATTTGCAAAGTACACACTGATCTGAATGTGGCAGATCCGAACTAAACCTCTCCCTAGAGCAAAACACGACCAACACCAAAACGCCATGGGTGTTAGGTACATCGCAATGTAATCTAGATTATTGACTCCAGTACAAGTGGGAGACTGTTCGAGATATGCCCAAGAGGCAATAATAAAATGGTTATTATTATATCTATGTGTTTATGATGAATGTTTACATCCCATGCTATAATTGTATTATTAAGAAACACTAATACTTGTGTGTTTTGTAAACATAAAAGAGTCCCTAGTAAGCCTATTGTTGAGACTAGATTGTTGATTAATAGATGATCATGGTTTCCTGATCATGGACATTGGATTTTATTAATAACAAGATCATATCATTAGGAGAATGATGTGATGGACACACAGCCATAGTAAGCATAGCATAAGATCAAGTCATTAAGTTCGTTTTTGCTACAAGCTTTCAAATACATAGTAACCAACTCCTTCGACCATGATATTGTGTTAATCACCATCACCGGATGAGTGCTTTGATGACATCAAACCCCACTTCGTAACTGGGCGGTTATAAAGGTGGCATTAGGTATTCTGAAAGTATGTGTTGAAGCGCATGGATCAAGACTAGGATTTGTCCATCCATATGACGGATATATATGCTCTGGGCCCTCTTGGTGGATTGCATCCAATTAGCTTGCAAGCATGTGACTAGGTCATAAGGGATGACATATCGCAGAACGAGTAAAGAGTACTTATCAGTAACGAGGTTGAACTAGGTATGGAGATACCGATGATCGAACCTCGAATAAGTAGAGTATCGCATGACAAAGGGAATTGGTTTTGTATGTTAATGGTTCTATCGATCACGAAGTCATCGTTGAGTATGTGGGATCCATTATGGATCTCCAGATCCTGCTGATGGTTATTGATCGGAGATGTGTCTCGATCATGTCTGCATATTCGCGAACCGTAGGGTGACACACTTAAGGTTCGATGTTGTTTAGGTAGATATGGAATATGAGTTGGAGACCGAATGTTGTTCGGAGTCTCGAATTAGATCCAGGACATCACGAGGAGATCCAGAATGGTCTAGAGAATAAGATTCATATAACACACGTCATTTTATGGGATTCAGAAAATGTTCCAGAGTTTGTATGGAGCTTCTAGAAGGTTTCGGAATGTTCTAGAAGGTTCTACAAAGAGATAAACATAAATCCCTAGATTATAGGGGATAAGACTTGGGGAGGAAGGAAACCTCCCTCCTCCCTTGTGTGCAAGCCCTAGGAGGTGGGCCAAGGGGTGGGAACCCTAGGCCTCCCCCCTTACCCATCCACCCCAAACCCTAGCCAGCACTCCCTCCTCCTTCCTCCTGCTGCGGCTTAGGCGAAGCCCTGCAGGATCTCTTCTCCACCACCACCACCACCACCACGCCATCGTGCTGCTAGGATTCCGTGGGGATCTACCACCTCCGCTGCCCGCTGGAATAGGGAGAGGATCGTCTACATCGAGCCGTACGTGTGACCGAGTGCGGAAGTGCTGCCAGAACGCGGCGCCGGAAGGATCATCTACTCAATCTTGAGATCGACAAGTGATCGACTACATCAACCACGAGATCCGATCTCGAACAAGGCTTTGGATCTACAAGGGTTAGTACAAATCTATCTCGTTGCACTTATCTCATAGATTAGATCTTGGCTTTTCCATAGATTAGATCTTGATTTTGTTGATTCTTGCGGTAGAAATTTTTTGTTTTCCATGCTACGAACCCATCACTAAGGACTAGGACACTCTGTTTCTGACAATTGTAACTAGAACTATGTGACATGATCGTGTTGCAACAATCATTGGTGGGAAATGTCCATCACATCATTCCAGATGATATGACTGCATTGTCAGTTGGCTTTCATAGCATCATGATCAGGAAACCTTGATCATCAGCTGCCCAATGAACTAGTTGAATAGAGGCTACTAGGGACCTTAGTTTGTTTATATACCACACCTGTATCAATGTTTCCACTTGATATAGTTATAGATGGTATAAACTATTATGAACTAATGAGATATGACAATAAAACCCTTTTATTATTTAACTCTAGGGCATATCTCCTTTAGTCTCCCACTTGCACTAGAGTACAAATAATCTAGTTGCATTGCTACAAATCATAAACCATATCTCATATGTGTTTATTGATCATGCTTGCTCATGGAGGACTTCTTGTCCTAAATCTGTTTTACCAGATTCATAAGGTCCTATTTTGCAAATCATTAATGTCAACTGTTCTGACATTCACACCATTATCATATAATGTGTTGTAGCATTTTGGTGATAAAGTGATACTTCTGTTTTTCTAGTATATACAATGACGATCTATAACCCAATAGAACTTTCAAGATGTCATGTATAACTATAAAACACACTTAGTCGAAAGTTAAACTTTCTTGAAACCAAAATTATACTTGCTAACATTCAAGTATCCTAATACTTCTACATCTATGTAGATTCAATCAAAGTGTAGTACTTTCCCTTTGATCTCCAGCTATGCTATATTTGCGCTAAACTCAACTCTGATTTAGTGATTAACTTTAATCACTCAGAGACATCTTCTTACATTAAGAACTTGGGTCGCATTATGTCAAGTATAAATAACATGGGTTTTTCTAGAAAACCTATCTCCAAGGCACAGGTGATGCGATGCATCTCTCTTTCCTTTTTAACCATCGTCATCAATGCCGAGTCTTTACTCAGATGCTACTCCTAGTTTCACAAGCAATAATCTTTCATTCTTTGCTTGTTTTACATTCTGAACTTCTTTCAGAATCTCAACTAGGTCATTTTGAATTACTTTCAGAATTCTCCAAGCATTTTGACATTTTTAATGTTCATTAAACATCCTGATCTAATCACATAGATCCAATATATTTAATATATGTTAAATTTCATCCATCTAATGATATAATCATTCCTAATACCAAACACATTGTTCACTAGCATGTCAATTACATATTCAATAACATTGCCACGCTCCCACTCAAATATTTCATCAATATTTGATATTCTAGGATCTCACTCATCTCCCACTCAAATATATCATCCACATATTCTATTTGGAAAACTTCTTATCTCTAGCTCAACTTGCAGACTTTCCTCGATAATCCTGGCAAATCCAAAATTCTTTGATCTTACATCAAATTGAGAATTTTTTGCTACAAGATTTAACAAATCTAGATTGGTCAAAACTGTCTGCTATACTAGTTATAGTCTTTCTCTTCTAACTTTTAAAGACTTTTTTAGTTTTGATTAGTCCTTTACCAATTTCATGACTCTAAGTCATTTCTTGTACTTGGGTCCATCAATCTTTCTTTGTAGTTCGTAGGTATGTCTTATTCCAATAATAGGACAAGTGAATCAAGAATGAAATTCTACAAATGGCAGAACAAATTCTTGAATCCTACTTTCATAAAGTATTAGGTGAAACTTCAGCTTACACTTATACCCTTCCAATAACATTTCTATGAGAAAACTATTTCTCAAATAAGTATCATGCTGAGACTACAAACTTCATCTTATTTTGGGTATTAGTTTGGGATTTTGAATTCATAGTCTTACTAAGAATGTATCACAAAGACTTACTATTCGCAATGATCTCGAACTATCAAAATCTCTAGAAACTTGAGCTTGCCATATCTCATGTGGTGTTCTTTCCGTGAATATTTTTATGTTACTAATACTTTTGAGTGTTTACTAATTCAATCTATAAACTCTAATTTCTAACGTTAATCCATCCAAAAATCATTTGGACCACATGTATTTCATACACTATGACTATGATATTCAGACAATTCAATACACTTTGAATTATTCTAGTTATCATAACTTGTGAAACTGTTTTTCACAAGTCGCTTATATGCCAATTTGCTATTAACTTGAATTCGAAATCACTTGGATCAAATCGCAAAGACTTTTGAATTCTTGTTAATCTTATATCCATTTCATTCTGAAATCATTTGAACAATTCAAATAGTTTCAAACTTGTGTTTCATTAAGTAAATACACATGTTTACCTAAACTCATCAAAAAAATGATTTTCCACTATCTATTGAAAATGCAATACATCAAATGTATAAAATTCAACAATCATTCGCATATCGCCGTTTTATCAAAATGCGGAGTTTTAGTCATTTTGCCTAACGAGGCATGGTTTTGCAAAGTCTCTAGATCAAATATCTAAGACCCTGAAACATGAAAAACATGCAATAACCACAATGACTTCAACAATAGTGTTATTCATTATTTAAACTTGAATATCTTTTGACAATTTTCATAATTGTCCTTTTATCACACAGATAAAGACCAGAATAACTTGTTTATAATCCCAATGTGAATCATAAAAGAAATTATTCATAAAAATAGAACAACTAAATTGGTTCTTATTAATATGAATAACCGTCTCGAAATAAGCAAGACACACAAATAAGTTTCACAAACTTGATTACAAAGTTTTTATTCAAATCTTATAATCCTAATGATAAACTTCTAGGGAAGGAGTGTCGTCGGTCATCAACTAGCTTGTTTTCCATCATCACGCCATTAGTGCCTCATTCTATTATGTAACTCTTAAGTAGAGGGTCCTGTTTTCAATAAAACAAGATCAAGTATCCAATACTTGAAAACTGCATAAGTGTTTCATGGAAACGTTTATTACTTGCATATCACATATACACTTTCCGTTGACGATGATCCACGGCGGTCACGAAGATTCATATCTTCTCTACCAACGGATTCATCAGGGAAATCTTCCAGGGGTTCACAAAGGACATAGATGAGATGGTTTTCTATGAGGATCCTACTTAGGCATTGGTACTAGTCGATGAAATTTGACCCATCTAACTTAAGTTTCTCCCCGTTCATTAATGGACTAAAGATGTCCTGAATCGAGGGGACGGCCATAATCTACAAGACATTTGCAAAATGACTTAGACTAAGTTCATAATATGGAGTTCAAATTTGTAATCTTATTATCAAATGAGCTCCCACTTAAACTATCATTCCTAAAGACAGTTTAGCGACTACACATCCCCTTTACACCACATCATCCCTGATCGCCTTAGCCTTTGGTGCGGCTGCCAGGGTGAACTATATCCGTCGATCACATCATCCATGTGACTCGTGCTTAATCTTTCGATATTTGTGTTACGAGGCCATGTCTATAAATGCTAGGCTCACCAATCCAACGATAGTGTTTTGTTGTGCATACATGGCTTGTACCCACCATATATGAACGTAGGTATGTCTAGAAACCGACCGTCACTGCCAGCTTCATAATGATGAACTTTCTTGGTGGTGCATACTAATGGGAGAACACTACGTTGGTATTAATTAGGGATCATCCTATTTAAATGCTACTAGTGTGTATATAATACTTGCACTCAAACAAGATGCACACAAAGACTAAATCATATATAATCTAAATGTGTGACATGGTTGTCTTCGCGCTCCATGATCTCTATCAGGTGCTATGGTTTGACGCTAAGTCCACGACGCCACCGGTCTTGTCATTCAACTTCACGATGACTACTATTACATAACTTAGTAATAGGAGAAAGTAAACTACCTTACCTCATTCACGACTGCAATCATATCACATCACAAAGCCTTCCCCACAACATTAAGTTAGATGCCTCTACTCTATCTATTGCAGATTTCACGTGGCTGTTAGGCTTTCGTAACAGAATCATTTCTACCTACGGACTTCCAACCACAACATGGATACAATAGTTGTCTCTACTACACCCCTTTCAGGGCCTTCCATTGTAGATGCTATATCAACTACTGTGAGAGAGACAGACACCCGCTAGCCACTTATACGATACAAGCTGTATGTAGGGTATGGGACCAGTCTCGTGTAAGATTAAGTGTAACGTTGGTTCGAGCTGCTTCATCTCATAGTACCGCGATGTAAACAAATATACGTGGGAAGGTAACAACTAGGGTATTAATGCCCACACTTTGTATGTGTTTATCTGTACTAGCATACTAACCATAAATCAGGCTCTAATACCGCTGTAGGGTTTCCCCAGCAGATAACAAAAAATATACTACTCAGAACACCCTAATTGCCCAAGGATCTATCTAGAAGTAATGCAGTAACAGAGGAAGATAGTAGTAACATACCCTTGAAGACTGAGAAAGCGTTAAGTTCATGCAGGAGCGTGGATGATGTAGTCGTACCCATCTGACCTCAAGGTCGCGAAGCTCCTCACACGTCACCTCTTGTCCAGGTCCTTGTACGATGGCCGATCAATACAAGTGCATCTCCCTCGAGTTATCACACACACTCGGTGTAATACAACGACTCCCGAACTTCTGATCCCTGCCGAGGTTGCAGAAGTAGACCTCTTGGCTAGAATCCCTACAGCACAATGGCGTGCCGTAGATGCGTTGACTTTGCGCGTATAGTCCTTTCTTGGGACCATGCCACGGAAAAAGGAAACTGAGAGAGAGGGGGATTTTCTATAAGGAAAGAAGCCTTAGAGAATATCAGATTGTTGCATTTTAATCCCACCCATGGGCACCCCTTTATATGGGCGGAGGGAGGTGTACACTCTCCTTTGGGTAAGCCATGTGGGACTAAATATAAAAGAAATAGGGGGAAAAGGAGGGCTGCAGCCGGCTGGGCTTGAAGCGGTGGCCACGTGGGCCACCAGTCTCGCGCCAGCCCAGCCAGAGCAGTAGGAAGCAGCGGTGGCAGTGGGCAGCTCGGGCGGGCTGCCTCACGCCCCCTGCCTAGCCAGCCTTGCACAACAAAGCGGTGGCGATCCGGGTAGGCCGGCTGTCCCCGGCGCCCAACTCCCACACGCAGCGGTGGCTGTCTCCTGGCCCGGGTGAGCCACATTGTGGCCTCGGCCCGTTGGCTTCCCTGCGCCCCCTTGGGCCGCGGACGAGTAGGCCGGCTGCGGCGGGCGCTGGCAGCCGCTCGCCCCATACGACATGCACTATCTGCCGCCCACTTCCATGGGCTGGTCAAAACCAACCCAATGTAGATTGTTGTTTGCTATCCTTTTTCCTGCAGCTTTCTCCTAGGCCAATTTCCTCCCGAATTTGGGACTAATGAGAAAGTTACTTCATAAATTTGAATTTAAATATTTATTTAGTATAAGTTAATTCACAATTAACATATAATGAATGCATATCATAAATTTTCATTTATTCAGAACTCCCTTTTTGGCCTTTTCCTTTCTTGCTTTCTTTCTTTCTTCGAACAACTCCAGAACAATTCCGATTTCTCTCTCTTCCATGAT
This sequence comes from Avena eriantha, assembly GCA_910589775.1. Taxonomy (NCBI): domain Eukaryota; kingdom Viridiplantae; phylum Streptophyta; class Magnoliopsida; order Poales; family Poaceae; genus Avena; species Avena eriantha. The sequence goes on along the minus strand of OU342746.1, from coordinate 97,350,819 downwards.
TCCATCTTATAGGAGGATCTCCAAGTGTCGTAGTGCCCTTAAACATGTTTCCATACAGTTCGGGAATGCCATAGACATGTTCTCGATCAATGATCAACAGCAGGACCAGGATGCCCATGTTGACCCCTATGCACTCCATGAATCACTATCGTGTCGAACCTTAAATGATATGTCCAATTCCCTTTGTTACGCGATACAAGACTTGTCCGAGATCTGATCATTGGTATCATGATACCTTGTTCAATCTCGTTTCCAACAAGTACTATTTTACTCGTTCTCGTGAAATTCCATCCCCATGACCTAATCATACGTTGCGCAACTTATGGATGTAATTCACCGAGTGGGCCTAGTGTATCTTCCCATCATACAGGAGAACAAATCCCGGTCTTGATGCATAGGCCTCTACATGCTCCTTTGGATACCCAACATGCACCTTTATGGTCACCTAGTCATGAAAATGACGGTTGATGCAGTCAAAGTAATTCTCTGGTAACAGTGATTAATACAATCTCACACTCTAAGGATTAGGACACTCCGTTTTTGACAATTGCAACTAGAACTATGTGACATGATCGTGTTGCAACAATCATTGGTGGGAAATTTCCATCACATCATTCCAGATAATATGACTACATTGTTAGTTGGCTTTTATAGCACCATGATTAGTAGGCTTTTATAGCTTCATTATTTATATACCACACATGTATCAATGTTTCCACATGATACAGTTATAGCATGGTATAAAACTATTATGAACTAATGATATATGACAATATAACCCTTTTATTATTTGCCTCTAGGGCATATCTCCTTCAAAACCTTCTTTTAAGGTCTCTCTGTTTCTGTGCAAATGGGTCAAGCTGACAGGAGGCGGGGTAAAGGTAAACCACCACTATAGAATGACACCAGTGGATCTCGATAATCTTGGGTACAGAGATGAACTATTCCTCCTAACCAATGATGTGGCTCAGATTTTCTATGTGAAGGACATGTCAACCAAATTAAAAAAGAAAATATAAGAAAACGAATACATCATACGATGAGCCAAAATGCCACATAGATCTTTTAGAGAAAAGAAACATCGTGGGAGTGGAGGATAAGATAGACATGTCATAAGATTATAATAAGTTTGATAAAATTCTGTCCTTCACAATAAACACTGACCCTGGCATCCTATTAAATAATGAAGATGGTCCATGGATACGGCGCAATCATAAGCAAGGGATATACATGGAGAAAAAGTTTTATACCCAACACTAGATGGGGATGTTCGTGATGTGTAAGAATGTATTAAACCTTTTATGTAACTGTGGTTCAAATCTGATCATGCACCTGTAGTAACTGTAGTTCAAAAAGTTCAAATATAACCCACTGACTAACGAAGTTTTTTTTGAGATGTAATCAATATACCAAGTTTGATATTTTTCCTTGCAACTATGTCACATAATATGATACAACGCGGAGGTTTTACATTATTTGGATCGTTTTTGAATTTGTTATGCTCGTTTCAAACTATGGTCAAAACGGTGGGCATGAAATTTTTATCTCGGGGTTGAGCCTCACTAAACTTGTAGTGGATCTATAATGAAATAGCATATTGTGAACCTAAAAAATAAGCATCGGATCATGTACCTGTAGTTCAAATCTGACCCACTTCCTACCAATTCCGCACGAATTTGTCTTTTTCACGAGGGGTGGACGGAAAGGTTTAAGATACCTCAGTTGGGACATTGTCTATGCAAGGTGGTCTAGTATTTTCAAAAATAGGGTGGTACGGTTTTGAAACTTTCATTTGGTGGTTTATTATAAAACACCCTATTTTTGGCACTCGGAAAAATAATATACCATTTACATTTGAATGATATTCTTATAAAACGTATTCAAAATAGTTGGGTTCATTTTTATTTCATATAAGAATCAATTGAGATTATTACTACTATTCTATCTTAAATAATTAATAGAAAAGACATAAATAGTTTTAGATAACCTTTTTATGGATTAAAAATAAAGGAAAAGGTTTCAAATAAGGTTTATCAAATCTCCACATTTTATTTTACTTCAAATGTGAAATATTATACTTTTAATGTGTAGATTACATTTTTGTGATCATTTTGGTATATTATATGTATTTTTGTGATTTTTAAATAATAAAATATGTTTTTTTAAAAAATTATACTTAATAGTATATTTTTAAACATAAAGTATTTCATTTAAGTTGTATAACAAAGTATGATAATAGATTTAAATTTTAGATCTTTTTTTTCTAAAAAATTTGATATATAATACATAATTTTCTGGATTATAGAATAATAGATATTGATTTTATAAGATTTACTTATTTTCTAAAAAAACCGATTCCAAAAGCTCATTTAGTCCTGTGACTAAAGATGGACCTCGCGCGCAAATTCTGACGGGCAGCTAAAAACATCTTTAGTCCGAACCGGGACTAAAGGTCAGCCTTTAATCCTGGTTCCAGATAGCAACCGGGACTAAAGGACCTTTAGTCCCGGTTTGTGGTACCGCCCGGTGGTACCGCCCGGGACTAAAGGGGCACTGTACAGAACCCACAGCCCTTCCGCTAGCTCTCTCTCTCATTTCGCTAAGTCCTGAGCTCCACTGAACCCTAGCCTCGTCGAATCCGGCCCTCGCCATTGCCCCAAGCCGCCCCAAGCCCAGCCGAGCACGCCACGAGCCCCGCCTCACCGCCCCATCCTTCTCATCTGCGCGCGCAAGCCCTGTAGGCTACAAATGACCGACTCGGGTCGTTGTTCCCGACGTCGGCCACCACCGTTCCCGACCGTTTCAGCCAACCTCAGGCCTCGACGTCACCTCCTTCAGCATCGTGGTGAGCCGCCGGTTCTCAAGAACCCTTTTCCCCTCTCCCTCTTGCAGTCTTACGTGCTCGGGCCATGTGCTCCGACCGCTGTCACCACGCGAGCTTGCCGTCATCCATCTGCGACGACCATTTGGCAGCGGCGCTGCCCCTACCAGGTTTCCCACATCACGCTCTCTCCAAAACGCCCAACCACACGTTCAAGCGCACCCGAGATCGATGGATCCCCACGCCCGCGAGAGTCTCCATTTATGACGTCAGCCCAATGTCATGTTGATGTCATTTTCCCTTTTTATTTTCATTTTGTTTTCTGTAAATTGTTTTCTATAGTTATTTTCAGTAAATATTAAATGTTGACATGTGGGTCTCCTTTGTAATATGTATAAACATTTTCAGAAATGTTTCTAATTAATAAAAATTATTAATGTGTGACGATGTGTAATTCTTTTAATAACATCCCAAAAATGATTTAAAATGATATTAAATTGGGAAAATTTATAATTAATTCATTTTAAGTCAGAAAAATATGATTAATATATCAAAATGTTCAAAAAAATGATATCTACATTATAGCATCAAAATCATGCATCATTGCAACAACTATAATGATCTCATTAGTAGAACACTAAAACAACCCTCTCATATGCATATGGGTTTTCGGGGAATGCTATACTTAGAGCATACCAACTCCATTTAGACTAATGATCTTGTATTTTGTGTTTGTTCCATACCCTTAACAATGGCATTCCATTTATTATGGCGGTCAGCATCGATGCTTGTGTTAATTATTGTAGTTTCCTTTCCGGTGTTCCTGTTTTAGGGTTTGCAACCCTCAGACCCTGTTTAAAAAGGACAAGCATGCCTTAGGGTTTCATTTCAGTATGATTTAACTTGCCATATCATCATTCTTCCTTGATGCCATGTGTTGATTGTTTCCCTTCTTTTCCTGTGTTATATCTTTCTTATAGATTAGTTAAGGTATGGACGGCCACATCAGAGACGATGAACATGTATTGTTCAACCTTATAGACACTAGAGAAGATGACCGCTCACATTATCTAAACGACTCCGGTGAGGGAATGGAGCTAGAACCAAGAGACGAAGGCCAAACAAGAAATGATGGCGAATAAAATGTTGGACACTTAACAAAGTCTAGCGATGTATCCTAAGCCTCTGGTGATCGGTAGATGCATTAATTGATTTATATATACATATGTTAACGAATCTTTTTCTTCTTTTAGCCCTCCGAATCGAGCCAATCTGCTAGCAGGAGGCAACGAGGCCCGACCAAAAATTTGGCTGATGGTCAAAGGTTCACGATTTATAAAGTCACTGAAGATGGCCAACCGATTGCTCCTAAAGAGAACGCACATTTATTTATAAATCAGTGCGAAGTTATTGTTAGGGACAACATCCCGATTACCACTCGAGAATGCAATAAGCTAAAGGTAGATGGACTTAGTTATGTCGACCAAAAATCCAAAGATTAGTTTTGGGCTACGCTCTTGTCACATTTCAAACTACCACTAGATCCCATAGAAGATGGTCGGATCTCACAGAAAGTCAAGGAGTGGGCCCTTAAGAAGATGGCCAGACAATTTCAGACCTTCAAGAAAAGATTATACAATGAGTATATCAAGAAAAAAAGACTCCAACATTCACTGGACTACTAGAAACGATAAAACATCACTGGGATGAATTTGTGGAGTACAAGGAATCATCTGAAGGTCTACAAAGGATGGGAAAAAATAAGGCAAATTCTACGGAAAAGATATATCACCATGTTCTAGGGACAGTGGCTACAAGAATGTCATGCCTAAGTAGGAAAAAATTGAGGTCACCCTGATTACTAAAGGGATCACTCCAGCTACAGCAGACTGGCCTAAACGGTCAAAGCTGTGGTTTTACAGGCATGGGGGGTCATTGGACCCACAAACAGGGTTGTGTATTATTGTAAAGGAACAAATTAAAGAACCCTCTGCTACCCTTGTTATAGCAATAACCGATATTTGAGAGGGAAAGTTCCAGCCTGATAGAGAGAACGACGAGTTAACATGTGCCCTCGGGAATCCTGAACACCTAGGATGAACATGAGACAAATGTCTTGTTCCGTGGAGGACTAGGTTTTCTAAGTGTAGTGATAGTTATACAAGTCGTCAGAGAAAATATAAGCAGGAGGCAGACCGGTTTCAGAAGATATAAACAAATAACGAGTAATTGGAACGCATATTAATGCGGCAATAGGAGCAACTGGACGCAATTAGCCAGGAAAGGGAATCTCAGCGGCAACAAGATCCTGCATTCGATAATAGCGGTCCATCTCAGCAGAAAAGCAGCATGGCTTCCATAGGAGTCCAGACTAATGATGCACTAATGGATGATGCACCGATGACTCGCTACCCCATGGATGATATCATGGAGAGGGAAAATTGTGAGCTACATTAGTCACTGAAGAACATATCCATGAAGGTGGTGGTCGGCTTTGCTTTACCTTCTATACTTGGAGCAAGCTTCCATTGTAGTCAGATTCCAGCTGGCTATGCTCGTGTCGGGGTGGATGAAGTTCTGAAGGGATATGAGTCACTAGAGCTTGGCATCCCTGCAGGTGAAGGGGAGACAATACTGGGAGAAGTCATGCATGCTATCATTCTATGGCAAAAGCAAAACATCGTGTTTCTAGACTTGGAGCCAAGGCCACCGACTCCTCCAAGTAGCAATGCACCTCTAAGTCCACCCCTCCTCGAGAGGTACCCTAGCACGAGTCCATATCGATCTCCGGCGCGTTAGCCAACTCCGCCCACTAAGTCCTAGGGGCAAAATCGGAAGATCACCGCTCTATCAACTAGTACTACTCGGAAGAAAGGCACAACAAAGAAAGACAAGGACAAGGCTCCTGCCAAGTTAGCTTACGAAATGACTGATGAGGAAACCAAAATGGTCGTTGATCTCGAAGTGAAAAGCCATTTTGCACCGGTACAACCCTAACCAAAGGACAAAATACCTACGAAAATTGTTTAGCACTTTGTGGACATGCTTGAGCGACCATCGTCACATCTGGCTAATATACCATCAAACTATGACCGCTATATTCAAAGTCATATAAAGAACAAATGTTGCAGACGAGAAGTAGTGCAAGCGGGAAAAAAGTTCCCCAGCTCGGAGAATAGGAAATACAATCGATCCCCCACTCAAGGTGTTTGACGATCAGGACTTATACAACAAAATTGCTAGCAACCTTGATCTCAGTGTTTCTCAATTGATAGGGGGCGCAGATATCCCCAAGGCTGACCTAGCATGGAAATATGTCCCCGGATAGCCTCTATTCAGACCTGAGCATGTTTGAAATCTACCAACACAAATGCGAAGATTGCATGTGTGGTACATGAGAGTCATAAAGAAAGAGCGAATCATGCTCATTATGCTTGAAGAACTTTTTCAGTTATACAATTAAGACGCCCTCGACAAATCTATCGTTAGTTGCTATTGTCTATAAGTGATTTATTTATGTAATTTAAGTATCTAGATTAGCTCGTTCATTGCCTGTAATTATCGCCACTATATTTTTTGTATGCTATTATGCAGAATGAAGATTCTCGAATGCAGAAGAGGGGGCATCTATGACATTGGGTTTACCGACCCATATATCGTTAATTTTGTTATGATAGGAGACGACACCAAGGATACAGAGGCTAACTTTCTAAAAAAATTAAAGAACAAAATTTTAGAACAGAAATACTATTTCTTTACAACTTCAAGTGAGTATTACTGTCTTGTACACATTCTATTTTTCTTACTCGATGTTAAGTGTAATTGATGAGTTATGCATGCCTGCATATATAAACATGCACAGCTTCCACTAGAATCTGCTAATCATTCAAGTTGATATTGGAAGAATTGATACCATGGACTCATTAAATAAAAAACCTAGTTTAATTCTAGTTTCAATAATATTATCATGCTTGATTATTATTTGATTGAACTCTATTCTAGTAAAGTGCTTGAGGCAGAAACAAGAGAATAATTTATGTGGATACTATGTTTGCAAGGTCATTCACATAACGACTAGTGAGCTGCGCAGAGATCGTCGACAACTTCAAGTACGTAAAAAACTATTCATAAATTTATTTTATTACCATCAATTATGTTAAGTTTCATTCATCATTTTTATGATGATTTTATATATATACACACCAACTCATATATTCATATTGATCTCCTTTAAAGACCAAAGAGATGCGGAAGAAGCTCCTATATACCAAAGAACCGCCTACTAGCAATTCAAGAGGAGTTAATGGAATTTTTGCTTACGGAGGCCATATCTGAAACCGGAGAATAGCATTCCACTAAGACCTCCATGTAATTAAATAGATATGTACCAAATTATATATATATGTATGCTAGTAAGATAAATTATATTATATATACATTAACGTGTACAGTATGTAGTACCGTTGTATAAAAAACTTGTTTGAAATGAAAAAGAATTGAATGGAAACACAAAATAAAAAAAAAACCTAAAACTCTAAAACCTAACCCTTATAAACCCTAAAATACAAAATCTTACACCAATCGGGACTAAGAGCAACTCCAGCAGTCGCTGGAAAACCTCACTCGCGCTCTAAAAACAGATTTTTTTTTGGCGCAAGAGCCCGCGTCGCGCCCTCCAACAGATGCGCTATCTTCCTGTGCGCGGGAAAATCTTTGCCCGACGCGTGGTTGCTTGCGGTTATTTTGATGCACCGCTCAGCGCGCACTCGTTAAATCGCGCGCCACGCATCAAACCCAACCATCGCCACTTCAGCGTGCGCGAGAACTCTTCCTTCCCCTCCCCACCACTTCTCTATCGACACGCTGCACCCACGCCACCGCCGCCATGCCATCGCGCCTGGAAGCTCCGGGTACCGCGGCGTATGTGCGCGCCCGAATGACCACTACTACACGGAGATCCGGTTCGGCGACGAGCGCATCGGTCTCGACACCTTCGAGACCGCGTGCGCCTACGACGCCGTGGCGTGGTGGCTCGGGTGCCCGCGCACGCCGATGAACTTTCATGACATCTGGACGCGTGAGCAGGCCGAGGCACTCGCGCCACCGCCTCGCCTCCTGACGGAGGAGGAGCGTCGCCTACTCGTCGCCGAGCGCGATGAGTGCCTACGATAGGAGCGGTGCCGGTGTTTTCTCGGAGACGTCGAAGTGCAACGCAAGCACGACGCCGAGCAGGCCGTGAACAAGGCGGCGTTGAGGGCGGCGAAGCACGAGGACCGCCTCGAGCGCCGGGCGAACAAGGCGCGGAGGCGCGCCTTCATCGAGGCGCAGATGGCCGGGCCGACAACCATCGCTGAAGACGATCCCCATAGGAGGGACTATTGGTCGTTGATGCCGTTGTCCGACACGACACCGGCCTTGTCCGATCCCCGTTGGGGCGACTGTTTCTACTATTTTATGCACTATTTCCTAGTATTTTCTGCACTATGTATAGTTTTTTCTGCTCTATGTAATGTATTTTTGCCTAAATTTTTAGATCTATTTTCTATAATGTTTGTTTCAAAATCTTGTTTGCGCGCGCTCCAATTTAGCGCTTTGTTGGAGGGGTTTGTGCTGTAAATTTAGCACACACGTTTAGCGCCTCTGCCGGAGGAGATTTGCGTGGCGCGCTATACCCGAATTGTGCACGTTGCATACACATTTTAGCGCGCCGAAATATACAACGGCTGCCGGAGTTGCTCTAAAGGTCCTCCAGCCCAGTGCTCGACTGCAGCCACGTGGTGGCCTTTAGTCCCGATTAATGTTAACTAAAGATTCTCCAGCCTAACGTTCGACCGCGGCCACGTGGAGAGTCTTTAAACCGAAACTAAAAAATAGGGTATTTAGTCCCGATTTCGTCCCGGTTGGGGGCGGACTTCCCAACCGGTACTAGAGCCTTTTTCTACTAGTGGTTGGTGCCTTTGTGCTGCGAAACTTTGCAAGTAGACATAGCAGTTTCACATCCCTGTCGAATGTGGTCCAAGGATGTCACTGAAATTGACACATCATATAATCTTCTTGTACACATCCTAATGCGGTATTTAAATATAATATTGTGCCTTTTGTTTCTTATTGCTAGTGGAGTGCTAGTCACTCCACCGTGCATTGACCGCTACCTCCGCTATTTTTTTAAATAATACTCTTTTTAATGAATTTCACGAATATTACGCAGATTAAGGAATTTACAGGAGTAGAGCACTGTCGTTTTTTGAACAAACGACCAGCGTTAGGTCGTTTTTTGAAAAAACGACAGCTCTTGTCGTTGGTTGAAAAGACGACCAGAGGCTGACAAGATCGGCTGGCAGCTGGTCGTCCCAAATCGTTTTTTAAAAAGATGATACAGCTTGTCAGTTATTGAAAAGCAGACAGTTGCATGGATCATGCACACTACGTTAGGCTAATCCAGCCGTTTTACAGTTTATCGCGCCGTTTATCTCCCGCCACCTCTTCCCGGCAGTATTTGTCCCGCCACTTTTTTCGCGCCGTTTCTCTCCCGCCACTTTTTCCCGTTGTATCTCTCCCGCCAATTTTTCGCGTCGTTTCTCTCCCGCCACTTTTTCCCGCTGTTTCTCTCCCGCCAATTTTTCGTGTCGTATCTCTCCCGCCAATTCTTCCCGCCGTTTCTCTCCCGCCACTTCTTCCCACTGTTTTCTCCCGCCAATTCTTCCCATTGTTTCTCTCCCGCCACTTCTTCCCGCTGTTCTCTCCCGTCAATTTCTACTTGTTGCCTCTATAAATACTGGCATGGAGATGGTATCTCTCCATCTTCGCCACTTGTTCCCGCTGTTTTCTCCCATTTCCTTCCCCTCTCCACCATGAGTGTGCCATGTTCGGACCCCAAGTATAGGCCTACGAAGACGAAAGATGCCAGGTTGCTGCAAGGGGTGACACACGAGCGTTGTTGGTGCGGCCATCTCGCGAAGGTCAAGGAGTCGATCGATTTCTCCACCTGCATGGGCATGAAGTTTTTCATGTGTCCCAACTACGACGCAAGCCCGCCCCGGCAAGCAAGTTCGTCGTACGAGAGGCCTCCGGTATGTTCTCAGAGCATGGTTAATATAAACCATTCATGTTATCATGTGTTGTTTTATTCATTCAATTGATTTGCTTGCAGTCTCCTCCTCCACTTTGCAAGTGGTACCATTGGATTGACACGGAGCAGCCAGCCTGGACCGTGCAGGAGATTGCGGACAGGAGCCGACGTGCAAGGGAGATCTTTCTTGATGAGGAACATGTTGAAAGGAAGGCCGCGAACGGGAGGAAGGAACGGGAGAGAGAAATGAAAGAATTCCGAGCAGAGCAAGCTCGAAACCGCGAGCTGAACAGGAAGAGAAGGGAGGAAGAGAAGGGAGGAAGAGAATGCAATCCACGAGCGCCAGGAAGAGGTTCGCAAGGAGGCCCGTGAGGAGGAAAGGAAGAGATTAAGAGAAAGAGCTGCCGAGGCACGGGCGGCAGAGGAACATGGGGACAAGACCGGGAAGTACCCGCGCTGGACTCAGGGAAGGTAGACGTATGTCTCAGTACCGATGTATCTTAATTCCTGTTGTAGTGTCCCGATGTATCTTAATTTTAGTTGTAGTGTCTTGATGTAACTTCCTTTCAGTTGTACTGTCTTGATGTATCTTCATTTCAGTTAGAGTGTTGTGATGTATCTTTAATTTCAACATGCTAGATTTTTTCCCGCCATAATGTTTCCTGCCAAAATATCTCTCACCAAAATCTTTCCCGCCATGCGCTTCCCGCCATAATGTTTCCCGGCAGATTTTTCCCACCAAAATGTTACCCTATAAAAACCCCTCCTCGCGTAGTTGTTTAAGCAGCAGCCACCCTTTTTTTAGCCAGTATGTTTCCCTACGATCGTAGTTTCGTGCCAGGCATGTCCGTCGACCTATTTCATTTGGCTAGGAACTTTACGATAGACAACAATCCAGCCCCATTGGAGAAACTAATTGGTAGTGATTGTCTCCTCACTGAGCTGTGTGAGGGATTGCATAGGAAAGGGTGGCCAAAGAGGACTCCAGAGGAGATACGGCAAGAGCTACTTCGGATCAATGCTAGGTGGAGCAAGCAAAGATTCTCTAATGAAGGGGCAAGGTAGCAGAACATCACGGTCCCTTGGATTTGGATAGAAGAGAGTGAAGATGAAGATGATATATTCATGACGCCTGCCGTTGGGACTAAGTGGAGAGTTGAGTGAGATGAAAGGCAGGCCAAGAAGAAGGGTAAAGACGAGGCATCATCGAAGGGTAAGGGCAAGCCATCATCGGTCGAGGCATCGTCGAAGGGTAAGGGCAAGAAGAGCAATGACAAGCTAGAAGAGAGTGAAGATGAAGATGATATATTCATGACGTCTGCCGTTGGGACTAAGTGGAGAGCTGAGTGGGATGAAAGGCAGGCCAAGAAGAAGGGTAAAGACGAGGCATCGTCGAAGGGTAAGGGCAAGAAGAGCAGGCCATGAAGAAGGCATCGTTGAAGTGTAAGGGCATAGTCGTAGGGATAGAGAGCACTCTTATTTATTTACCGCAAGTTATGTTGAATTGTGTTGCAAGCTATGTTGTAGTGTTTGTTGAATAAAAAATGTGTCTCATACATAGACAGATAACTAGACCGATACAAGATACAAGTCTCATACATAGACAGATAACTAGACCGATACAAGATACAAGTCTGATACATAGACAGATAACTAGACTGATACAAGATACAAGTCTCATACATAGACAGATACGCAGACAGATACATAGATAGATATCACTGCCACCGGTCACGAGGTTGCCCTGGCGTCGGTGTAGTCCATCCGTACCTTCTAGGAGGCACCACATTGCGGGGAGGTAGAGTTGACCCGTCATCCTGCGTCTGTGTATCCTGTGTGGAGATAGGTGGTGGAGTCTAATGCGTCTCCTGAGTCTGCTGCGTCTGATACAGTCCAAACCAGTCAACCTGATCCTGATGAGTCTGCTGATCCTCCTCATTAGTCGCCCACGAACCCATTGAGGACATGCTTGGGTCCCCATATCCTCCTGCCATGTAAAAATATTAAGTACTCAACGATTATACACTACATGTAACCAAAATAGATAGGAAAATGCGTATCCTCAGGACGATAGCCCATGAATGGGACTTGCGGCTGCTGCTGGTGCCACTGGTTGAAAGTAAGATGCGGCTACTGCTGCCACTAGTCAAAAGTAAACTGTTGCTGATGCTGCCACACCGATCCTCCAGCCTGGTCTGGGGGTGGTGCTCTCGGTGTCTCCTGCTGTGAGATCCGTGGACGAGGCCCATGGCGGGTAGGTGCAGTGGGTGTCTCCTGCTGTGAGCCTCGGAGCAGTGTCTGGTCCGCACGCGGGGTGCGCTCCTGCGTGGAGTGACGTGGCGGGCGAGCCTGCGTGGAGTGACGCGGCTGGCCCTCCCCCATGGAGTGACAAGGTGGACGTTGTACTGCTCAGTGCTGAACGACGTCTGAAACGTTCGTGCATGTGATGGTCGCATAGATACTCTGTAGTCTTTCCTGGACACGCCTTACGAAAGACTGAACTCCTTGACATGGTAGTAGAAGAGGAGCGGACAAGAGCGAATGTCCCCACTGAGTCACTTCATTCTGTAGCTCCCATGTCATATCGGTCTGCATTTGTATAGTGGATAAGTACACATTATATAGGCTACCAGGTGTAGTGACGAAGAAAAGTGTATTTACCGCTGATTGTCTGGGCTCCATAATCGACTGGCTAGGGTATCTTTCATCATCATGTGCGTGGTGGACGGGACACAACCGTGTCATGCTCATGTACCTCTGTAAGTATGCACAGAATAGCTCCATATCAAACACAGGAGCGGTCCACACGTCAGTTGTTGGATTCTGCCAACCATTGATATAAGTATTAACCCGTTGAAGCCACTGATTTGCACTTCTTTTAGTACCCTTCCGAGAGTACCTGCAGTTAGATTTTATAAGTACACAATCGGTGTAAAATTATAGATACATAATATATTAACTTACATATGCACGTCCGATCAAAGGGGCGCCTCCGGACATGGAGGATCTACCATCTCGCGAAGACCGAATTGCCTCATGACCCTCTGTTGAGACATCTCCTCCACCTGACAATCGAAGATGATCTTCGATTTAGTGAGCCAGTAGTCCTCATCTCTACGACACATAATAGATAACCCGCCGGGATATCTTGCGAATGCTTCAGCTGTGGTGTACGGCTCCCAAATCACCGATTCCTCCTTCAACGTGTCGAACTGCTCGCTGAACGCCGGGTAGCAGCGGGTTACTTGTTCTCCCGCGAAACGACACTGTTGGATTAAATAGTTGTTAGTTTCCTTCGTAGTGCAATATGGACCATGCAATTAACAGAACCTTTTAACTTACCTTGCGTCGTGTCCGAATGTAGGCATGTCAATTCTCTCGTGGTCAAATAGCATATCAGACTCATAGACAACGGGGCGCTCTCCCTGGACGATTACCGCTTGATTTTTTGCTACCTCCGGGCGGCCAATAGGGAACCTCTCCCATGACCACAGCTGCAGCAACAATGGGCATCCTAGCAAGGCAGATTTTTCCTTGATTAGCGTACAGCCCGTGCACATACCTCGGTACGTTGCTGCTAAGACAGCAGACCCCCAACTCCATTGGGTGATGTCGTTCTGGCACGTCGCCTCCGTGATCTCTCTAGCATAGCAGATGTAGCGTGCACTGATGGTTGAGACATGGTTCTCGGTAAACATCACCTTCCCAAGTAGCCACAATAAGTACGCCTCAAGGCTGCCGCGTAATTTGTGGCTCAGTCATCAGAACACTTGGGTACCCGAACCTCTGTATCTGTATTGGTTAATAGAACAAGTTTTAGTATCGTGTGATATGAAAATAGCTGTGTCAAATACGAAGATACTTAGTAACAAACGAACCTGATAGTTTTGTAACCAATCAAATTTGGGCCCATGATTTTCATACGTGAACTCTAGAACTCCTTCACGAATGCCATAGAATCGTTGAGCCATTTCTTGGGCCCAATTCTCCGGTGCATCCACCGGGCCTACTAGCACTCCAGCCAACGGCAGGCCCAGCAAGAACGAGACATCCTACAGTGTAGGAGCCATCTCCCCCCACCGAAAGTGGAAAATGTGAGTCTCGGGCCGCCATCGATCCACTAAGCAGGTAAGCAACGACCCATCGTAGCCCATGCGCGTGGTCTAGAATCCATGGTGTCGTCCTTCTATCTCCTGCGTATGAGTGGCCTCAACCAGACGCACAAATGGTAATAGCCCGACCCACTTCAACCTGCATACCGAGATAGAATTACAATTTGTTTACTATGGCCCTCAAATATTTGTAACATAGTTCCATATGAATTAGGAATAAATGTCTCATACCTCTGCAGCCAATAAGGGTGTATCATCCAGTTAGACATGGGAGTGCGAGTGATAAGGTGCTTTAAGCTCCCTGGTTCCGCATCCAATAAAGTTGACCGGTGCTTTCTATCAATATCAGCATTAAACAAAGATCCCGCCATATGCATAATTACAAATTTAGAACATGGTTCCATACGAATTACAAACTTAAAACATAGTTCCATAAGAATTACAAATTTATAACATGGTTCCATAAGAATTACAAACTTAAAACATGGTTCCATACGAATTACAAACTTAAAACATGGTTCCATACGAAAATATGGCAATTGGTGTCTCTATGACCAAAATGATTACATAGAAAACATTGTCTAGTAGGGCCTCCGGCTTCAGATTCATCCATATCATTACGGATCCGAACACATTGTCGTCTTCCTCTGCCTGTCCGCATTAGTTCAGGATCTGGGATGTAAATCCTTTCACCGGGGTTTACTTTGTTAAAATTGCCCCATGCTCTATATCCCATCATCTCGCCAGTCCATGTATTGATCACCGACTCCTTAAGAAAATAAGGAGACACAAACGATCTCGCATCCATACCTAACCGTCCGCACGCAGCAAGTACATGAGAGCAAGGCAGATGCAGCAGCTTGGGTTTGTTGTAGGTACACTCACACGTCGGCCAAGCCTCATTGCCTATCCTCACCTCTTGTGTCTTTACCTCTTCTCCAGATCCGACCCTGTTGGAAGGGAGGCGAACCTCAAATCTTCGTTCTTGATTACCGATTGGTCAAATCCCGGCAAATCACAAAGAGCAATTGGTTCTTCTTCGGGTGGTGCTGCTCCAGCTACTGTCTGTGCAGCTACCGCGGCCGCATGAGCCGCCACAGCTGCTGCTCTAGCTGCTCTCCTCTGCCTAACATGTTTTTTTGTGAATTCATCTAGATAGGCCCGACACTTGATATACTTCCACTCCTGGTTCTGCTTGCAAAGCTTCTTGAATAGGTTCATCAGGGCCTTGTTCCTGAACTGTGAGAAAAAGTTAGCCCCTAGATGCCGCATGCACCAACGACTCTGCATGTCTAGCCATTCAGTTGGTTCATCTGGAGCAAGCTGAGTCAGCTTCCTTATCGCGCTGAGTATACCCGGATGCCTGTCATGTAGGACGCATACATTCGGTACATCCCTCACAACTGCTATCTTCAGCTGCTTGAAAAACCATACCCAACTCTCAGTGTTCTCGCTCTCTACGAAAGCAAATGCAAGTGGAACAACTTGATTGTTCCCGTCTTGACCTATGGCAGTCAAGATCTGGCCCCTGTACTTGCCAGTGAGAAATGTTCCATCTACACAAATGACTGGTCGACAGTGAGTGAAAGCTTATATGCAAATAGCAAATGAGAAGAACACTCGATGAAGCACCCTCAAATTGGGTTCTTGAGGCAATGTTAAGTGTTGGATGTCGAGGTATGTGCCTGGATTCCTAGCCTGCAGTGTCTGGAGCATCCGAACAACACAGTCGTATCCATCTCGAAACGAACCAAATCTTGTCTCTAGTGCCCTCTGCTTAGTCCTCCAAGCCTTTCCGTAAGATATATTGTAGCGAAATCTGACAGCAACTTTGTTGATGATAGCTTTCACCACCATGGCTTTCGTCTCCACTATCTCAGTGTATAACAGTCTAGCCAGGAGGGTTGACGTGAGTTTACGATGGTCTTGCAGGACATTGTCAAGTTGACATGTGTGCTGCACAACATCGCTAACCTTCCAGTTGGTGCCATATCGAGGAACATGGGCATGGACCCTGGCAAGACACCCAGCTACCTCGCAAACCAAAGTCAAATATTGCTGGGATGACACCTTTGTTCTGAAAACCCGCTGCATGGACAATGCCCACTCAACGATTGCTTCATGTAGATGCCTCTTGCTAGGATATAATGCACCAATGGAGATGTTGCTGGCATGATAGTGCCACGAGGAATCATGCCCTTCGTTCACATTCATTGTTGCTGTGTGGTCTTGATTCCATGATGCCGAAATAGGTTGGTCCTCTTGATTAGACTTAGCGGAATCATAAGAGCTATCATTGTACCCTTCTGAATCTTCATCTTCCATCTGATCTTGCAACCAACCGTCGTGTATCTCGTCCTCATCGACCTCACCACTGAAAATATCTTCTCCTGTCCCTTGACTACCTTCAGCTGATTCATGTCCAGTGTGTGCAAAACTACTCTGACCAGGTTCATAACTACCTCCATCGGTGTGTGCATAACTACTCTGCCCAGGTTCATAATCACCACCACCATCTTGGCCTTGACTGCTCTGGTAATCATAGTAGCTACCACCACCTCCGTCTTCGGCTTGACTGCTCTGCTCATGATCATAACCACCACCAGCATTGTGTGTTTGACTACTCTGGCCCTGATCATAGACAGGCTCTTTCGCCACAGGAAGCACTAAGACACTGGGGTTAACTACCCTATGCAGATAGGCTTTCACCCATTTGACCCATTTAGCTTGCTCTTCTATCGGTCTAAAAAAAATCAGGTTTAATCCTTGACTTTGTCCATAATACATGCACACCGACAGTATGGGTGGGAGGGAGCCCTAAACGAGCACATAACCAATCTTTCAACTCAATAATGGGGATGGTTTCAGGATCCTAGAGCACTTCATCAATACAATTAAAATCGCTCAAATCAACTCCATGCTGGTTTGTTTTGACGACACCGTCACCATAGTAGAACCTAAAAACTACATTATTGGACATAACTTCTAGCCTAAAAAAATACCACAATTTGTCAAATGCCCGTACAGTGGCAGATTTTAGCAAAAATATATGCTAATATTCCTATAGCCGAATAATCTAGCATAGCCCGCAAATATAATTATAATCCTATAGCCGAATAATCTGGCATAGCTCACAGATATACTTATAATCTAGCAGTTCATCGCAGAGCGCTAACATACAACATCCAGAACTACCGAGAAGATAAACAAACACAAATGACTGTAGGTAGCAAGAACTTAGGGTTTACCCTTGAAGCGTGCGAAATCCTGCCGTGCAGCTGCCTCCACTCAACAGTGCAGCTGCCTCAAGCCCCAACCTGAGACTCCATCGTGCAGCTGCTTCAAGCCCCCGCTCCAGACTCCACCATAGCCATTGCACCTCAAGAACTCCAAGAAAATCCTCCACGAAAACGCCTCAAATCGCTACACCAGACTATCCCACAAGTAGATTGGGAATCTACTAGCTTCAGCAGCAAATTTAGTGTAAAACGGAGCAAAGTGTGGCAGCAAATGGGAGAAGCTCCATGGGAGAAGAAGCAGCAGGGAGATGAGCTAGCAGGGGCTGGACGGCAGTAGAGGGAGAGGAAGAAGGAGGCGTGCGCGGGGCTGGGCGCGGCGCGCGTATATTATGGGCGAGCTCGTCGTTCCACCGAACAACGACGCGGCAGGTCGTCCAACGGAACAACGACGCGGGCTCGTCGTTCCACCAGACAACGACGCGGGCTGGGTCGTCTTTTCACGCAACGGCCGGAGCGTATGTCGCGCTGCAGGCCGGCAGGGTGGGGCCCAGGCGCTGCTTTCGGCGCCTCAAAAGACGGCGGCGCTGTGTCGTGTCCTCAAAAGACGACGAGCCCGAGTCGTTTTTCGAAAAAACGACAGTGCTCTACTCCCGTAAATTCCTTAATCTGCGTAATATTCGTGAAATTCATTAAAAAAATGTATTATTTAAAAAAAATTAGCGCTACCTCCAGTTTGAAATAAAAGTTCCTAGAATAAAAGAGTGGGTGTAGATTGTTGTCAAGGAGGACCTGGTACGTTTGTTTCTTCCTACAGGGTTCTGCTCGTTAATTATGTACTACTACAGTACATTTCAAATATATCACCAGTGTATTGGAAAAATGCTACTTTCAGGAGGCAAGGCAGCGGCGCGAGCGCCTCGGGATTATTTCTGCTAATGGTGACAATACTTTATTGCAGAAAAGGTAAAATTAATGGTGCACCTTCTGTAATCTCCACCCTCTCCATCTCGTATTAAATTAGTCAAATTGACAAACTAGATACACATACACATGTAAACTGAGACGAAGGGAGTAGTAAAAGACTAAAAGCAACTTTGTTTGCTGAGAAATCCTATTGCTATCTATGTTTTTTCTTAATCCAGACGCCATCTACATTTGGGCCAGGCAAATCAGCATCGAGCATCAATACAAGTACGTGAGGGCGAAAGGTTAACAACTTAATTACCCCGCCCCCACTCCTGCACTTGCATCGTTTCCTTTTCCGCTTAAGTTGATCGATCGTCTGCACGTAGCAATAACGCCGGGTAGGCTGATTAAATGCACGTCCAACACATTTCTGATGTCTTTGGATCTGGCATTGAGTGTCTCACAGATATTTGAGCAAAATATCTAACAATGTTTTTCTTTTGAGAAATAGGGTTCATGGTTGTTAGCAACCAACATTGTATCTCTCTAGTATGTATGTTTTAGCTATATAAGGGATCGCTTAGATGAGAGATAAACAAGGTCAGAGGGGAAAAAAAGATTTATTAGTTCCGCACGCATGCCGGCCCTACATTTAAAGGAACATTAGCCGTATACCCCCTCCTCCGTTTATCTTATATACTCCCTCCCCCGTTTCTCAAGTGTACTTCTAACTCTTGTACTAAGTCAATTATTTTAAAAATTGACCAATTTTATTAAAAAGAGTAGCAACATATATGACATAAATTGGTGCCATAATTGTTGTTACTTTTCCTCATAAAGTTGGTCAAATTTTAAATTACTCCCAAGCAAAGGACAAGAGTTAGAATTAAGTACACTTTTTTTACACGAAACAAGCACTAGGTGGGGAGTATTCCGAAACGAAGAGAATACGCAACCGAGTTTGTATTTTCTCGGACTAGTAGATTGTTTGTTGTAGTGTGGTAGATTGTCTCCATTTCTGCATTTCCTCGCTTGCATGATATAAATATTTTATGTACGAATGATTTGTTAGCTTTATCTATTTTATATCATGCACGATATAAAAAGAAAATGTTGATGAACATAAAAAACAGTACAATTGGTGTGTGTGGTGTGCTATAACTTGCAGCAAAACGAAATTCATGCATTAGCTTAAAGACACACTTGAGTACTACTAGACAAATCGGTGTCTGGACAATTGTTCATGTACACTAACTGAAAACTGCAAGAGAACAACCCAATGCCAATGATGCTAAAAGCATCCCACCATACATGCTATGCCCGGAAACCCTAATACAAATAAGCCACCACACCATAACAACCATTCTTTTTTTAATAAATACTATGCATGGTCACAATCACGACTATTGATACACATGTGACACAATAATACAAATAAGGATAAAGCATCGTGTCACAATGCTTCTTCCACGTTGGTATAAGGCATATCGTCACATAAACACACATATGGTGCCACCCTGCATCCACATAGTAGAAACCCGGGCATGTCGTGCCATCAACCTGCACGGACGCACTTTGCATTTCCCACAAGACACCCAACCCTATTAAAAAAAGCTTTGAAACAAAATGAAAACAAATCAAACCTCTCAAACCAGTTTTTCTACTCATATAATAAATTTCATGTCATTTAAAATTGTACTGGAGTACTAGCGTATAATTTTGTTGAAACTTGAGTGCGATTTTAGTCTTGCTATGATGATAGTTTTAGATGTTGATCTACGTTCCACTGGGTCAACTTGGGTGTAATTTATTAGAGAATAAAAAAGTCCCAAATCTGACCACAGCACCCAAATCTACGCATCCCCTTTGCCCTTGCACTCAAGTTTTTTTTTTTTTGAGATGTGCACTCAAGTTTATTTAAGTACACCTGAAATGGCCAAATCGCATCTCAGCGCACCCGCATTAATCTAACCCGAGCACAAATCAAACCAACCCACACCTCCCCCTGACTGCCATCTCTCTCCCCTCACCACGGGCCCCACACGTCAGGCTCACGCGACCCGTATAGAGAGAGGGGGACAAGGGAGGAGGACTAGCAGCTAGAGAGAGAGAGAGAGAGAGAGAGAGAGAGAGAGAGCACTGGAGGAGATGGGGGAGGAGAGGAGGGCGGTGGAGGAGACGCTGGAGGCGGCGGCACGCGCAGCGGAGCAGGCGCGGGAGCTGCAGGATGCGGCGGCGGCGCTGCTCTCGCGGACGTGGGCGGAGGAGGAGTCGCTGCGCCGCCGCGCCGCCGTGCTCGGGGAGGAGCTCGCCCGGCTGCGCAAGGCCGCCGCCCACGCCGATAGTGACAAGGTAACGTATCCACCTCGCCGCTCCTTGCTGCCTAATCGTCCACGGAGTGTGTGCGCGCGAGCGCGTGGGCGTGTCGGTGGGTTGGTGGGTGGAGGATAGCCGAGGAGATCGCTGCTCGGGTGTTTGGCGCCGCTAGGGTTCTGCGCGCTGCTTTCTCTGGTCCGCTCGCCGTGTTTGTGATCGGTGCCAGATCACTGGTGGAGATCTGCATGCGTGGAACGGCCATCTGGCGTGCCGTGGGAATCTCGACTTTTTCTTGTGGTGCCAAAATGTGCCTGTGGAGCGGGGGAGCTTTGGAGACCTTGCCTTTCTGAATCATTGTGCTATTACATGCTTCTCCTGCTGCTGATTGACTGATCCTTCAATGTCCATGATTCTGCTTGTGATGATGTGAATGTGCCCCCCTTTTGCTGTGCTTCCGCAGATTGAGGAGGACTTAGATCGAGCGACGTGCCTCATAAGTGATGGCGACATTGCGACGATTCTCCCGAGCAAGGCACATGGTAATTGACGCTCTTTGCGAGCTTGATCTTATTATTGGTTTTTGGCATATCTCCTAACTCTCTTTTCTGGGAGGTTCTCTTCTTCTAACGTTTTGCTGTTTTGGGGGTTTACAGGCGCTTTCCTGAAGCTGCTCTTGGGACCAGTGAATCTCCGGGCAAGGAAGGAGGTGCAGCTCAAGGTGAAGGAGGAATACAATACCTACAGGGTATGTGTAAAATGTTACTACTGTTAGTATTAATAATGTCTATCTAGGCAGCAAATGTATTTTGAAATGGCAGCTTAGCTAACATGAAGCTAACTACAAGTGTGTTTGAGCTACCAATACATAGGCAGGTTTTGAAATATACACTCTTCCATTATATTATACTCCCCCCGTCTCAAAATAGACGTTGCAAATTTATCAAAATTTGGATGTGTCTAGTACTAAATAGTGTCTACATACATTCAAATTTAGACAAATTTATGACATCTATTTTGAGACGGAGGGAGTAGTATTCTTAGGGAAATGGCACCTTTTAGTGGCTCAAAACTTGCACAAAGTGAAAAATGTGCATGCTGAGCAGTGTGCAAGTTGTTTCTACCATGAGTTTAAAGTGCCTGCAAACTCACTCAGACCTTGCTCGTTCAGGTTTCGTTGATCTAATCAATGGTACCAGGGATGGTGATCCCTGTGAATCTAAAAAAAGTCAACTGTGGTATATACATCAGTCCAACTTACAACTTGTGACCAGTTAATTAACTTCAAGTTATTCAACTAAAGAAAGTCATGTCAATCTTCCTTGATATGCTTATGTAAGCATGTAACTACAAGTCTAAAACATTTAACTTGACTTTAGTATCTAGATTTACAGAAATCATTAATACAATTAATTTTCCATACTCCCTCCGTCTGTATAAGGATGTGCAAATTTCTCTAGATTCACATGTAGATATACACTGAAACACGTCTAGATACATGCGAATCTGGACGAATTTGCGATATCCTTTCTCGGACGGAGGGAGTAGGACTCTTGTACCTCATCTCTATTTTTTATGATATATCTTGTCAAAATACCCACCCCCCTTATCAAAAATCTGCTTGCCTCAAATGTTTATTTCAAGTAAGAGTCTGTTTTGAGGATGATATATGAAGGAAAACCTTTCTTTGCAAACAGGGATGTCAGTATTTTGAGCAGAATTGAAATAGATAGCAGTGTTCTATAATATTATTTTAAGCAATCTGTGTTTTTTCATCTTTGGGTATACCAGTCTAAAGTTCCACACGTATTTTTGATCTGCATGTATAGAGGAAGTTTGCTTTAGCTATTGATGTTAGATTTGTGGAGAAAGAATGTGTGTAAATATAGATAATTCTCATTAGCTAGAACTCTTGTACACTTCTTAATACATTTCCCTTTTTTTTCCAGGATAGGACTGCTGTAGTCTTTCTTGGTTTTCCGATGATTCTGTTGTTTCTTAGGTCATGGTTATGGAATGGATGCTTTCCAGCATTGCCAGTTCAGCTATACCAGGTACATTCTGATGCTTATTCAGGGAATATTAGTAACAATACTAAGTAATGCATTTTCTAGCAGATAATCTGACAGCTGAACTTATATTGTGCTTAACAGGCTTGGCTGTTATTCCTGTATACAACTTTAGCTTTGCGAGAGAACATATTGCGAGTTAATGGAAGTGATATCCGTCCTTGGTAAGGAATGATAACTAACTAGTTTGTCCTAGTTCTCTAGTTTTTGCATGTTAGTATGAACCAATATTTTCATTCTCATTTGAAGAGAATTTTATGATGTTCGGAGGCTTTATCTTACTGAACTATGTGATAATACCTGTCTATAAGCTGTAACTTGTTTCCCAGCCATTTTGTTTATGAACTTGTCTGTTATTTTCAAAGTCATTATGCATATAGGCACCAGCAATACCATTGGTTTCATTGGAACTTAACACTTGTTCGTTATATTCTTCAGGTGGGTATGCCATCACTACTGTGCCATGTTGATGGCTCTTGTAAGTCTCACATGGGAGATTAAGGGACAACCTGATTGTGCACGTAAACAGGTATGCATTTAGATCTTTCTGTTCTGTCATGTACACGAAAGCATGCACTTAACCTGTATCTTTTTTGACAGAGGGGTGTTGAGCTGTTTCTGTGCTGGGCTGTAATGCAAGGTTTTGCCATGATGTTGCAGAATAGATATCAGCGTCAAAGATTATATACCAGGATTGCTTTAGGGAAGGTAACGCAAATGATAAAGGCCAAAAGACCTGTTTCTTTATATATTCAGTGTGGTGCCTCTAGCCTATTATTTTCCTGATCAGTCGCTGTTGTTTTGAAGATTTTCAGCATATTAATGAACTTTACACATTGACATTATCTTTGCACAATTTATCTTGTTGCATGGCATTTAGGCACCATAGAGCTCTTCTGCACATCCATTTACCTGTTCAGTCATCTGCTAAAACTTTAGTCAAAGTGTTTTTTACAACTCGAAATTTTATTTTCCGGCAGGCTAAAAGAATGGATGTTGTGTGGGGGGAGACTGCTGGTGTTGAAGGTCAACTGTTGCTGTTGTGTCCTGTCCTCTTTCTCTTGCAGGTATGTGTTATCTTATGGTAGTTGGTATTGAATATGCAAGTATCTACCCAAGTTCATCAAGGACAGACCAGCTTTTTTTTTAATAATTTACTTTTGATCTTGATGATGGTGCGTGGTGTGCTAAAATTTCCTAGTTTGCCTGCTTGATGAATAGTATCATGCTATTTATTTAGATTTGTATTTGTGTGCTATCTAGTGGGCATGCTAGCATCTTGTAACATCAATTTATAATGTTTCTCATAATGTACTACCGCTTGAGTCAAGGTTTCCCTGTTATTTGTCTAGGTCTTTGAGGGTTATGTTGGATTTTTACTTCTTCGGACAGCTCATAAGGGCATCATCCCAGAGTGGCAGGTCAGAAACTCTTAGTAATGCAAGCAGGATTTATCATATTTGAGCATGTTATAACCTATGTACGCTGTCACTGTCACAGGTTGTGGTATGTGGGATCCTGCTCATTGCGATGGCTATTGGCAACTTTGCAAACACAGTGGACACATTGGTGGTCAAGTCCAGATTCAAAGCAAAGATGAAAAAGTCCAAGAGCAAACGGGATCTTGCCGCGTGCACATCACCTACTGGCTCATCGCTGACAAATTCGGCAGCTGGAGCTTGAAAGGAGACGTTCACATCCTATGAACATTACCCATATTGAATCAGGGCTTATTACAATTGTAAATCATTAGTTTTTTCCGGCCACCAGCTCCTAGTGCTGCTGACTGTCAAACAACCAGGTTGCTGATGATCTCAGGTTGATGGTAACTAAGAATAAACTTAGGACTGTAAAAGGTAGCGAAATTTTCCCGGTATAGTTATTTGTGAGACTTAGGTTGTCGGAATCAAACATGTGAAGTTGTATACAAGCTGTGACCCTGCCAACTTTTTCTCTGTTGTGGAACTTGAGTAAAGGCCTGCGGATTAAATTGGCATTTATCAATCATATGCCATGTTTGGCTAAGTTGTGGACTGCAAATAGATAGTTCAGGATGGCAACACCGCTCTGAATATCATATGTTCCATCCATGGAGTTGTTTTCATTTCCACTATGACATTGCTGGTGATGAACTGAAACCGGAAAACAGTTCATGTGAAACCTTCATAGAAATACACGATTGAAGTGTGAGTTTCATGTATATTGAATGTATGGGTTCACCTCTCTCTTATTGCATGTATATGTATGTATTTTTTTGCCAAATCTGACCAAACTGGACAACTTCAACCGTGTGACCCCTGGGAGAAACTAATTTGGAATCTGGCCCCTCATGTCGGCGCCACTTCAAACGGTGCCGACATAACGCAGGTCAGCGATGGCGCCGAGGCAGAGACGAGAGGGTTCCGGTTTGCTGACGTGGACTATGGGTCGGCGCCACTTGAAACGGTGCCGAACCTAGGGTTAAAGTGAGGACGTCAACTTATGTTTTCCTGATCCAATCACTCCTCATCCCTACCGTGACGCACCCTCACCGCCTCTGGCCGCTCCTCCGCCGCCCTCTCCGCCTTCGGCCGTTCCTCCACCGCCCTCTCCGCCTCCGGCCGTCGCTTCTCCTCCACCCGCACGGCGGTGGACGGACGCTCGCCGGTGGAGGGTGGGCTGGTCCTCCTCCGGCTGTCTGCCCGTCCCCTCCCTCTGCCCTCCGGCTGCACCTCCTCTGCAGGTACATGTCCCTTCCCCCTCCCCTCTCTCAAATCCCCTTCCCCAAATTCGAAAATAATATGTCCATTGTGAAAAATTTCGGTTATACAAAGAGGAGACCAAAATTTGATGTAAAATTGTCCATTTAGATGAAGCACTTCAACATCTGATTGTGAAATTGTACTTGGTATACAAGTGTTAGTTATGTAATTAATTCACTTAGAAGATATTGGTAAATGTTACATGTGCTATCTTACATAATTGTTCAATGTAGAAGTAGAGCGATGTAAATCTGTCATATGTGCTATCTTACATAGTTTTGAGCTTGTAGGAGTAGGATACATTGTGATTTTTTTGCTACATTGATTGGTGTTTGTATTTTCTATTGGTATTATTATGTTGAAAGCATGTGCAACATCTATGAGTGATATTGGATAGTTTGTGTGTATGAATTGATGTCAGTGCAAGATGTGTAGGTTAGAGCAATGGTATTTTAGAGTGATTATAGATGGCTTGGTTTTTTTTTGCTTGCACTTTGTCGCAATTTGTTGGATAATGCATTCGCTAATGGATGCTATGGTATTTCTTTTGGCTATTAATATAGATGGCTTACGCAAAAGTCCTTCATGTGCATCACGGTGGACGTGTTGTGCAATCGGACTGTGGTGTTGAGTTTGTGGATATGGCAAACACTGTGATATTTTTTCCGACAAGTCCTAGTCTTAGTGAGGTTGTTGTCAAGGTTAGAGTCGCGCTTGGTTGGAGTGACAATGGCGATGAAGTTGTTTTGGAAGGAAGATATGATGCGGGTGGCTCTAGATCTTATACTCAGATGATACCGATCAACTGTGAGAACGAGTGGGATCTATACAAAGAGCTAGTGGACAACTCACAAATAAAATCTTTGGTCGTGGTTGCCGTCAAGGTCACCGATCATGCCCATCTTCTCCTCGACTTGAACTAGTGACCCTCGGTTATTGAAACAAGCAACGATGACCGTCGTGAGGATGTGTATGATGCGGGTCCAAGCCAACCGCCTGTGGGGGACATAGAAAATCAACAAGATGAAGGTTACCTGGAGGAGATTATGGAGGAGCAAGAAATGGCTGCTGCAACCCTAGGGAGTGGACAACCAAGTTCTGTTGAAAGAGAACGAGAAGAGATCATTGAGGAGAAATTGAATGTTGAAAGCTTAGAGCCGATCGAGGAAGAGTTTGTAGCTGTCTCGCCAATCAACATTCCATCATAGCCTTGTGTACCTTTGGTGGAATCCTCAGTGCTTGAGGGAGATCCATATACCTATGAATATCACAATGAAGAGGACGAGGGGTATGAACATGTTGCTTACGATGTGGACTCAGACGATGATCGTTCGGTTCACAAGTTCTCGGAGAAGGAGACCGATGCATTTGTCAAGGTGTGGGGCAGAGATCCTAATGTTCACGAGTTCAGGGATGTTAGGCAGGCTCACCTAGCCATGGCAGACTCGGACATGCGGGAATATTCTCCGGAGCAGCCTAGGCCCCTCACCAAAGACGAGGCAAAGAGTCTACCTAGGGCACGACCTTTGATATACCCGGGTCTAAAATTCAAGGCTATGTTGGACAAGCAAGTATGGTTCTAGGAGTACGCCGTAAGTCATCATCGACCCTACATAGTGTTCAAGTCCGACCAAAATGAAAGATATGTGTTGATATGCGAGAATGAAGATTGTCCATGGAAGGTTTGGGCAAGGAAGAAGAAACCTAAAGGTTAGTGGAAGATAAGAAAGTATGAAGGCCCACACACATGTGCAATGCCATCCTGGAGGGCAACAAGCACCGGTAACTGGCATCAACCTTTATTGCACACCGGTGTGCCAATGCCATCAAAGCTACGCCTACACTTCAAGCGGCCTCTTTGGTCCAGTTTGTGAAACTCATATTTGACTATCATGTCAAGTATGGAAAGGCTTAGAGGGCTAAGAAAATGGCTATAAAGATGGTTTATGGTGATTGGGAGGAAGCATTGTTGGAGATATGCCCAAGAGGCAATAATAAAAGTGGTTATTATTATATCTTTGTGTTTATGATGAATGTTTACATCCCATGCTATAATTGTATTATAAGGAAACGATAATACTTGTGTGTTTTGTAAACGTAAAAGAGTCCCTAGTAAGCCTCTTGTTGAACTAGCTTGTTGATTAATAGATGATCATGGTTTCCTGGTCATGGACATTGGATGTCATTAATAACAAGGTTATATCATTAGGAGAATGATGTGATGGACACACACCCATAGTAAGCGTAGCATAAGATCAAGTCATTAAGTTCGTATTGCTATAAGCTTTTAAATGCATAGTAACCTAATCCTTCGACCATGAGGTTGTGTTAATCACCATCACCGGATGGGTACTTTGATGACATCAAACACCGCTTCGTAACTGGGTGGTTATAAAGGTGTCATTGGGTATTCTGAAAGTATGTGTTGAAGCGCATGGACCAAGATTGGGATTTGTCCATCCATATGACGGATAGATATGCTCTGGGCCCTCTCGGTGGAATGTCATCTAGTTAGCTTGCAAGCATGTGACTGGGTCACAAGGGATGACATAACATGGAACGAGTAAAGAGTACTTATCAGTAACGAGGTAGAACTAGGTATGGAGATACCGACGATCAAACCTCGGATAAGTATAGTATCGCGTGACAAAGGGAATTGGTTTCGTATGTAAATGGTTCTGTCGATCACGAAGTCATCGTTGAGTATGTGGGAGCCATTATGGATCTCTAGGTCCCGCTGATGGTTATTGATAGGAGATGTGTCTCTGTCATGTCTACATATTCACGAACCGTAGGGTGACACACTTAAGGTTCGAAGTTGTTTTAAGTAGATATGGAATGTGCGTTGGAGATAGAATCTTGTTCGGAGTCTCGGATTGGATCCGGGACATCACGAGGAGATCCGGAATTGTCCAGAGAATAAGATTCATATAATGGAGATCATTTTCTAAGTTAGGAAATGTTTTGGAGTATTTATATGGGGATTCTAGAAGGTTTCGGAATGTTCCGGAAGGTTCTAGAAGATTTTTTGGAGTTTACTTGAAAACCAAGAAAGGATAAAAGGATAAAGGGAAATTTAAAGAGGAAACTTGGGGGGGAAGGACTCTCCCCCAAGCTCCCTTGTGCGCCAGCCCTAGGGGGTGGGCCTAGGGGTGGGAACCCTAGGCCGCACCCCTCCCTCTATATATAGAGGGGTGGAGGCGCCACCCCTCCTTGCCCCTCCACTCTTTCCCCTAGCCGCCTCTCTCCTCCTCCTTCCTTATGCTCAGGCTTAGGCGAAGCCCTGCAGAATTCTCTACTCCACCACCACCACCACGTCGCCGTGCTGCTGGGATTCCGTGGAGAAGATCTACTACCTCCGCTGCTCGCTGGAACAGGGAGAGGAAGGTCTGCTTTGACTCCGCACGTGTGACCGACTACGGAAGCGCTGCCGAAACGCGGCGCCGGAAGGATCGTCCACATGATCTTGAGATCGGCAAGTGATCGACTACATCAACCACGAGATCCAATCTCGTAACGCTTTCAGATCTACAAGGGTTAGTACAGTCTATCTCGTTGCACATGTCTAATAGGTTAGATCTTGGCTTTTATCTAGATTAGATCTGGGTTTTGTTCGTTCTTGCGGTAGAATTTTTTTGTTTTCCATGCTACGAACCCAATCAGTGGTATCAGAGCCGTGTCTATGCGTAGATCTGTTGCACGAGTAGAACACAATGGTTTTGTGGGCGTTGGTGCTCGTGCCGTCTTTTGCTTTGTGTACTTTGGATCTTGCGGTATGGTGGGATGAAGCGGCTCGGGCTAACCTTACATGTCATCGCATATGAGACTTGCTCCACGCTTGACGTGTAACTTGCTTTGCACAAGTGGCTTTGCGGGTGTCTGTCTCTCCCACCATAGTATAGATCTAATTTACACTTTGCACTTGATAGCACTTGTATCAACGTTGTGGTTCAGTTTCGTAGGTAAGATCCGTTCTTATTCGAAAGCCCCAAACCACGTAAAACATGCAAAGAAAATTAGAGGCGTCTAACTTGTTTTTGCAGGGGTTTTGTGATGTGATATGGCCATCATGTGATTGTGATTATATTTGATGTATGCAATGATCCTTGTTGTAATATGGCAACCGGCAGGAGCCTAATGGTTGTCTTTAATTCTGTTAAGACCTGCGTGTCTATTCATCTTGTAATAGCTTTATTCCAAGTAGTTGTAATAGTTGCTAGTGATGATGGACAACCATGAAGCGGCGCCACTGACCTTGACGCAATGCTAGTGATGATGGAGATCATGTTCGTGCTTTGGAGATGGAGATCAAAAGGCATAAGAAGAAAGGGCCATATCATATCACACTAATTATAAATTGCCTGTGATGTTAATCCTTTATGCATCTTGTATTGCTTAGATTGCGACGGTAGCATTATAAGATGATCCCTCTCACTAAATATCAAGTAATAAAGTGTTCACCCTTAGTTGGCACCGTTGCTAAGACTCGTCATTTCGAAGCATCTCGTGATGATCGGATGTGATAGATTCTACGTGTGCATACAACGGGTGCAAGCCAGATTTGCACATGCGGAAACTAAGGTTAATCTTGACGAGCCTAGCTTGTACATACATGGTCTCGGAACACGGAATACCGAAAGGTAGAGCATGAGTCATATAAATGATATGATGAACATGAAGATTGTTCGCCGATGAAACTACATCTTCTCTCGTGAAGATCGGACTTGGTGTAGTGGACTTGGTTCGTGTAATCACTAAGACAATGTGAGGGATGTTGTTTTGAGTGGGAGTTCACCTAGTTAATTTAAGAATTAAATTTGAACTCAATTTATCATAAACTTAGTCTAAACTACTTGCAAATTTGTTGTAGATTATGGCGACCCCCTCCATCAATTTCAATGCGTTCCTAGAGAAAGAAAAGCTTAAGAACAATGGAAGCAATTTCACGGACTGGTTCCGTGGACTGAAGATCGTCCTCAGGGCTGGTCAGTTGACCTATGTGCTCGAAGCACCGCTAGGTGACCCACCTGCAGAAGATGCCACCGATGACGTAAAGAATGTTTACGCCACTCGGAAAAATCATTACTCCACAGTTCAGTGTGTCATCCTGTACGGTTTAGAAGCGAAGCTCCAGAAGCGCTTTGAGCACCACGACCCGTTCGAGATCATTAAGGAGCTCAGGCTAATTTTTGAGATTCGCGCGACCATGGAGAGCTATGAGGCCTCTGAAAAGTTCTTTAACTGTAAGATGGAAGAGGGTAGCTCCATTAGCGAGCACGTGCTCACCATGTCTGGGTACGCAAACAAGCTCCAAGAGTTGGGGATATCGATTCCTAATGAGTTAGGGATTCACCGTCTCCTCCAATCACTGCTACCGAGTTATAAGAACTTTGTGATGAACTACAATATGCACTGCATGAACAAGACGTTGCCTGAACTATTGTCCATGCTGAAAACTGCTGAAGTGGAGATCAAGAAGGAGCACCAAGTGTTGATGGTCAATAAGACCACCAATTTCAAGAGACATGGCAAGCCTAAGAACAAGGGCAACTTCAAGAAGGACGGCAAGAAAGCTGCCGCACCTGCTAAGAAGCCCAAGGCTGGTCCCAAGCCTGAAACTGAGTGCTTCTACTGCAAGGGTGCTGGTCACTGGAAGCGTAACTGCCCCAAGTACCTGGCGGATCTGAAGAATGGCAACATCAAGAAGAAAGGTATATTTGATATATATGTTATTGATGTGTATCTTACTAGTAATCGTAGTAGTGCCTGGGTATTTGATACTGGTTCGGTTGCTCATATTTGTAACTCGAAACAGGAGCTGCGGAATAAACGAAGACTGGCGAGAGACGAGGTGACGATGCACGTTGGAAATGGCTCCAAGGTTGATGTGATCGCCGTCGGCACGCTCCCTCTACATCTACCTTCGGGATTAGTTTTAAATTTGAATAATTGTTATTTGGTGCCTGCGTTAAGCATGAACATTATATCTGGATCTTGTTTATTGCGAGACGGTTACTCTTTTAAGTCCGAGAATAAAGGTTGTTCGATTTATATGCGTAATATCTTTTATGGTAATGCACCTAAGATGAATGGTTTATTCTTACTGAATCTCGATAGTAGTGATACACATGTTCACAACATAGATGCTAAACGAACAAAATTGAATGATAATTCTACATACATGTGGCACTGTCATCTTGGTCACATTGGAGTGAAGCGTATGAAGAAACTCCATTCTGGTGGACTTCTTGAATCACTTGAAAGATGCGAAGCATGTCTAATGGGAAAAATGACTAAGACTCCATTCTCTGGAATAATGGAGCGAGCTACAGACTTACTGGAAATAATACATACCGATGTGTGCGGTCCAATGAGTGTAGCATCGCGTGGTGGATATCGTTATGTTCTCACTTTCACAGATGACTTAAGTAGATATGGGTATGTCTACTTTATGAAACATAAGTCCGAAACTTTCGAGAAGTTTAAGGAATTTCAAAGTGAAGTGGAAAATCATCGTAACAAGAAGATTAAGTTTCTGCGTTCTGACTGCGGAGGTGAATATCTAAGTTATGAGTTTAGCATGCATTTAAAGAAATGTGGAATACTTTCGCAGTTGACACCGCCAGGAACACCACAGCGTAATGGTGTGTCCGAACGTCATAATCTCTCTTAGATATGGTTCGGTCTATGATGTCTCTTACAGATTTACCGCTATCATTTTGGGGCTATGCATTAGAGACATCCGCATTCACTTTAAATAGGGCACCATCTAAATCCGTTGAAACAACACCGTATGAATTGTGGTTTGGTAAGAAACCTAAGTTTTCGTTCCTTAAAGTTTGGGGTTGCAAAGCATATGTAAAGAAGTTACAACCTGATAAGCTTGAACCCAAAGCGAAGAAATGCGTCTTCATAGGATACCCTAAAGAAACAATTGGGTATACCTTCTATCATAGATCCGAAGGCAAAGTTTTCGTTGCCAAGAATGGATCCTTTCTTGAGAAGGAGTTTCTCTCGAAGGAAGTGACTGGAAGGAAAGTAGAACTCGATGAGGTTATTGAACCTTCTCTCGGATTTGAGAGTAGCGCAGCACCGGAAGATGTTTTTGTGCCGCCTGCACCAATTGGAGAGGAAGCTAATGATGATGATCATGAAACTTCAAATGAAGTTGCTGCTGAACCTCACAGGTCAACGAGGGTTCGTACCACTCCTGATTGGTATGACTCTACCTTGAACGTCATGTTGGTGGACAACGCTGATGACCCTGCGACGTATGAAGAAGCTATGGTGAGCCCAGATTCTGACAAATGGCTAGAAGCCATGAAATCCGAAATGGGTTCCATGTACGAAAACCAAGTATGGACTTTGGTGGACTTACCGGATGGCTGCAAGGCTGTCGAGAACAAATGGATTTTCAAGAGAAAAACAGATGCTGATGGTAATGTTACCGTCTATAAAGCTCGACTTGTCGCGAAAGGGTTCTGACAAATTCAAGGAGTTGACTATGATGAGACATTCTCACCAGTAGCGAAGCTAAAGTCTGTGAGGATTTTGTTAGCAATTGCTACACATTTCGATTATGAGATTTGGCAGATGGATGTCAAAATGGCGTTCCTTAATGGTGACATTGAGGAAGAGTTGTATATGGTACAACCCAAGGGTTTTGTCGATCCTAAAGATGCTGACAAGGTATGCAAACTTCAGCGCTCCATTTATGGACTGAAGCAAGCATCCCGGAGTTGGAATCAACGTTTTGATAAAGTAATCAGAAACTTTGGATTTATACAAACTTATGGAGAAGCTTGTATTTACAAGAAAGTGAGTGGGAGCTCTGTAGCATTCCTAGTACTATATGTAGATGACATATTGTTGATTGGGAATGATATAGAACTTCTTAATAGTGTCAAAGCCTATTTGAATAATAGTTTTTCAATGAAGGATCTTGGCGAAGCGGCATATATTCTAGGCATCAAGATTTATAGAGATAGATCAAGACGCCTAATAGCGCTTTCACAAAGTACATACTTAGACAAAGTTCTAAAGAAGTTTAGAATGGAAGAGAGCAAGAAAGGGTTCGTGCCCATGTTGTCAGGTAAGACCTTGAGTAAGACTCAAAGTCCAGCTACGGCAGAAGATAGAGTGAAAATGAATAATATTCCCTATGCCTCGGCCATACGTTCTATCATGTATGCCAGCTGTGTACAAGACCGGATATAGCACATGTTGTTAGTTTGACTAGCAGATATCAAAGTGATCCTGGAATGGAGCACTGGACAGCGGTCAAGAATATCCTGAAGTACCTAAATAGGACTAAGGATATGGTTCTTTCTTATGGAGGTGATGAACAGCTTGTTGTAAACGGTTACACCGATGCTAGTTGGAACACTGATCCGGATGACTCGAAGTCATAGTCGGGATACGTATTTATTTTGAATGGTGCTGCAGTGAGCTGGAGGAGTGCCAAGCAAAGCGTTGTGGCGAAATCTTCAACTGAATCGGAATACATAGCTGCTTCGGAGGCTACACAAGAAGCCATATGGATGAAGGAATTCATTACTGAACTTGGCGTGGTTCCCAGTGCGTTGGACCCGATGGCCATCTACTGTGAAAACACAGGTGCCATAGCTAATGCACAGGAGCCAAGGTCACATAGCAAGCTGAAGCACATCAAGCTACGTTTCCATGCTATTCGCGAGTATGTCCGAGATGGTGACATAAAGATTTGCAAAGTACACACTGATCTAAATGTGGCAGATCCGTTGACTAAACCTCTCCCCAGGGAAAAGCATGACCAACACCAGAACGCCATGGGTGTTAGGTATATTACCATGTAATCCAGATTATTGACTCTAGTGCAAGTGGGAGACTGTTGGAGATATGCTCAAGAGGCAATAATAAAAGTGGTTATTATTATATCTTTGTGTTTATGATGAATGTTTACATCCCATGCTATAATTGTATTATAAGGAAACGCTAATACTTGTGTGTTTTGTAAACGTAAAAGAGTCCCTAGTAAGCCTCTTGTTGAACTAGCTTGTTGATTAATAGATGATCATGGTTTCCTGGTCATGGACATTGGATGTCATTAATAACAAGGTTATATCATTAGGAGAATGATGTGATGGACACACACCCATAGTAAGCGTAGCATAAGATCAAGTCATTAAGTTCGTATTGCTATAAGCTTTTAAATGCATAGTAACCTAATCCTTCGACCATGAGGTTGTGTTAATCACCATCACCGGATGGGTACTTTGATGACATCAAACACCGCTTTGTAACTGGGTGGTTATAAAGGTGTCATTGGGTATTCTGAAAGTATGTGTTGAAGCGCATGGACCAAGATTGGGATTTGTCCATCCATATGACGGATAGATATGCTCTGGGCCCTCTCGGTGGAATGTCATCTAGTTAGCTTGCAAGCATGTGACTGGGTCACAAGGGATGACATAACATGGAACGAGTAAAGAGTACTTATCAGTAACGAGGTAGAACTAGGTATGGAGATACCGACGATCAAACCTCGGATAAGTATAGTATCGCGTGACAAAGGGAATTGGTTTCGTATGTAAATGGTTCTGTCGATCACGAAGTCATCGTTGAGTATGTGGGAGCCATTATGGATCTCCAGGTCCCGCTGATGGTTATTGATAGGAGATGTGTCTCTGTCATGTCTACATATTCACGAACCGTAGGGTGACACACTTAAGGTTCGAAGTTGTTTTAAGTAGATATGGAATGTGCGTTGGAGACCGAATATTGTTCGGAGTCTCGGATTGGATCCGGGACTTCACGAGGAGATCCGGAATTGTCCAGAGAATAAGATTCATATAATGGAGATCATTTTCTAAGTTAGGAAATGTTTTGGAGTATTTATATGGGGATTCTAGAAGGTTTCGGAATGTTCCGGAAGGTTCTAGAAGATTTTTTGGAGTTTACTTGAAAACCAAGAAAGGATAAAAGGATAAAGGGAAATTTAAAGAGGAAACTTGGGGGGGAAGGACTCTCCCCAAAGCTCCCTTGTGCGCCAGCCCTAGGGGGTGGGCCTAGGGGTGGGAACCCTAGGCCGCACCCCTCCCTCTATATATAGAGGGGTGGAGGCACCACCCCTCCTTGCCCCTCCACTCTTTCCCCTAGCCGCCTCTCTCCTCCTCCTTCCTTCTGCTCAGGCTTAGGCGAAGCCCTGCAGAATTCTCTACTCCTCCACCACCACCACGCCGTCGT
Organism: Avena eriantha; assembly: GCA_910589775.1. Classification (NCBI taxonomy): domain Eukaryota; kingdom Viridiplantae; phylum Streptophyta; class Magnoliopsida; order Poales; family Poaceae; genus Avena; species Avena eriantha. The sequence goes on along the minus strand of OU342746.1, from coordinate 97,315,325 downwards.
GCTGCTGGGGTTCCTGATGGGTTCGTAGCATGGAAAACAAAAAAATTCTACCGCAAGAACGAACAAAACCTAGATCTAATCTAGATAAAAGCCAAGATCTAATCTATTAGACATGAGCAACGAGATAGATGGGAACTAACCCTCGTAGATCCGAAAGCGTTAACGAGATTAGATCTCGTGGTTGATGTAGTCGATCACTTGCCGATCTCAAGATCGTGTGGACGATCCTTCCGGCGTCGCGTTCCAGCAGCGCTTCCGCCTTCGGTCAAGTAGACGATCCTTCCGGCGTCGCGTTCCAGCAGCGCTTCCGCCCTTGGTCAAGTTGACGATCCTTCCGGCGCCACGATTCGGCAGCGCTTCCGCAGTCGGTCACACGTGCGGAGTCGAAGCAGACCTTCCTCTCCCCGTTCCAGCGAGCAGCGGAGGTAGTAGATCTTCTCCACGGAATCCCAGCAGCACGACGGCGTGGTGGTGGTGGTGGAGTAGAGAATTCTGCAGGGCTTCGCCTATGCCTGTGCAGAATATGGTGGAGGAGAGAGGCGGCAGAGATTGGACGTTATTAGAGCGTGAGAGGAGGGGGCGCCCCTGCCCCTCTATTTAAAGAGGGGAGGGCGCGCCAGGGAAGGGGAGTCCTTGTAGGACTCCCCTCCTATGGGGCCGGCGGGTTGGGGAGGTGGGGAGGAATCCTCCTCACCCACGACTCCTTATCTTGACCCAACAGGACTCCTTGATCCCTATCTTGATTTTCAAGCAAACTCCAAGATATCTTCTAGAACCTTCTGGAACATTCCGAAACCTTCTAGAATCCTCATACAAACACTCCGGAACATTTCCTATCTCATAAAATGATCTCCTATATATGAATCTTATTCTCCAGACCATTCCGGATCTCCTCGTGATGTCCCGGATCCATTCCGAGACTCCGAACAACATTCGGTTTCCAACGCACATTCCATATCTACTTAAAACAACTTCGAACCTTAAGTGTGTCACCCTACGGTTCGTGAATATGTAGACATGATAGAGACACATCTCCTATCAATAACCATCAGCGGGACCTGGAGATCCATAATGGCTCCCACATACTCAACGATGACTTAGCGATCGATTGAACCACTTACATACGAAACTAATTCCCTTTGTCTCGCGATACTATACTTATCCGAGGTTTGATCGTCGGTATCTCCATACCTAGTTCTACCTCGTTACTGATAAGTACTCTTTACTCGTTCCGTGATATGTCATCCCTTGTGACCTAGTCACATGCTTGCAAGCTAACTAGATGACATTCCACCGAGAGGGCCCAGAGCATATCTATCCGTCATATGGATGGACAAATCCCAATCTTGGTTCATGAGCTTCAACACATACTTTCAGAATACCCAATGACACTTTTATAACCACCCAGTTACGAAGCGGCGTTTGATGTCATCAAAGTATCCATCCGGTGATGGTGATTAACATAACCTCATGGTCGAAGGAATATGTTACTATGTATTTGAAAGCTTACAGCAATACGAACTTAATGACTTGATCTTATGCTACGCTTACTATGGGTGTGTGTGTCCATCACATCATTCTCCTAATGATATGACCTTGTTATTAATCACATCCTAATGTCCATGATCAGGAAACCATAATCATCAATTAATCAACAAGCTAGTTCAACAAGAGGCTTACTAGGGACTCTTATATGTTTACAAAACACACATGTATTAGCGTTTCCTAATAATACAATTATAGCATGGGATGTAAACATTCATCATAAACACAAAGATATAATAATAACCACTTTTATTATTGCCTCTTGGGCATATCTCCAACAGTTCCGTGGAGAAGATCTACTACCTCCGCTGCTCGCTGGAACGGGGAGAGGAAGGTCTGCTTCGACTCCGCACGTGTGACCGACTGCGGAAGCTCTGCCGGAACGCGGCGCCGGAAGGATCGTCCACACGATCTTGAGATCGGCAAGTGATCGACTACATCAACCACGAGATCCAATATCATAACGCTTTCGGATCTACAAGGGTTAGTACAGATCTATCTTGTTGCACATGTCTAATAGATTAGATCTTGGCTTTTATCTAGATTAGATTTGGGTTTTGTTCGTTCTTGCGGTAGAAATTTTTTGTTTTCCATGCTATGAACCCATCAAGCATACGGAAGGCTACCAAGGTTGTTGGTGGCCATGACACATCACAACCCTCGAATGACGCACATTGTGCAGCCACATCCAATCGAGACTCGCACGGTCAAAGGTGTCAAGTACCGAGTGTTCAGCCAAGCATTTTGGTGCTTCTGCCCTTGTGTTGAAGCATTCAAGCATTGTCGTCCATTTCTTTGTGTGGATGGCACGTTCCTTAATGGGAAGTTTAGGGGCACCCTTCTTGTTGTGATCTCTTGTAACGCGGACAACCTATTAGTTCTTCTTGCCTTTGCTCTTGTGGAAAAGGAGGACAACCTCAGCTGGAACTGGTTCATGCACTTGGTGAGTACTACAATTGTTGGCCTCGGAAGGCAAGTTTGTGTCATTTCAGACCGGAATGCAGCCATGTTGAATGCCATGAGGGCAGAAATCGATGGGCATTCCCTTGTTCGGCACCGTTGGTGCACAAGGCATTTCGCGGGTAATTTCTACCGTGCTTGTCGTAATAGAGAAATGACCGAGTATCTCCGTAGGCTTACCTTGGTGTTCGAGCCGGCGGTATTCGAAGAGATGTTCAATGAGTTGTATGGCTTGACAAATGAGAAGGGTAAGGGTTTTCTTAGGGAGAATTTGCCGAAGAAACACTTACGGGGTCAAGCTTTCGATGAGGATGGGGTTCGGTATGGTCACATGACAAGTAACATGGCTGAGATATTCAATAAGGTGCTAAAGGGTATCCGCACGCTACCGGTAACTAACATCGCATCCTTTACTTTTGACAAGTGCAACGAGTATTGGGTCACGAGGAGCGACGAAGTCAAGGTGCTAGTGAATGCTGACAAAACATGGCCAATGACCGTGGAAGAAGAACTTGGATACCAAGCTACGAAGTCTCATGACCAAACATGGACTTGTTTCGATAAGGAGATCTGGAAGTATGAGGTTTCTGAGATAGGAGGTACCAACTCAGGTGGTGAGCAGTATGGTGGTCACAAATATGTTGTTGTGCTTTCTCACTCCTCTTGCACGTGCCAGATGCCTTTACAGATCCATCTACCATGCTCTCATATAATAACAGCATGCCGTGCTCGGGCCATGGACCCGTACAAGTCCGTCTCATGGTTCTACAATCTTGAATCGCTATATCCCACATGGGCTGGTAGATTCGAGCCTTACCTAGACATGGCCCAATGGCCGAAGTATACCGGGCCGGTGTATTTACCAGATAGCAAGCTAATGATCGACACAAAAGGGAAAAGACCAACTAAGCGGTTCAGGATGGACATGGACCGAACCGAGGGAGGGACAACCTTCAAGGACCGTGTCCAAATGATGATTTTGTGGAGGACTCCGTGAAGAACCATTGTTCGGTATGCATCGAAGAAGGTCATAAGAACACCAAAAAGCTAAGTTGTGAGGATCGGAAGAAGAAACTAGCCGCGGAAAAAGGAGCGGCGTAAGCCGCCACCGCCATGGCCGGTAGTAACCCTTCATCAAGTGGGCGTGGTAGAGGCCCTAAGAGGTCTCGATGTACTAGACATATTAAAGGTTATCGCCGTCGTCCAAAGGTGATAGGAAAATTGGCCGAGGCGTTAAAACAGGCTAGAAAGATTATATTTTGTGCTATACATGTTTACATTTGTTTTAAACACATTATTCTTGTTAGGTGTTCTCATTTATATGCTATGAATTATCTTTCAATTATAATTGCATGTTTGCCAAACTCACTAAAATACCCTTGTCTTTGCAGGATGGCGGCTCGGTACCATCTTCTTGAGGCGGAGTATGAGGAGAACCACCGAGGTCACCTACTCTCAGAAGGCCAGGTATGCACGTATTTTCTAACATGATCATGACTAAATTAATTATTGTTCTTTATTACTTGCTTAACTAATTTATACATACCAAAATATTTACAGGCTCTACTACCCGTCCGCATAGGTGGCCACAAGATGAATACAAATATGATGGTTTATAGTGAGAGGTACACACTGTACTTACGGAGGGCAGATCTGATTGGATTTGTGACCATGGTTGAGCGCGGGCTGCCGACCTACAACAATGTCGTCCTTACAACACTAGTCGATAGATGGCACGTGGAGACACACACTTTCCACCTTCCATGTGGCGAGATGACTATAACTTTGCAGGACATGGTGATGCTGACCACCTTGCCTATCTCGGGATGGCCCATAACTGGAAAGATAGAGGCAGATAGATTTAGGGACATGGTTGAAGAGATGCTTGGAGTAAGGCCACTGGAGAAACATCCTGGGATGAAGGGGAGCAAGATAGGTGAGCTGAAGTTGACTTGGTTGGAGAACCACTTTGGGAAGCGTCCCCCGGAGCCCGACGAGGAGACCGTATAACGGTATGATATAGCATACGTGATGTATGTGTTTGGGAAGGTGCTTTTTTCAGACATCGGGGTAGCAACGTGTCATGGATGTATTTTCCTCTACTATGTGATTGGGACGATGCTGGGAGATAAAGCTGGGCTTCGTCTGGGTTGGCTTACTTGTACCGACAGCTTGATGAGTCTTGTAGGAGGAGCAAGGGTACATCAAACATGGGTGGTTGTGTTCTGGTCTTATAGGTTGGCTTACTTTGCTCATCATAATTATTTGCATAACCATCTTGCTTTGCATAACCAATTTGCTTCTTTTCAGCTTTGGAGCTGGCTTAGATTTCCCATAGGCCAACCCACCACATACGCACCTAGGGATTGGGAACACCAGGACCAAGACCGTGCACCCATCGTTGTGTACTTTTATGAAGACATATTGGGGGCCCTCCGATAATCTGTACCGGCAATACACCGAGGATTTTGACTCTTTGCGGTGGTCGCAGGTGAGTGTCATATCGATTTTGGTGAATGTATGTTGTCATTGTTGCCTAACATCTTTCCTTATTTCACTCATAGGTTACATGGGAGTTGTACACTGTGGGTGAGCTAGGCGTGGACTTTAACTTAAACCCAATGTGCACTCAACACAAGGATATGTGGACGAAGAGGTGCCCGCTCATTTTCTTCTACATGGTCGAGTACCACTTTCCACACCGAGTCGGGATGCAGTTTTGTAAGATCCAGGAATTGCCCCCGGAGCACGTCTCCATCTGACCTGCACAAGTAAGATCCCTTAAGCACCAAAGTCTTTACCGTGTCACATATATGTTTCTCCTTGGTTCTTTTATATGTTTATCCTTGGTTTTTTATTATCTTCTCCCTGTGCTTTTTGGTAGGCTTGATAGAAGACAAAACAAGTCAATTACTGATTGGAAACATCATCACCGAGATTATATTCGGGAATGGAATGACAAGGCATCTCATAAGGATATCAGCCAGGGGACATGGCGTTATGACAGCATGCGAGACTACGAGACATGGCTATATAAAGCTACTTGGGTTCATCTCAAGCCCAGCTGGACCAACATCGATTACTTGGAAGAGGGATCCGATGAGCCAAATGAGTTTGATGAAGAGGTCCGGATGGACAAGCGTGTCGACCATGGCCCCGCGCGAAACTGTGTGGTAAGAACATAATAATGTCAAGCAATCGATTATTTGCTAGTTCTCGGTGATGATGCTCATATGTGTCATGCTTTGTAGGCCAGTGAGCTTGTACGAGGTATCAAAGAAGCTGAAGCGGTGCTGAAAGTTACTCCAGAAGGTCCAGCTGCCGAGTCTACCCTGCGCCAGTGTCTCGAGATAATGGCTAGCATTGTTCTCTATGCGTCCATTGTAATGTACATATGCACCTCACATTACTTACAGTGTTCTATTATGCATAAATTGGTCAGACGTTCCCGCTTGTTGGTGTCTAGGCTTGTATGTCGGGATCCTACCGCGGTCATGACTAGTCCCCAACCGAGCCCGCCAACTTCTGGTGGCAGCACATCTAGGTACAACTCAAGTGACGGAACTCCATCGACTCCGAAATTCCATTTTCCATGTTTCGTGGAGCTTCTTCCTCCCAAACTGTCATCTCGCGGTAGTTTGGTGCTCTAGAGCCGAGTCAGCCAAGTCTATCACGAGCTATGCCTCGTCGGGGTTCTCGTGTGCGCCGTGCATCGGATATACAACCCCCGGTACTAACGCTCTCGGTCCACACGATAAGCGGGGTGTCGTGATGAAAAGGAAGCAATGAACAACTATGTAATCTGTGAATAACTATGTCATCTGTGAATGTGAACAACTATGTTATCTATGAACAACTATGAATGACTTGAATTGTGAGTTCTATGACTTGGCTGCGTTTGATGATGCATTCGTGAAATGTTTGTTGTGATATTGCTATGATATATGTTTGTTGTGAACTGATTGTTGTGAAATGTATGTAGCCGACATTTTTTAAACCAGCCCAGGCGTCGGCGCCACCGATTGAAATGGAGCCGAACCTTCGATGCCTAAATAGCGCTTTGGTGCCAGAGCCGACACAGAGCTGGTGTTCCATCTCGAAAACCAGCCCAAGCATCGGTGTCATTTCAATTGGTTCCGAATAGGGCAAAGACGGCGCCGGTTGAAATGGCACCAAACCTTCATCGCCTAAATAGCACTTCGGTGCTAGACCAGCCACAGAGCTGGCGTTCCAGCTCGAAAACCAGCCCAAGCAACGGTGCCATTTCAATAGGCGCTGAATTGGGCAAAGACGGCTCCGGTTGAAATGGCGCCGAACCTTCGGCGCCTAAATAGCGCTTCGGTGCCAGACCAGACATAGAGCTGGCGTTCCAGCTCAAAAACTAGCCCATGCGTCGGTGCCATTTCAACTGGCGCCGAACATGGCAATAATGGTGCCTGTTTAAAAGGCGTCGGATGTCCGGCGCCTAAATAGCGCTTCGGCGCCATACCAGACACAGAGCTGGTGTTCTAGCTCAAAAACTAGCCCAGGCGTCAGCGCTGTTTCAACTGGCGCCGAACGGGGCAATGACGACACCTCTTTAAAAGGCACCAAATCGGTGCCTAAATAGTGCTTCAGCGCCAGACCAGACACAGAGAGGGTGGTCTAGCTCGAAAACCAGCCCAGGCATTGATGCCATTTAAATTAGCGCTGAAGAGGGCAAAGGCGGCGCCGGTTGAAATGGCACCGAACCTTCGGCGCCTAAATAGCGCTTCGGCACCAGACCAGACACAGAGCTGGTGTTCCAGCTCAAAAACCAGCCCAGGCATCGGCGCCATTTCAATTGGCACCGAACAGGGCAATAACGCCGCCTGTTTAAACGGCGCCGATGGCGCCTATATAGTGCTTCGGCGCCAGACCAGACACAGAGCTGGTGTTCTAGCTCGAAAACCACCTAAACTGTGCCGAACGGGGCAAAGGCGGTGTCGATTGAAATGGCGCCGAATTCATTATTGGACAAATTGAGAATTACAGGAACATACATATGGAGAAGATGATATTACAAATCTATGGTTCACCACCTAAACTGCGAAGCCGCGTCTTTAGCCTTTCAATCTCGATATGATTGTTGTAAATTAGAACTCTAGCTTCAAGGGAGAACTCCTCGTCTTCGTACTGAAAGTGTCTGCATCGGTATCCCTTCCAATGAAAAATCATGATATTAATAGTGAATATTCAATCCTAACAATTGGCCGTGTTAGTTGCGCAGTTGTGCGTACCTCTGGTTTGGCACATACTGAGTATCTTCTCCCTGCATTCTCAAATGACCAATCATATTCAATCCTAACAATTGGCCGTGTTGGAAAACTACATCGTATACCTGGAATCCTTGGGTAACGATCAAGATCATATGGATTGACCGAGCTACCTGGAAGATCACGATTTCTAGACATGGTGCTAGTAATTCTGATGCAAGAGTGCATGGCCTCTTATACTTGAAGGAAAACAATAAATTATTGCTCCTGAAACACCCACATGGCTACGAATCATTGAATCATTGAAATTATTGAGCACTCAGTCAGTGAATCATCGAACCATTGAAATTATTGAGCACTGAGTCTGAGTCATTGAATCATCAAACCATTGAAATTATTCAGCACTCAGTCACTAAAGCTTTTGTAGGTGATGTAGACATGTCCTTGATGTGCAGAAATTATTGAGAACTGAGTCACTGAAGCTTTTGCAGGTGATATAGACATGTCTCTGCTGTGCATAAATTATTGAGCACTGATTCACTGATGCTTTTGCAAATTATGGAGCACTGAATCACTGAATTGTGTGATGGATATGTATATCACACTGCTCTTAAACATGACAAGACTGATACTGTAGTTTAAAGTTGATGGTGGCAACATGCTGTTTACAAATTAATCGGTTGCAATCAACAACAAAACATACCTCATAAATTAATTTACAAATGTGTAGCTATATGTACCACCCCTACACAATGTTTCCCTTCTCACCTAAACAACACATAATGGCGGACCTTTGACAATTTTGGTGCGACTGCAACTTTGAAGCTAGGCTTTGCTACGAATGGAGGTTCTGAAATGTTGGTCGAAGGTATTGGGATTGTCTTGGGATAGACTGTCAGGTATGTACTTACAACCATCATATATACAAATATTTAGCCCAGGTGTGCAGGTTTAACCATTTACAAAATTTTGATAGGGTAACGACCAATGTGGATTCTTCTAGTGGTGTGATGACCCGTTTCCTGTTGAAGCATGGGTCCTTATCATGGACCAATGTGTCAAGATAGAAAATTTGAAGGCACGTATTCGAGCACTCGGTGGGAAGCCATAGTATTGTTTTAATTTAGCCCGTGTGTTAAATTTACTTTTGTGCCGTAACATTATGATCCGCAGAAATAAGTATCCTCCTTTGTTTGCCAACACACTTGTAACTTAGTTATTAATCATGTGATCAATAAATTTGCGGGCTAATCTTTCTCTATACATCACTTTATTAATTTTAGTTCACTCTCGGCCATTGCTTCCACCATTACTCCATAAATAGCACCCGAGTGGTTGTATGTCTTTGTTTTCACTCCAACCCTCTCACTCTCACGCTTACACAAACACACACTACTCATGGCCGGAACAGGATCCTCTTCAAGAAAAGGGAATGAGATAGCTAATGAACTCGTAGGGCCTCGTAGTGGTACATTCCTCCCACCAGACATGCCACCGATGAAAGAACTAGACAATCATGTTTTGTGGATCATCCAGTGTGATTGCAATGTGGGATGCTGCTACACAGCTGGTGAAGAAAAGGTCAAGACCGGTGGGCTTGGCGGAAAATGGGGATTGTGTGCGGCCACGCCTGGGGTCCTGCACCTTTTTCACAAGAACTCTCTCCTGGATCAATTTTTTACTTTCGCTTGAATTATATGTTTACGTTACAAATTTATATTATTCAATAGGCGGGATCCCGATGCGATAAGGATTTTTTGTTTGAAGACCAGAGATAGTACGAAGTTTACTAGTATGGGGAATATATGTGGTGAAACAAGAGGAGGAGAAAAGAAAGAGGGAGTATAGACATCATAACTAGAAAGCGTTCGAGGCATGGTGTGCTAAAAAGATGGCCAACAAAATAAACAATTAGGAGGAGTACGAAAATTGCTAGACACTCTCATTTCCTTCTAATATAATTTCCATTTCAAAAAGGAGCTCTTGTATCTTCGATTTAGAGGGGTCAATTGTTTCCGTTCCTCGAGCACCAGTAGTAGCAACAAATAAATTATAACTGTCTAGCAATTTATCATCATTTCGTGGCATACAATGTACTTATCATCTAAGTAGAAAACAATATGAGCTGCAAATATTTCATACACCACACCATCTCAAGTACCCATTACAAACATAATAAAAACGGTGCCAAATTAGAGCAAGGCCCTATTACAACCAAGCCTAATACATGATAATATCAGAATATGCTCGATAGTTCCACAGCTTCCACTTCATGTTTTCCTTATTCAACCACGCCTTACTAGCATCAAACTCTTTCCTTCTCTTGTCTTCCCTTTGTTCTTCTTTCTTCCTTGCCTCTTCTTCTTTCTTTCTTTTAGCTTCTAACTCGTATTTCCTTGAGTGCTCCTTCCGCGCTTGTGCAATCCCTTGCAACTCCAAGTTTATTTCATCCTCGTGCTTCTTTTTCTCCTCATCGAAAACCTTCCAAGACTCCTCCAAAGTGTCGGGCCCATAGAGGGGACACCACCTTGTCATATCTTGGCAATGCTCACACCAAACAAGTGGAGGAGCCTTGGGTGTGGTTTCGTGTAATTTCCAATACTTAGGTCGAGATGGAGGAGGACGCACAATGCGTTTCCACGTCTCGGCTGGTTTCAGACCCAAAAGAATGATAATATCCCACGAAAGAAGATAGTCATCATAACACTCGGGGCCATCGATCCATTGGAAGAAGTAGCATGTACAATGTTCATGTCAAATAAACTTTACCATATCAACAATCAATGATGAATCAAGTATGATAGATACCATGTCACCAGCCAACAAAACTCACGCGTGTATCGGGGCAACAGTAGATTGCGTGGCCAGTGGTAGTGTGGTAGTTAGATTGTTGGATATGACAAGGTTTACCACAACAACATTTTGGTACCGGATATCTTGGTAGCACATGAGCATCTTTGTATGACATATTGGGATACTTTCCTTTGGTACTTTCCACAAACTTCATCTGACGTGCAATCTCCGTCCACATGTCCGAGGAATCTACAAACAATGTTAACATAGAATGATTCACACTATCACTTATAATGTCCTAAGCTATAATATTTTACAACCTGCTAATTCTCCATTCAAATGCAATACTTCATCCACTATAGCAAACACTAATACAAGCTCATATCCAATGCATATATAAACTAGCAAGCAATATATAAATGAATCCCTAGACAAGCTCATAAACTAGCAAACACTATATATATTCACACATGTGCATATTTTGGTTTTTGCATATGTAAACTAAAAAAGCAAAAACTAAGACAAGCTCATATCCAATGCATAGATACACTATCTACACTTTGTTCAAATAAATATTAGTTACAAAGAAATCTTGATAACATATCTATAAGCTTCTAGGGATTCAACAAAATAGAGATGAATGAGATGAAATTTGACATTCTAATAGGTGGAATCAAAGGGTATTTGAGAGAGATTACCTCTAAGAAGACTTACCATGGTCCCAATTCAAGAAATCAGGAGTTTCAACAAGATTTGAAGAAAGAGGCAAAAAAGAGGAGAGAGAGAGCTTGTGGCGGCTGGGAGGAGGAAATGAAAGGGCTAGGAAAGAGAAGCTGGTCGTATGGTTATAACCCTAGGTTCGGCGCCATTTCAAAAGGCGCCGACCTCGGCACCGTTTCAAGTGGCACCGACCCACCATCCACATCAGTAAACCATCACCCCCTCATCTCTACCTCGGCGCCATCACCGACCTACGTTATGTCGGCATCGTTTGAAGTGGCACCGACGTGAGGGGTCAAATTCCAAATTAGTTTCTCCCAGGGGTCAGATGCGGTTGAAGTTGTCCAGTTTGGTCAGATTTGGCAAAAAATACTATATGTATTGCATGGTGCACTGGCATGATCTTTTTCACTCATGTCTTCTCTTTTAGCCGATAGATTCATGGGCTTCAGAGAATTTGAGTTGTTGTTCTAATTTAAGATGGCAATCTTATGTTCACTCTGATACAAGACATCTATGGTTGAGGCGGTGGAAACCACGTCCATGCAGCTCGAAGAGTTGCTAGAAAACATCGACGATGTCGAGCCTGACAGTGCTTCAACACGTGTAGAGAAACTCCACCGTGAATCGTTCTGGGCCTAGGGCCATGTGCGCCGGCATCAGCTTCACCGTCACCCAGATCTCATCTGGCGAGAAGGGGGTGTCGAGTTCATGTAGGTTCGCGTCCAGTGCAATGACGTGCTCGAGGTTGAGCGTATGCTCGTGCCCAGCAGCCCATCAAAGTGCGAGAATGCTGCCTCTGCCATGTCTATTTGATCCGTGAGGATGCGATCACCAAAGTCCAGACTGCAGCGCATGGATCTGGTTTTTTCTGCCACCTGTGGGCTGTGGCTGCATTGGAGGTGGAAGAGCACCATGTTAGCACCGCCATCCTTGAGCCACGCGATCCTAGAGCGTTGCCAGACGATGGTTTGCTCCAGTGAAGCCAACCTCAGGTACGCAACCTAGAGCTTCTTGTGTAGCCAAGACTCATGCACGCAAATAGCAGCCTGTTCACTTTTGTTACGTCGAACTTGAGGATCAGCATCCGAGCAATCACGAGTTTGTGCTTGACGCCGCCCACTGACTTGATGCTCTAGCTTGTGAGTGAGCGTGCAGTCGCCAGTAGCCGCAGCGTGAGCCTGCGAAATAGATCCGTGTCGCGGACAGAGTTCCAGGTCATCGGGACTATGTCGTGGAATCCGTCCAAACGCAACCAAAACTCCTCGAATCTGAACCGACACCGAGCGGGCGAGAGAGGTACGCGGTTGAGCAGCAACGGGCAGTGGTTAGAGGCCACGGAGGCCAAGCAGGATAGGTCGCAGTCGACGTGGCAATCTTCCTAATCCGTGGTGCAGAAGAACTTGTCCAGGTGCACGGGTGTGGGCGGCGTTTGGCCATTCGACCACATGTACCTACGCCCATTGAGGTAGAGAGCTCTCTGAGCACAAGATCGTTGAGGAAGTGCCAGAACCATGCCATTGTTCGCCGGTTCAAGTTGTCATTTATCTTATCCTTGATATTGAAATCTCCGCAAAGCAGCCAGGATCTAGGGAACTCCGCATGTGCAGGAAAGCAATCTTGTCAGCCCGTAAGAGATCGTGATCCACTAGACAGGGTAATCGCGCGTAGCACCTCCATACCTTCATTGTGTTCTTAAAGTCCACCATCAACCCTGTGTAGAGCATGAAGTGCTCTTGATTACGATCTCAAGCCCCCACCAATCAGTTTGCCTATTTATAATTTACTGTGTGTGTGCTTATACACTTTAAACAACACCAAAGCTTCCTTTACCAAGCTTCTAGTCGTTAGAAATTTCTAGTGGCACTTGCAACCTAGTCAAAATAGTAGAGTGAGAACTTCCTTTTTTCTCATTTGCTTCTGTTGTTTAAAAGATTTTTTCATCAGTTTGTACTCTTTTTTTTGAACATCAATAATACTTTACTTATCTGAAATCAAAGTTACATCCTTTAGAAGTAAGGGTAGAATAGAACTAGGTGGGTCATCGATCCACACATGCTCGCCAGAATCCCTAGCTAACCTTGCTATTTCATGAGCTACAACATTTGCCTCATGATGGGAATGTTAAAAAACAATCTTCAGGAACTCGATCGCTAGGTAGTAACAGTCTTCGAAGATTGCAGCTGATGTTCCTGCTGATCCCCCTTCCTTCATTGCGTTTACCACCTCCAAGCAATCAGATGACAATATAGCTCTGTTGCATCCCAAGCTCTGCGCTAGAATTAGGCCCTCCTTGATTGCATAAGCTTCCACCGAGACAACATCAAGTATCAAATATATCTTGGAATTAGCTGCTGCTATGAATCCACCTTTGCTATCTCGGACGACCACCCCTATTGTACCTCTCAGCAGATCCTCATCGAAGGAGGCGTCCACATTAACTTTCACATGATCCAGCAGGGGGCGTGTCCACCCGTATCGCTTCACTTTAGCTGATGGTGAGTTTGTGGCATAGAAATTTGTATACAAGGCCTCAATCACCCTTGCTGAGCAAATCGAATCCTGCATCTTCTCCTCATGTATTCCTTGCCGGCGAGACCACCATAAATACCAACTAGTGACTGCCACCAATTCTGGAACTGAATGTGTAGAAGAAGGCACCGAAATTCTTGAACATAGCAAATATTCCAGAACCTCTTGGCCAGTACGATCAACATCACATGCTCGTTCAATAATGTACCTCATACCAAGCTCTTCCTAGATCGTTATTGCATGTGAGCACTTAAAGAGCAAGTGCAGCACATCTTCTGCTCCCTGGGTACATAAAGGACATTGCGCGCTGGTCTTCACGTGCCTGTTCGCCAAAGTCGCGTTACAAGGCACCGTGTCCTGCATGACTCACCATGTGAAGATTTTCACCTTGCTTGGAACACGAAGATTCTAGATTTTTTCCCACATAGGATGGTCTTTCATAGGGCCATCATGACCCCTGCTCACTCGATGGCCAAACTGGCTCTCCCACTCAGCATAGTAAGCCGAACGCACCGAGAATGTTCATGTCTTTATCAAATTCCATGAAACAAAGTCATCCATATCATTGGTTGACAACGGGATCTCCATGATCCTCCGAACATCAACCATCCAAAAAGTCTGCTTTAATAGATCCTCATCCCAAGTGTTCGTAGCCGGATTAATAAGCTCACTAACCCGTGAGAGAATGTTCTGGCCTTTTGGGGTGAAGATCCTTCTATTTGGGCCATATGGGATCCAATCATCTTGCCATATTTTGATTGAGTTACCACTTCCAACACGCCATATGTGGCCCTTCTTCAGAGTTTGTAAGCCTCCCAGCCGCTATGCCATGTAAAAGAGCTACCTTGCTTCAGTTTAGAATTCAGTAAGTCTCCTGATGAAAAGTACTTAGCCCGAAGAACCCTGTCACATAGGAATCGGGTTCTTCAATTAACCTCCAAGCTTGTTTAGCTAGCAAAGCTAAATTGAAGAAATGGATATCTCTAAACCCCATACCTCCTTTCTTCTTTGGGACACACATTTTCCACCATGCCATCCAGTGCATCTTCTTTTGGTTAGCACTATCTCCCCACCAATATTTAGACATTGTTGCTATGATTCCTTTACAATTTTTTGTGGAATCTTAAAGACCAACATCGCATAAGATGGTATAGCTTATGCTACTACTTTTAACAACACTTCTCTTCCTCCTGCCAACAATAGCTTCTCCTTCTATCCACTAATTCTTTGGACGATTCTCTCAACCAAGAACTGGAAACTGTCACTTCTGTCCACCCCCAATATGGCCAGTAGACTAAGGTATTTATCTGTCAAGGCTTCTATAACAATGTTCAAGATGTTACAAATTACTTCCCTCTCCTTAACTTGAGTATTAGGACTAAATAATATGCTTGACTTAGCCTCACTGACGACCTGTCCTGAGGCTAAGCAATACTCACCTAAAATCCTTTTCAGACATTGGGCGCTAGCTTGATACACTTGCATAAGTATCAAGGAATCATCCGCAAACAGAAGGTTTGATATAGGTGGAGCATCCCTGCATACACGGACGCCCACCAATTCCTCCTGTAGTTCTTCCTGAGCTAGCAATCCTGTTAGACCTTGAGCACAAAGAAAAAACAGGTAAGGTGATAGAGGATCACCCTGACGTAATCCTCTTGTTGGGGTGAAGATCTCACTCTCATCCGAATTTATCCTCACACGATAACGGACAGAAGATACACATGTCATAATAAGCTTTACCCATGTTTGATCAAACCCCATCTTCAACATGATCTTCTCCAAAAATCCCCATTCAACACGATCATAGGCTTTGTGCATGTCCAATTTTACCACACAAAACCCCTTCTTTCCTTGTCTCCTCTTCTTGATGGCGTGAAAGCATTCATGGGCCACCAATACATTGTCCATGATTAATCGACCAGGAAAAAAAAGCACTCTGAGTTGGTCCAATGATCTCTGGTAAGATGCCTCTCAATCTGGCACCGAACATCTTCGAAATGACTTTATAAACCACATTACAGAGGCTAATTGGTCTAAATTGAGTCACATTTTTAGGAGATTTTACCTTGGGGATCATGATGATCGTTGTGTCATTCCAGCCATCCAGGATTTTACAATTGTTTACCGCATCCAAAACCTCAAACACAAGATCATCCCCAAGTAAGTGCCAAAATCTCTTGTAAAACACTACGCGGAGACCATCTGGCCCCGAGGGTTTGAGATACCCTATATTGAATAGCGCTTCCTTCACTTCTTCCATAGTAAATGGTGCAACTAGTGTCTCATTCATAGCTTCAGGCACCCTGGCATGAATGGAATTTAGTACATTCTTGTTCTGACCCGTGTCTTCCGAGGTAAACAACTGTGAGAAATACCCCTTGACATGGTCCTGTAGTTGCGCCCCTTCTTTCCACACTCCTATGTAATCAAGAAGACGTCAGATTAGATTCCTCTTCTTCCTAGATGTCACATCATTATGGAAAAAGGAGGTATTCCGATCGCCATGCATGAGCCAGTTCGCCTGACCCCGTTGTAGCCAATAAATCTCTTCTGGTTCTAGAAGATTTTCAATTAGCACCTGCACTTCCTTCTGTGTACCGATCGATTCTGTCGTGGAAGGACCCCATTTCAGCGTCTCGAACTCCCTCAGTAGCTTCGAAATTATCTTTTTTGGCCCCTCAAGTGTGTTACGGTCCCAATCATGAAGGTCAAGGTGCACCGCATTGGTTCTTGTTGCCAGCGTGGGTGCAATACCTAAAAGCTTAGCCTTCTCCCAAGACGTTTTGACAATTTCCTCAACCGATTCTTCAGCCAGCCATCTAGCCTCAAATTTTCTACCTCCCCCTGATACGTCCATTTTACATCACTATTCTGTATCATAATTTACTGTTATTCATTGATATATTTCATATTAAGAGATGATACTTATGTTATTTCATCTATTTTTTGCATGGTTGATGACTTTTGGAGGATGGACCACTGCAGTCAGGATTTTGATGGAAAAGGCACTATTTGGAGGCAAAATTCGCGAAGATCGGAAAATTCTAGAAAATACATGGAAAATCCAATTTTTCTAGAAGATGAAGGATGCCAGAAGGGGGAGCGGAGATGGGACACAGGGGGCCCACACCACCCCCTGGCGGGGGCCAGCCCTGGCCGCGCCACCAGGTGGTGTGGCCACCCTGGCCCACCTCTGGATCTCCTCTTTGGCGTATATATTCCCCATGAAACCCTAAGACTCGTGGAGCGACCACAGAAAGATTCTGCCGCCTCTGCGGGGCGGAAAATTGCACAGAGAGAAGAGCTCTCCAGCAGGCAGAAATCTGCCAGGGAAATTCCTTCCCGGAGAGGGGAGATCGTCGCCATCAACACCACCATCAAGATGGACTTCATCGGGATCATCATCACCATCATCTCCATCATCATCTCCACCAGCACCATCATCACCACTTCATACCGCTGTAACAATTGGGTTGAATCTTGCATAGTTCTTAGGGGAAACTTTCTCGGTGTTGATTACTTGCTGTAATTGATGCTATTGAGTGGAGCCATTGAATTATCGTTCATGTTCAGATTGTTACTTATCATTATTTCATCTCTGATCTTGATCCATATGATGTCTCGTGATTAGTTCGTTTAGTTCTTGAGGACATGGGAGAAGTCATGTTGTTAGTAGTGGAATTGTGTTGAGAAAGATTCAATGGTTTGATAATTAAGTTGTGGTGTTATTCTTCTAGTGGTGTCATGTGAACATCGACTACATGACACTTCACCTTTATGGGCCTAGGGGAATGCATTGTGTATTTGGCTACTTATCGTAGGGGTTGCCGGAGTGACAAAAACCTGAACCCCCATTAGGAAACCTTTGCACAAGGGAGTGTAAGATCTCAGAGTTTAAAGTTGTGGTTAGGTTTTTTCTTAATTACTTGCGAATGCTTGCAAGGGGTATAATCACAAGTATGTATTAGTCCTAGGAAGGTCAGTACATTAGCAAAGGTTCACCCACACAACACTTATCAAACTAAAGAAGATTAATCAACTATATAAAGAAAAAGCACTTGACGATATCCCCATGTGTCCTCGAGAACGTTTGGTCATCTTAAGTAATACAACCGGCTTGTCCTTTGCTAAAGAAAGGATTGGGACACTTGCTACATCTATTATTATTGTATTTTATTTACTCGCACTTTATTTATTTGCATTATCAAAAACCCCTAAAAATCAGTTTGTTAAGTATTTACAGAGAATTCCTGCTCCAAGCCACTCGTCAACACCTTCTGCTCCTCGTTTGGTTCGACACTCTTACTTATCGAAAATACTGCGATACACCCCCTATACTTGTGGGTCATCAAGACTATTTTCTGGCACCGTTGCCGGGGAGTGAAGCGCTATTGGAGAGTGGAACTCGTAAAGGAATCTTCTACTGTGAGTATTTTTTATTTCTGTTAGTTACTTTATTTCAATATGGATAATTCACTTAGTTTCTTATTTCGTAATGCTACTACCACTGCTAAGGTAGTAGATGAACCTACACCTGCTAAAAATGATACTTTTAAGATACCTACAAGAACTGTTGATCGTGTTATGGATAACTACTATTTTGGAGATGGAACTGTCCATCCCGGTGATCATTTGATCTTTATACACGAATTATGCGGGTTGTTCAAGTGTGCAGGTATTACAACAGATCAAGTCAAGAAGAAGTTATTCTCATTATCACTGAAAGGAAGAGTTGAGGAATGGTATAAGCTGCTGAAGAATGGTCAAGCTCTTGAATGGGAGGAAGTTGTACCCCTCTTCTATTCAAAATTTTATCCTCCTAGTGAGATTCATAAAGATCGGAATCAAATATACAACTTTTGGCCTTTTGATGGAGAGAGTACAACTCAAGCTTGGAGGAGATTGAAGTTACTAATGCTCAAATGTCCTATTCATGAGCTCCCTAACAATATTTTTATCAATAACTTTTATGCAAGGCTTTGTCTTCATGATAAGGATCTATTAGATGCTTCTTGTGCTGGATCATTTACACGCATGGAAGAAGAAGCTAAATGGGATCTTCCAGACTGTATTCAAGACAATGCTGAAGCATGGGAGAATGATAAAGGAAGAAAGTCAGGTATAAATTATGATTATGAATGGATTAAATCTTTTATGGGAACTGATGACTTTCGTAATATTAGTAATGCTTATGGTCTAGACTCTTAAGCTATTGCAACTTATTTTAAGGCTTTTGCTTCCTATATTGAAATTCCTAAATAGAAATGGAATAAGTATCATGAGCCATATAAAGATATTGTTAATAGTGCCTGCAGGAAATACTGAAGTTTATACTGCTAATCATGTTTTACCTGAACCTTACATTGAGAAAATGTCTTTCCTAGTTAAGATAAAGGAACATTCTATGATAGCTAGTATGGTTAATGAAAGTACAAATAAAGCTGTTAAACCTGATGAACAAGTGGATGATGAAACTGTAATAGCAAATGTGAAAGACTTTGTCACTAAATATGTAGTAGATGGACACACTATCCTCTATAAGGATACTTCTAATATTGTTTCACAAAGTAGTGTCATGAGAGCTAGTGGCCCTGTGTTTTCTGTTAGGATAAGTGATCATTGCTACAATGGTTTATGTGATAGTTATATCGTTAAATTTATGCATGATACTGAAAGTTATTATGAGAGAGGGAAGATTGTTCTTATGCATCTCAATAATATTAATTTTCCTCACTTTATGCTAAAAGTCTTTATGTTACATTTGTTTTGCCTTCTATGCTAGCAGCCTCTGGTTTCAACAATTTATTTTCTTACAAAACTCCCTTGCATAGGAAGTGGGTTAGACTTAAATATGTGTATTTTTTCTTCTTGATGCTCTCTTTTACTTCAATTCATATTCTTATGTGAGCATCATTGAAATTATCATGCCCATCTTCATGGCTATAAAGAAAGAGCTTTGGGAGACAACCCAATATATTTTTGCTTTCAGTTTTGTTTATTTGAGTCTTGGAACTTATTGCTTCTGCAATAACCTCCCCTTATCCTTTTTGTTTAGTTTTTGTGTCAAGATCAACCTCTAATGAGAGAGAAGTAAGATTTGGGGAAGTAGCTGTCCCGAAACAGATTTTTGTGCTTCACTATAAAAAATCGTGAAAAATCCCAGAACGTCATACTGATCTGTAATTTTTTGTGAGCGTGCCCCAGGTTATCATTTAACTTTCGTTAGTTTTGCACTTTTTGATTTGAGAAACATAAGATTTTCGAAAAAATTGATCTTTACCTGCTGGTCTGTTTTGACGGATTTTTGCTACTCTTGCATTTGCTTCTTATATCGATTTCCTTTTTGAATTCCTTTTTGGGCTTTCAGAAGGAGTTGCTACAGTAGCTTATGTTTTGATGGATTTCAGTTGAAATTGAACTTAAAAGGTTTATTACCTCGCATGCACTAATGTTGCTAATGAGAATTGTGTGAAAGAAATTTTCAGGTTGTAGGACAAAATGGTGTAATAAGGTGGTGAATGGTTAAGTGACTCAAACAATATGTTTAAGAGGATGAAGATATTGATGTTATTGAAGCGGTGACTTCGGAAAAATTTATCAAAGACCAAATTCAGAGACCTGTATAGTCTGTTTTTGAATAGGTAACCGTTCTGGTAAGAAAAGGTCCGCGAAAAATCTATCAAGTTATGTTTTTGCAGTTTTTATCTAACAAGGGAAGCAATGAGTCAAAAAAGGGATGGAAACGGAGCCCGGGTGGCTCACACCACCCCGTGGCGCGGGCCCACCTAGCCGTGCCACCAGGGGATGTGGCCACCCCGGAGCCCGTCTCAGACCTGTTTTCTCCCAGTACTTTCCTTTTGTTGTAAAAATTCGTAATATATAATACCCCGGATCCCCCAAGGTTCGTATATCGTGTTCTCGTGTGTTTTTATTTCGATCTGTTTCTACCAGGAACTATTCTTAAAGATTAGAAGCACAATGGTCTCTGCCAACGATAAGGGCAAGGAGCCTACGAAGGAGGATCTTCAAGACTCTGAGCAGCAGGAGGAGATCAAGAGTGAAGTTAAAGAGAAGGCAAAGGAAGACCAGCATCCGCACACCTGCACCACCATTGCAAGCATTGGAGTGGTGGCAAACACTACCAGGTTCAAAAGGACTACACGGATGTCCACTAGAGGGAAGACTCCGCGGCATTGCTTGGCTTCGCGGTCACCTCCTACACGCACCAAGAATCCCTTCCATACCCTTATCTATGAGCATCAATTCTAGAATATGCCAAAGGATAAACTACCCTCCAATTGGGATATGCCCCGTTCTAACCATGCAGAAAAATAAGACTTCAAGGAGGAAGAGTGGGGAAAGAATCGCAAAGCTGGGATTCACGGCCCGACATGATCCTGAACCGCATTGAGCACAACTCGGAGTTGATTCATACTCTCACCTTCGAGATTGAGGATTTGGGGAAATTGATTCAAAAGCTCATCGAGAGAACACCACCATCGTCGAAGGAGTAATTCGTCATCAGGTTTTGGCACCCCCTTGGTTTGTTCCAAGCTTGGGGGAGTGTCGTGGTATCACATCACTTCTTTTATCTTTTTACCTTTTTAGTAGAGTCATATCATGAATAGAGAAGTTATCATATAGGATGGTTTGCATTCTGGAAGTGTCTCCCCTCTCGTTAGTTATCTATGTATCCCTTGGTGTGAGTTGCCATTATGGAATATTAATGAGAAGTTCTATCATTTACTCTTTTGCATATTTTATTTTAGTTTTCAATTACTATTATATGATTGATCTTGTTGTTAGTATTGGTATCACTTTGGGATCATTAAGTAAATTTAGTTGGTTTTGGAAAACCTGCCTCCGTCAGTAGCAACACTATTATGAGAATTGAATGAAAAAGATAAAAGTACTCTTAAGAAATATAATTTCATCATCTTTCTTGATTTGCTCATAAGCTTAGTATTCTCTAGTTAAGATCTTTTGTGATTCCATGGAAGATTGCATGTTTGTTTTTATCACTTGTATGTTTGTTTGTTTCCTTCAACTCTTATGCTTGCTACCTAGCCTTGCTAGCCAAAAACCTGTACTAAGAGGGAATGCTTCTCGTGCATCCAATCCTTAAACCAAAACCTATGTAATTTGTGTCCACCATACCTACATATTAGCACTATTGCTATTCCAAGTAAATTCATGTTTTTATCTACCTTCCGAATTAAACTTGTTATGTGAAAATTAGTGATTAAAGCTCTCACGAACTTGATGGCACACTTTACTTTCTTGCACTTAATAAACTTGAACCATTGTTCCCATCTATGTTGCGTATATGATTGCGCTTTGTAAGTTTTGAATTAGCAGAACCATGTTACCATGGGGAACACTTTCAACATTGCACTTTATTTAGTTGATATCATGTTCTTTTCCTTATGGATCCGGTGGTGTGAAATGAATGGGGAGCTTGTAAGGCTCATGGAGTTCGTATATGTGTTAGAGAAACGCCTGGGCGGCTGGTCTAAGCCATGCCTAATCATGGTGTGAAACCTGCAACGTAACCATAGTGAGCAATCTATGAAGCATCCCTTATATATAAAAAAGAAACCTATGCAAATAGGAAAGAAAAAAGAGAGAAATAAAAAAAGATACCTATGCAAATAGGAAATAAAAGGATGTTGAGATGCTCATTGTCTGCTTGCCTTGTCATTTTGATATGGGGATTCTTCCGTATCATTGGGCAAGGGGTACCCCGTTGGCGATTCTCTATGATATACATCTACTTACAATGACAAGAACTTACATGTGACTAAACTTGAGTAGCATGAGGAACGGTACTCGTAAGTAAGGGGCATGAGATTTTTAGCTTATAACTTGTCAAGCATATCCTCATATTTGATCACTTTAACCTTAATCACCTAAAGATTCTTATGATAGGAGCAATGAAAGATGAAATCTAATAAGTACCATAATTTTTGGAAGCTCTTTATGAAACTTAAAATCCCTGCTTCCCTCTGCGAAGGGCCTATCTTTTACTTTTTAGTTGAGTCGGTAAACCTATTCCTTTCTATCTCAACAAGTATTTTGAGTTGTTGTGTTTCATTCATGCATATGATGATTTATTCAATCATGTTTCTTATGTTCCTTGTTTTGCACACTGCTCCTATCTTAGTGAGTACTACTTTGAAAGCTATCATTGAAAACCCCATTATGTTTGAACTCCTGCAAATTGTTAACTATTCTTTGACCAAGAGCAAAGTTTGTCATTACCAATTATGATTTACTTTATGTATCTTTATTGTGTTTCCTTTACTTATTACAAGTTAAGTTATATAATAGTGAGTTGTCTTCTATTATGATTTGTGTATTGATGAATGTGATGCTTCTTGTCCGTATTCTTTTATCGAATCTTCACTCCATAAACCTGAGGTCGTGTTTATTGAGCTCAGTTTTCGCTTGGGGACAAGTGAAGTCTAAGCTTGCAGGGAGTTGATACGTCCATTTTGCATCACTATTCTATATCATAATTTACTGTTATTCATTGATATATTTCATATTAAGAGATGATACTTATGTTATTTCATTTGTTTTTGCATGGTTTATGACTTTTGGAGGATGGACCGCTGTAGTCAGGATTCTGATGGAAAAGGCACTATTTGGAGGCGAAATTCACGAAGATCAGAAAATTCCAGAAAATACATGGAAAATCCTATTTTCCAGAAGACGAAGGATGCTAGAAGGGGAGCGGAGATGGGCCACAGGGGGCCCACACCACCCCTTGGCGTGGGCCAGCCCTGGCCGCGCCACCAGGTGGTGTGTCCACCCTGGCCCACCTCTGGGTCTCCTCTTTGGCGTATATATTCCCCACGAAACCCTAAGACTCGGGGAGCAATCACAAAAAGATTTTGCCGCCTCTACAGGGGGGAAAACTGCAGAGAGAGAAGAGCTCTCTGGCAGGCAGAAATCTGTCAGGGAAATTCCTTCCCGGAGAGGGGAGATCGTCGCCATCAACACCACCATCAAGCTGGACTTCATCGGGATCATCATCACCATCATCTCCACCAACACCATCATCACCACTTCATACCACTGTAACAATTGGGTTGAATCTTGCATAGTTCTTAGGGGAAACTTTCCCGATGTTGATTACTTGTTGTAGTTGATGCTATTGAGTGGAACCATTGAATTATCGTTCATGTTCAGATTGTTACTTATCATTATTTCATCTCTGATCTTGATCCATATGATGTCTCGTGAGTAGTTCTTTTAGTTCTTGATGACATGGGAGAAGTCATGTTGTTAGTAGTGGAATTATGTTGAGAAATATTCAATGGTTTGATAATTAAGTTGTGGTGTTATTCTTCTAGTGGTGTCATGTGAAGGTTGACTACATGACACTTCACCTTTATGGGCCTAGGGGAATGCATTGTGTATTTGGCTACTAATCGTAGGGGTTGCCAGAGTGACAGAAACCTAAACCCCCATTAAGAAACCTTTGCACAAGGGAGTGTAGGATCTCAGAGTTTAAAGCTGTGGTTAGGTTTTTATCTTAATTACGTTCTTGTACTTGAGGATGCTTAAAAGGGGTATAATCACAAGTATGTATTAGTCCTAGGAAGGATAGTACATTAGCAAAGGTTCACCCATACAACACTTATCAAACTAAAGAAGATTAATCAACTATATGAAGCGAAAGCACTTGACGATATCCACATGTGGCCTCGAGAACATTTGGTCATCTTAAGTAATACAATTGGCTTGTCCTTTGCTAAAGAAAGGATTGGGACACTTGCTGCATCTATTATTATTATCTTTTATTTACTCGCACTTTATTTATCTGCATTATCAAAAACCCCTAAAAATCCGTTTGCTAAGTATTTACAGAGAATTCCTGCTCCAAGCCACTCGTAAACACCTTCTGCTCCTCGTTGGTTCGACACTCTTACTTATCGAAAATACTGCGATACACCCCCTATACCTGTGAGTCATCACCCCCATAGTGCACAATTCAGTATTCACCACCACCGGCCTATGGTCTGATCGGTGAGGCTACTCATTCACCGATGCGGACATAGGGAACGCCATCTTTGAAGGAGATATGCCCTAGAGGCAAATAATAAATAGATTTTTATTCTCATATCTCAATTAGTTTATAATAGTTTCATATTGTGCTATAACTGTATCAAGTAGAAACGTTGGTATAGGTGTGGTATGAAACAACCAAGTCCCTAGTAGCCTCTATTCATACTAGTTCGTTGGTCATGAGGATGATCTGGGTTTCAAGATCATGGGCATTTGTGCCACTTGACAACGAGGCCATATCATTAGAGAATGATGTGATGGACATTCCTCGAAGGATTGCGACACGATCAAGTCATATAGTTCATTGTTGCAACAACTAAAATCTAGACTCCTTCTCCTTAGACCGTGAGTTCATATTACTCACTGTTTCCCGAGGCTGCTTTGACTGCATCAAATGTCATCTGGTAATACTGTAACAATAAAGGTGTATGTTAGGTATTCCAAAGGAACAGTAGATTACATGTGACTACAAGACCGGGATTTGTTCACCCACATGACGGGTAAGATACATACGGATGGCTTGGTAAGATTACATCCATTAATGTTGCAACATGTGACTCGGTCACGAGGATGTAATATCACGGTAACAAGTAAAATAGAACTTGTTGGTAATGATATTGAACAAGTTATGTGATACCAATGATTGGATCTCGGACAAGTCCTATCAAGAAACAAAGGGAAATTGGATGCTACATTTACTGGTTCAAATGACATTATCATTAGGAATGCATAGGGGTCACATGGGCATCCCTGGTCCCTCTGTTGATCATTGATATAGATCATGTCTAGAGCATTCCCGAGCCATGAGGGGATACACTTAAGGGTACGATGAGAGTGATCATCTGTAAGATGGAATCATAGTAGAGAAAGAGAAAGCTGGAATTGTTCCGCAGAGAGATCCGAAGTTGTTCGGAGAAAGGAATAAAGGAAAAGACCGAAAAAGTGTTTTTGGATAAATGAGAATTTAAATATACATTTATTATATGTTAATTATGAATTAATATATTATAAATAATAGTTAAATTAAGATTTATAAAAGCAACTTTCATATTAGGCCAAATCCCCGGAGGGAAAAGCCTAGAAGAAAAGCTGCAGAAAAAGGAAAAGAAAAAGGCCCACGTGGGTGGCGGATAACAGCCACCGCACTGGGCGGCAAGCATCTAGGCTACGCTGGCGAGCAGGCGGCAGTTACTCCGCGTCGCTCAAGGCAGACTTCGGCCACTGGCTGCCACCGTTATGGGCGGGCGGGAGCTGGGCTGCGGACGAGGTCAGCCAGCCCGCCCAGGCCGCCAGCTGCGTGCGCGCCTGGCAGGCTATGGTCGTGGACCGACCCACCCGGGCGACAGCCTCCACGCCGCCGTGCACGGGAGACATGGCGCGGTATGGGCCGCCCAAGGCCCACCCTACTGGAGTTTGTCCTACTGTTGGTTGCTGCTCCTTTTTCCTCTTGGGCTGGATTTTGGCACATCCAGCCAGGACGAAAATCCTGCTACTTTTGCCTTTAGCAATTAGTCCCACATGGCTTAGCCTTTAAGAAAGGCACACCCCCTTAGCCTATATAAAGGGGTGCCCATGGGTGGGATTAGACACACCAATATTCAATTGGATAAGTCCTTTGGTTGACTTTCTCCTTCCCTCTCTCTCTAGTATCCATGCATTGGCACAGTCCCAAGTAAGAACTGTCCATGCAAGAGATGCCACACCTGCAGCACGCCGTTGCGCTCCAGGGATTACTAGTCGGATAGGGCACTCCTGGCGGGATCAGGGAGCCGGAGGTCTCATCGTACACCGGATGTGTACGAAGCCACGAGGTGCAACACTTGGGGCACTTGGATGTCATGAGCCGGAGTTGTTGCACGATGAAGAAGGAGAAAGGTGTGACCTGCGAGGAGCTTCGCGACCTTGAGGTCGGCCATGGGATCGACTACATCGACCACGTACCCCTCGGAACGTTAACCACATACGGTCTACAAGGATATGTATTCTATATGCTCCGGCCGTTACCGCATTACTACATAGATAGATCTTGGGCATTAGGAAGTTCCAACATAGGATTTTTTTGTTTTTTGCTGCGGAATCCTTTAGTGGTATCAGAGCCAATATATGCGTAGGAGTGTTGTACGGCCAGCACACACAAGTATTATGCGGAAATTGATCCCTTAGTTGTTACCCTCTAACGTGTACTTGTTTATATCGCGGTATTGTTTGATGAAGTGGCCCGGACCGACCTTGCGCATATTTGTACGCGAGACTGGTTCCATGCTCAATATACGGCTTGTACCGTATAAGTGGCTAGCGGGTGTCTGTCTCTCATTCAATAGTTGATATGTCATTTACAGCAGAGTGCCTCGAAAGGGGTGTAGTAGAGACAACTGTTGGATCCATGTTGTGGTTGGAAAGTTTGTAGTTTAAAATGGTTATATTCTGAAAGCCCTAATAACCATGTAAAACTTGCAAAAGATAAAGTAGAGACATATAACTTTGTTTTGCAGGAGGGCATGTGTTATGATATGGTATTGGTCGTTACGAAGGTAAAGTATTTTACTTTTATGTTACTAAGTAGTATAGTAATAGTCATTGTTCCGATGGACGACTGGGTGGTGGCGTCATGGACTTGGCGTCAAACCGAGGGTAAGATGGAGATCATGCCGGAGCGCTCGATGGAGATCAAGGTGCAAGAACAAGACCATATCATATCACAAATAAACATGTGATGTTGATACCTTTTTTTATATCTTATTGTGTGCTAGTATTAGATACTCAACGGTAGAAAATAAGATAATCCCTATTTAATTGCAATGATCATGTTCCCCTTGTGTGTGCACCACCAAGAAAGTTCTTTGTTATGAAGCCGGCCATGACGACCGGGGGCTAGAAATATATATGTTCTCATACAGTGGGTGTAAGCCATGTTGCACAGCGAATACACACAAGTTAGATTTGGCGAGCCTAGCATATGTAGACATGGCCTCGGAACACAAGAGATCTAAATATCGAGCATGAGTCACATGGATGATGTGATTGACATTAGGGAATGTCTACCTTTGATGTTGCACTGATGGTCGTGACGATCGGGGGAGGTGTAGAGGATTGGGATCATGTGATCACTAAAATCGTCCAGGAGATGACAATTTTAGTAGGAGATCAATCATAAATTGAACTCACATTATGAACTTAGTGTAGATGTCTATTTGCAAATATCTTAGTAGATCATGGCCTATCCCATTGAGGTCCTTTTCAACCATGGTAAATTCTTGCTTGATGTAGAACTTAGCAAAAGGGTCCAACTTCATTGATTGATACCCACGCCCGAGGAATATCCTCGTAAAAGGAGATCTTCTCTTCTTGATACAATAACCATTAGGAGATAATTTGATGACTCTGCAATGTTTGTGTTTTCTCTATTATCATCCAATAAGCCATTCCCCATTTGATGGAGAGTTGGACTACGATTTTGTATTATACAAGATCTGGCACATAAAGTATGAGCCGTTGGATGAGTTTTCCTCCATCATGGATGAAAAGATATTTGGAGAAACACTTAGCGATCTTGCATTAGAGTTGAGAACTCTTAGAAGGGCTTGATTGCAAATGGAGTTCATGAATGAAAAGGGTATATGTAAGATATACAAAGTTATAAATGTATTTTTTGCAAAACTCGTTGCAGTTTGTGAAGTATTTGATACTTGTCACGTTTTGTGAAAACATGATAGTCTACTTGAGAATTGCTGGATTTGAGGCAATGTGGCTTGACGATGCCAAGTAAAACAGTTGATGGCCAACATCACCCCTTTCCTAAAAGTTTATCATTTAGATTAGTGGACTTGAATATAATTTTGTAATCCTTATTTGTGTGTCTTGCTTTTGGCGAGACGGTTATTCATATGAACAAGTTACAAGCTAGTTTGTACTATTCTTATGAACAATACCGATATGGTCGCATTACGATTATAAATGAGTTATTCTCATCACTATGTTAATGATAATAGTTTAAGTATTTATAAAGGATTAGAATACTAAAAGATATCCAAAGTTTAATAATGATATGTCACTATAGTTTAAGTCATTTTGGTTACTGCGTGTTTTTCATTCTAAATGAAGATTGAGGTCCTAGATGCTTAATCTAGAGACTTTGCAAAACCATGCCTCGTTGGGCAGAATGACTAAAACTCCGCATTCTGGTAAAACGGTGATATGCGAAGAAATGTTGAATCTTATACATAGTGATGTATCGTATTTTCAACAAGTAGTGGAAATCATTAGTTAATTGTGGACTTAAGTGAATAAGCGTATTTAATTAATGAAACATAAGTTTGAAATGATTTGAAATGTTCAAATGAGTTCACAACAAAAGGAGGATATTGAAATTAACAAGAATACAAGGTCTCTTCGATTTGATCGACATGACTAAAGTATTTAAGTTAATTTTAGCATGAAGGGACTTGTGAAAGATGTTTCAAAAATTATAACAATTGTACAAATTCAAAGTGTATTGAAATGTCTAAACATCATAATCATTATGTATTAGATACATATGGTATACTATTATCTCTTATCAGGGTTATAGTTGTCGTTTATAGTTAGAGATCAAAATTAAGCAAACACTCGTTTGAAATACAAAGGAACATCTAAATATTCGTGGACGCAACACCATAATAGTTATGTCACGTTTGAGTTTCTGGAGATTTTGATAAGTCGAAATCGTGGCAAATAAACAAGTCTTTGTAGAGCGTTCTTAGGAAGCTATGAATGCATCTTCCACAAGGGACAAACCTGTTGTTGTCCAAAGTTGATGTGTATTGATGAAGATATAGGTGGAAGAAACTAAAATATCAAAACAAGGTATTTTACCTTGCCTCCAGATTGTTGAGTGGCGCAACAGAATTCGTTTCGTGAAACCGAACTCTACAAATAGAAGAGAAACTATTGATAATGATCATGAAGTTTTAGCAAATACTTTTACTAAAGAAAGTAGGATTCGACAATGCATTCTACAAGTTTGTGGAATTATATTGTTGATCCAATTGTCATGTTTTGAACAAGACATACCTACAAAATACAAAAAAGCGTGATGGACCTAAGTGCGGGAAATGAATGGTCATTGAAATTTCATTAGTAGAATTCTCGATTTGATGGTGATCAAGGAATTTTGGAATGTCTAAGATTGTTGAGAGGACCTAGTTTTGAGTGGGAGCTAATCAACTTGGCTAAACCATAATATGTAGCTGACATATTTTGAGTGGGAGCTAACTGAAATCCCTGGATCTCAAATATGGATGCTATATTTGAGTGGGAGTGTGAAATCATTCCGGGATATGTGCACGACATATGTGAATGATGTAATTGGTATTGATAACATTTAAGTTAGTAAATATGGATGAAGTTGAACAAGTTATTAAACAATGCGATCTATCGAGATAGATTGGTGAGTTTAATAAAAATCAAAATGTCGAATGCTTCCTGGACTTGATTCTAAAAGATGTTCAGAATGTCCTAAGCAAAATTTTGAAGAAGCTCAGAATGGAACAAGGTAAGAAAGAAGTGCTTACTATATGAAGCATTGAGTTAGTATTGCATCTATGATTAAAATAAAGAAAGAGATGCGTTGCATCTCCTGTGCCTCAGTCATAGGTTCTTCCACACAACCATGTTATATACTCGACGTAATGTGACCCGAGGTTCTGGTTGGAAGGACTAGCTCTTAACTGTAAGAACATGTCTTAAAGTGATTCCTGAGTTGATCACTGAACCAGAATTAAGTTTGTACTTAAATGGCAACAAGCAAAGTAAGTGGCATAGTTGCATTTCATGCACTAGGATCTACATAGATATAGAAGTATAAAGGCTCCATCTGATGTGATGTATATTGTTATGGCGGGACTAGTTTGTCTTTAACATAGAATGATGTGTCCCAGGGCACAATGCCCATGAGAAAGCCCATGAGGTTGATCTAAAGTCACTGTAGGCTCCTGGAATCCGGCCTCGTTCTACTGCCATAACTGCCATACATACACAAAGGATTGCAAAGTGTGTTTCGAAGTTTAGATGACAATAGTGAAAACGACTGTCATTATAAACACGAGAAAAAATTCTCATTTTGTCGCCAAACAAATACTTCAACCCATTATGAGATAATGGTGTGAATGTCAAAATTAGGAAGACATTAACAATTTGAAAAAGACATAATGATCTGGTAAAACAGAACATGGATTGGACATTTCCCGTGAGCATGCATGGTCAATAAACACATATATTATATGGTTTATGATGAGTAAAATGCGAGCTAGATTATTTGTACTCAAGTGCAAGTTGGAGACTGAAGGAGATATGCCCTAGAGTCAAATAATAAATAGGTTTTTATTCTCATATCTCAATTAGTTTATAATAGTTTCATATTGTGATATAACTGTATCAAGTAGAAACATTGGTACATGTGTGGTGTGAAACAGCCAAGTCCCTAGTAGCCTCTATTCATACTAGTTCGTTGGTCATGAGGATGATCTGGGTTTCAAGATCATGGGCATTTATGCCAATTGACAACAAGGTCATATCATTGGAGAATGATGTGATAAAACATTCCTTGAAGGATTACGACACAATCAAGTCATATAGTTCATTGTTACAACATCTAAAATCTAGACTCCTTTTCCTTAGACTGTGAGTTCATATTACTCACTGTTTCCCGAGGCTGCTTTGACTGCATCAAACGTCATATGGTAATACGGTGACAATAAAGGTGTATGTTAGGTATTTCAAAGGAATAGTAGATGACATGTGACCACAAGAACGGGATTTATTCACCCACATGCCGGGTGAGATACATACAGTCGGCTTGGTGAGATTACATCTATAAATGTTGCAACATGTGACTCGGTCACGGGGATTTAATATCACGGTAACAAGTAAAATAGAACTTGTTGTTAATGAGATTAAAGAAGGTATGTGATACTAATGATCGGATCTCGGACAAGTCGTCTCAACAAGCAAAGAGAAATTGGATGCTACATTTACTGGTTCAAATGACATTGTCGTTAGGAATGCATAGGGGTCCCGTGGGCATCCTTGGTCCCTCTGTTGATCATTGATATAGATCATGTCTAGAGAATTCTCGAGCCGTGAGGGGATACACTTAAGGTTACGATGAGAGCGATCATCCGTAAGATAGAATCACAGTAGAGAAATAGACAGTTGAAATTGTTCTGTAGAGAGATCTGAAGTTGTTCAGAGAATGGAATAAAGAAAAAGACCAGATTTTTTTTTGGATAAATGAGAATTTAATATACATTTGTTATATGTTAATTATGAATTAATATATTCTAAATAATATTTAAATTAAGATTTATAAAAGCAACTTTCATATTAGTCCAAATCCTCGGAGGGAAATAGTCTAGAAGAAAAGCTGCAAAAAAAGGAAAAGGAAAAGGCCCACGTGGGCGGTGGATAATAGCCGTCGCACTGGGCGGCAAACAGCTAGGTTGCGCTGGCGGGGGACGGTAGTTACTTCGCGTCGCTCAGTGTGGACTGCAGCCGCTGGCTGCCACCACTGCGGGTGCGCGGGAGCTGGGCTGCGGACGAGGTCAGCCGGCCCACTGGGACGCCGGCTGCGCGCACGCCTAGCAGGCCGCGGTTGTGGACCGGCCCACCCAGGCGACAACCTCCACGTCGTCGCACGCGGGAGTCAGGACGCGGGATGGGCCGCCCAAGGCCCACCCGGCCGGAGCCTGTCCTGCTGCTAGCTGCTGCCCCTTTTTCCTCTTGGTCTAGATTTTGGCCCATCCGGCCAGGACGAAAATCCTACTGCTTTTTCCTTTAGCAATTAGTCCTACATGGCGTAGTATTTAAGAAAGGCACACCCCCTTAGCCTATATAAAGGGGTGCCCATGGGTGGGATTAGACACACCAATATTCAGTTGGAGAAGTCATTTGGTTGACTTTCTCCTTCCCTCTCTCTCTAGTCTCCATGTGTTGGCACGGTCCCAGGTAAGGATTGCTCGCGCAAGAGACGCCACACCTGCAGCACACCGTTTCGCTGCATGGATTCCTGGCCGGATATCAACTTCCGCACTCCCGGCGAGATAGGGGAGCCGGAGGTCTCATTGTATACCGGATGTGTGCGAAGCCACGAGGTGCAACACTTGGGGCACTTGGATGTCATGAGCTAGAGCTATTGCACGATGAAGGAGAAAGGGGTGACCTACGAGGAGCTTCGCGACCTTGAGGTCGGCCACGGGATCGACTACATCAACCACGTTCCCCTCGGAATGTTAACCGCATACGGTCTACAAGGGTATGTATTCTATACGCTCCGGCCGTTACCGCATTACTACATAGATAGATCTTGGGCGTTAGGAAGTTTCAACGTAGGATTTTTTTGTTTTCTACTATGGAACCCTTCAATCTTCCACTCGGTATTACATACCGCTCTATCAAGCCTCTCTTTTAACTTCCCTGTCCTCCAGGTGAACTTGTCACCGACAAAGACCATGCCATGAAGATCACAATCCGTCAAGCAGTCTCTGAAATCTTGCATCATCCGAGTTGGTCTGGGGTTACCTCCCTCCTTTTCATCTGAAAACAAAATCTCATTGAAGTCTCCAATCACGATCCATGGTAGGACGGGTCTGTTTCTAAGGGTATGAAGACAAGTCTATGAGATGTGCTTGTCCTCCCATTTGGGCTCGCCATAGAAGCCCGTGAATCTCCATGAAACTCCACCACTCGTTTCAAAAACCACATCAATATAATTAGGAGTCACATACTCGTAAATCAATTTGTTATCACTGTTCCAAAATAAAACAAGACCTCTAGCCCTTCCATCACTCTCATCAATACTCATAAAATCAAAACCTAATTTACGACGAAGAACATATGCAATATCTTTATTTAAATGAGACTCAGACAAAAAGAGGATGCCTGGCCTCGACTGCTCTCGGAGATACAAGAGCGAGCGAACTGCCGGTGGTGAATTTGCCGCCCGGCAGTTCCATCCACAGAGTTTCATTGGGAAGGGTGGTCCTCCTCGAGGGAGGACGCCAAATCATCAGATAGGATTTCCTCTATCTTTTCTTCATTGTCCTTCTTGGTTCTCTTCTTGTCGCGAGGCTTAACTGGTGACTCGGTCGCAACTACGCCTTCCATTGCCGTAGCCCTCTCCTTCACCGACATGTCCTCCTCCTCCACACTAGAGCCATCCTTCTTCTCCTTAGAGCCATCAGGCCGCTTACGTCCACCAGTTCTATCTTTGTCTGAAGCAGAAGTATCAAAGGCTTCAGTAGTTTTCAAACCATCAGAATGAGCGCTGCCCATGTCCAGCTCCCAGCCCTCTTCCACCGTGTGCAGTAAATGCTCCTACACGTCCACGACCACGTCCACGGCGGCCAATATCATCTATCATCCACTCTCTAAAGACGTGATCTTCAGGTTTATGGAACCCCGTACCACACTCTTCAAATTCATGGCCTAGAAAACCACAAATCTCACAGAATTTTGGGACCTTTTCATACTTCACCATGAAGACATCTCGAGCTCCCTTCCTGATCACCGATGTAAACCCTTCCAGAGGTTTGTTCACGTCGATCTCAACTCTAACACGAACAAAGTTTCCACCACCCATGCCATCACTGTCTACCTTAACAAATTTTCCCACCCGTCCGGCTAGACTTTGAAGGATCTCCTTTTTCTTCACATACGCCTATGTCATGGATCTGAATTCAGATCGGCAACCTGTCCAAGATCAACGTGGAGGGCTTTGAGTAGCCGTCATACGGTTGGATCACAATTCCCCAATTTCTGAACAACCACGTCCCCTCCTCTAGAACCTTCTTCCAATCCCCCAAGCAGTCAAGCTGCAGGATGAATGTGTTGCTACCAACATCACATAATTCTATCTTCTTTGACAACGCCCACGCGTAGCGCATAGTATCCTCAAAAGCCCTGAGTTGAAGGTCTTGTCAGTCAAAACCCTAGCCATGGCAAGAAGATCCAGTTCCTCATCCATCGTCAAATCCTCGTCAATGACAAGATCGTCAAAAGCATCATCACCAATCTTCAGATCACGCAGGAGTGCATCGACGTCTAGCGTCCGCCTGACTCCCGATCCGCTTGGCTTCGAAAACCCGCCCCTCGACGCCATCAGGAGTGGAGATGCGGATAGCAGCGAGAGACACGCTCCAGAGATCGTTCCCCGGTAGGGGTTATGCAAGGGTAGACCTCCGATCAGAGATCAAGGTAGGGGACTCAAGATCGGCTTGGAATCGCCGCCGAGTAGGTCATCAATCTGTACTCTGTACCTTTATGCAAACATATCCAGAAATCGGAACAACAAAAGTTATGCATGTCTACGGAGTACTTTCTGTTACTAATTCCCCGACAACTTAAAAAGTAATCCCAGGTGAAGATTTCATTTGCAATGTAAACATATATGAGCTCTAAAGAAAATCTTTATCTTGGGATCCTTATCAAAATAGAACTTAATTGGAGTAAACGGTGCATAGAAACAAAGCTGCCCCTGCTTCTTCATAGTCTAAATTTAGTCCTGGCTCGAGCTGAGCTAAGCTTGTTTTTGCACCGCTGCCTTTATAAACTGCATTTCGTGCATCTATTAAACTTCATTTAAGGTAGAGGATCGGAATAATGAATAAAATTGAGCTTAACATTAGATTAGTACTTCCGTGCAAAGCAGAAAATAAAGTCATATTTTCCTGGAATATACACCTGCCCATCAACCGGGGCCCACAAACCTGGAGTTCATTCCCTGATTTACAACCTCAGGAAGAATGGGTGAAAAATAATGGCAGACTACACATTTTACAGTTGCATCAATACTCTGCTTCACACTAATTTAATAGGTACATTGCAGCATTTCTCGGAATGGCAGCATGACTTTTCGATGAGTTAGAAACCTATTTCTAAGTGCTCGGATGCCGGCCAAGCAACCGGCCTTTTGCTGGGAGCAGAGAGCAATGCCATTCTGGTTGGCCCTCCACCTGAAGAAGCTCGCCGTCAACACCACAGCCACTATGGGTACTGCCAACTGGCCTAATCTTTACTTGCTTTACCTGCAAGGAATGGTTGCAAAACCGAGTGTTACAGGTGGTCAGAGATTACTCAACCTAGCAGTATACAAAGTGAGGCAGTAGACTGAGCAGAGTCATGAGATATTGGTTTTAGGAAAATAAACATGAACAAGGTTCTGGTCCAGGATGTCAGCCTGCCTGGAATAGGCATTGAAAGCAAAGTGAATGAGGTGGTTAGAATGAATTGTGCTGAAACTCAATACCTTCACATATTCCACAAAAGGGAGTAGAAGATGCCAACAAAACTGATAGGCAAGAAAGAAGCAAAATAATCTGAGTCTTCCACTTCCATGGACAAGAATCAAGTCCAGACTGCCATCGTCATGCTGAGCTTTTGGTGCAACAACTGGAGAAAGTAACCCCTGGGCAGGCTTGCAGAAGTGGTTGCAGACCAAAATGCCAAGAAATTCCCCTTTCCTCGTAATCCAATTATCTCCAGTGCTACAATCCATTTCTGCACCTCTCTTAACCTTGCTAGCATCAGAAAGCTGGCCATGAACATTTTCAGTCGGTGACTTCGGTTTAGGATCTCTCTCTGGTGATAAAGGCAGATAATCCACCTCAAATCTGTATTGGGGAAGGGACAGAAACTTAAGAAGGCCAGCGATGATGTAACGGAAGGGCCCAAGCTGCAGGCGGAACTTTTCAGATAATTGTATGACTGAAAGAAAAATAATATATACGAGGTTATAAGTTCAGTACATATCAGATACAGCTATCAGTGTGTAATACAGAAGGCAGGATGCATTGGCGTAGTAATATGACAATTAATCTAGAACTGTGGCTTTGCGGGTATTATTGCCAATCAATTAGAGGTAATCAACACGAGTGATATCTTCTGTGCAAATTACTCTACTGTCTTCTTCTATATCATCAAAATCGTAACATGATTTAGTCCTGTTCCTATTTCTGAAAGATGCACACAGAAGTGTTCAGGGAATCATTTCAAGTTTTCAAATATCTAGACAAGAACCATGAACCTTTCTGTAATCCTACAATGTTAGAAACATCATGAGTATGACCTCCAAATATCATATATATAAAGTCTCTTCTATTCTTAGTTAACAGCCAAGCCAAATAAGAACAAAATTGTCACTTTGTTGTCAGAGACAATACCTTACACTAGGTTATTTAGATAGGTTATACCCCTAAGTTTTAACACAGACTAACATCACTGGAATTAGCTATGCATGAAGAGTCAAGATAATAAATGCATCACTTCAGAATTACACGTACAGAAGAACAACTTACCATCAGCTACAAAACCACAGTAGGAAGCCGTCAAACCAAAATGAGTAACTCCAGCTTGGGTCCATTTTACAGCAAACACATCGATTGGTGTGAAACCACCCTACAGAAGTATGATCTTACATATTAATATGTACAGTCATTTTAAGAAATGACACGGGGGAGGAAAGGAGAGAAAGATGAGCATTTTTCAGGGTTAAACAGCCTAGTATGTCAAATTATCAACAGAACTAATGAAGAAATTACTTTGACATAACATAACCAAATTACCTTAGCCAAAGCATTTGCTGCCGACACAGGATCCCTGATGCCAAGAACAGTCCACACCAATGAATTATCAGAACCAGCAGGAACTATCCCAATTGGCAGTTGAAGCGCCTCATGCAAATCATCTCTACCAAGTAAACCATTCAACACCTGTTTAATGTACAGAAATATGTGGTTAGCGGAATGGTACAGATGCTTCCTTTTGTACAGAAATAATTTGATACGCCTGCAATATATGACAGTGGTGTGTTGGTGTTTACAAGGTTTGGAGAAGTTTAAGTGCTACTTAGCCGTTAAAACTCCAAATAACAACCGACAGAGATCAGCAGAAAGTATGTGCTGCAAATGTTAACTTTCAGAGTAGTAGTGAATGACAAGCACATCAGAATCACAAAGGACTCCGCCTAGGTGCAATTTAGTGAACCGAGTTCCCAGCTGACCAGCTCAGTTTGGTGAGAAACATATGAAAGGAGATGATAACAGTACCTCATTCACGACTCCATCACCCCCAACACATATAATACCTGTAAATAACGGAAATATTAGTGAATTGAGTAATGAATTGGAAGTGCAGTTGCAAATACAGATATACGATTGATATTACCATCAGGGCATGTACTGAGGTCAACAGTAGAGGCTAGCACCTTTGCGTGACCAGCATACGCTGTTTCGACAACTTCCATCGCGAAGCCTGAAAGCTGCGCCAGATCAAAATTTAAACTCAAAAGTATAGATAACAATAACATATGTTTTAAGAGGCATACACATGCTACCATTTAGAAAACAGAAGGATTCTTTTTGCTGCTGTCTTACACAATCTAAGTACTCCACAAAGAAAATTTGACGCAATACGTCCTCAATGGATATTGACATAAACTAAGGTGATCATTATGAAACCAAAATGAGATTTTCTAGCTGAAACCAACATAACCATTTTGCCTGTCTATAGGAAAACTAGGAACATCTTACCTTCAGTGTTGATTGCACTTTCTTGTAGAAAACCTCGCGAGAGCTACGGAATCCAGAATTAGGATTCAAGATGACAAGTACTTTACGAACATTTCCTTGTTTCGCATTTGGTTGGTCTTGCAAAACATTAAGTGCTAAATAGTTGGGCAGTTCCTCTGCGTAAGTGGTGCTAAGGTCAGAGCAACAGTTTGATACAATCTGGCGCTGGGTGAAAAGGGCGGTCTGCCATCGCGTTGATTTCCTTAATTTGCGAGGCAAAAGCATCTGGCCAACTTGCGGTTTTTGCAACATCATGGTATTAGAACACTGATAGAAGCTTCTTGAACGCCGTGAATTGTAGGTAAAACATTCATTTACAGCACTACAGGATACCTGCAATATGATGATACATAATATGAGACCGAGATCTGAATCAAAAGGATACTCGAAAAAGAGTATTTACATGCTTAAGATGAGAACTTAATGCAGCACCCATGCGCACAGCATAGCAATCTCCTAGTATGCGCCACTAGACTTTCTGCGAACAGCCAGACCCCCCCCCCCCCCCCCCCCCCCCCCCCGTGTCGCACCCTAGGGCGACACCGGGGGCGCCGCCGCACTCCACCCAAAGTCCTCCGCCGCCGCTGCTCCTCTCGCCGCTGGCCTTGCCGCGGTGGCGGCGGGCCCGGCCGCCGAAGGTGGTTTGGGGTGGGTGGAGGCCGTAGTTGACCGCCATGGCTGCTAGGGCAGATGTGGCCGGTTCGAAGACGGCTAGCGGCCAGGGCGGCACCCCTGGTTCGGGTGGTGGTGGAGATCCCTCCCGGCAGCGCCATGACCGGCGGTGGAAGTCCAGGGCCAAGCTGGCTGGTGTTGAAAACCCTAGATCTTCAGATCTGGGGCTCCGATGCTACCTCCCCGGTCCTCTTCGCTGCTGGTAGGGCTGGATCTGGGAGGGGTCGACCCTGCTCTGTTGTCATCTCTCTCCTTACCGGCCTAGCCGCATGGCTGCTGGTACGGTTGGTGCAGCAGATCTTGCAGGTTACCGGCGGGTGGCGAGGGGGCTACCGGCTCGGTTTGAATAAAGGAGGTTGTCCTCGGATTCTTCTCACACCAAGATGAAGATCTACTTGATGCGTGTCTTCATTGATCTGGTTGGAGTGTCGAGTTCCGGAAGGCTACGTCTACGAACTCCCATGGGCGCATCATGCCTGGAGATTGGTGGATTGGAAGGTATTCGGTCGGGTGTACCCATGTTTTTTCTGGCCGTTTGGGTTCAGAGGGTGCGCTTCGAAGCTCTGTTGGCTGTTAATATCATGGGGCATGTTCTCGTTCCATGGTGCTGACGGAGAATGTCATGGAGACCGAGATCTGAGGACTGACTATGGTGGTTTGAGTCTGGGAGGTGATGAGGAATTGGCTTGGTGACTTGTGACTTGGAGTAGTGGCATGCGAGTGGGGGCGGCTGCACAGGAGAGGTTCACAGTCCTACCTTTCAGGGTGAAAACCCAGGGTCTGGCCTTAATTGGTTGTGCCTGGCAATGGCCTTGTTGAAGGTATTGTTTTGAGAGCATGGACTTTCTTCAGGGTGAAAACCTAAGACCTAAGATCGGGCGATGACGGTGTTTGTGCACACTGTTTCCTTCTTGGAGGCATCGCTTTTAGAGAAGCTGGACTTCTGGTGCTGTCTTAGTGGTGGTTGTACTACTGCTTCAATGAATGGGTCACTGTAGCGGGACTTTTCTTTTTTGTAATTTTTCTCTCTTTTTTTGGCTGTGTGCATCCGTATGGCCGCTAGGGCGATGCGTTGTTGCAGAGGCCGGGTGTAATTGGTATCTTTTGATATTAATATATACTCCTTTCCAAAAAAAAGTATGCGCCACTAAGATGTTAAAAGTACTTCTGGTGAAGTATTTCCCACCACAGCACTATGAATTAATACTGCTAGTACTTGTTTAGGAGGAAGAACAATGTAATATGGTAGATATAAAACAATGCAAACTGAGGAGAACTTTGTGATCATCAAAAAATCCCCATTTCAGTTAGTGACTATCACACCAATGCGCAAGCTCCAGAAACATATCCCAGAGCCAGTTGTAGGAAGTCAGGATAATGGATCACATCACGCATGGAAAATCAAGAAGTAACCACCTGAAATGCAGCGTAAAACTATAGGAGAGAAGAAAAGTTGAATTGCTCCTCCTATTCTTTCCCCCCATTTATCTTAACCTCGAGAAAGGAGGACCTTTCACTCCTCTACACTCTCCCGTTCCAACTCAGGAACAGAATTCTAGTAGAACCGGTAAACCTAGAAGACGCAGCTAAGAAACAACCGCAGGAAACAAGAGAAGCGGGAGGAAGGTTTTACCGGGGATCGGACGAGGCTTCTGGCGCTCATGATCGATCTCGACGCGAGGCCAGCCGCCCGCCGTTCCAGATCACGAACTCCCTCTCGAGTGTCGACCCAGGAGCGAGGGGTGCGGTGGCGGTGTCGGGGGACTCAGCTGCGAGCGGCGGCGACGGAGGGGAGAGGAGAAGAGAAGATGCCAGCCAGGTGGGGGATCGAGGAGGAGAAGACAACCATGGAGTCGTGTCCTTTTTCCTTTTCAGTTTTCTCGTACGGAATTATTGTCATTTTTGTTTTCTCCTGGCAACGATTGCCGGCCGTTCGATCAGGAAAATCGGTGGATAAAATTTGTGCCTTTCTATCGATTATTATTGGATGAGTGGACGTACTGTAGAGGAGAACGATTTGGCTCATGTGGTGTGGGGTCAGATTCGTGCACGTTGTTGAATGCTTCGTTCTTGAGAAGATTATCTTCTTTCCGTGTCAAATCACACGGCATTGTATGATTATCCAAATCTGAACTTGGGGCATGAACCTCGTGCACGATATACCTTTTGACTGCAATTCTAAAGGCCTAATTAATATCTTAGCGTACGTTAATGAACGTGTCAAAGATTGGATATGGATGATTAGGAACTTAGGATACATTCTCACATGAAATACTAGAACAAAATACAACTCACTGAAATGGCTATGAAGATGGGAAAGGAAAATTTTGACTAAAATTTCACTAACCGTCGGATTGTCATGCTAATACCCTCTCAACGAATATTTTGATGCAAAGAATTATACTATAACTTAAACTTGAGCAAAAGCACCACTAATAACGTATCCCTAGAGCCGCCTCATCCTCCTCAAAAAAACCTAGCCGCCGCCTCCTCTTCGCCGGCGATTGACGGGTCCTCGCCTCCTCCGCTTCCGTTCACGCGGGCGAGAGGGGGAGGGGACCCAGGACCTACGCTCGGCGTTCATCAAGGTCCCCAATGTTAGCGTCTTCGTGGTGTCGTGGTGGCGCATGGCGGTGGATGCGCTACATCGAATAATAGTACCCCGGCTTCAACCCCATCTCGGCGACGTTTACGGCGTCGAGAAGTTTGTGGGATTGTGTCTTCACCGGGCGGCGTGTGCTCCAGCTTTGTGTCGTGATGATCTCGTCGCCGATCTGGTCATGGCGGCCTTGGAGTGCGGCGGTGCGAACAACTGTTGGTTTGTGGTGGATGGTGGAGGATCCGGCCGCTTGATAGGCGGGGTGGCGCTGGCCCCGGATCCGGTTGAAGATGCTCGGAGGGCTCCTCCGGCCGATGTTGCATAGCAGCAGGCTAGATTCAGTCTTACAGGGCTGGTGGTTATTGCGGCTCATTGACGCCTTATGACTAGGGGTTTCTTCAGTGCCAAAGTGTGGACCGACTGCTGGTGATCTTCTTCTTCTCCGACGACGGCAAAGGATTTGGGTTCTTAGTAGTTGCGGCGAGGACGGTTTGCAGCTGTTCAACCGTTTGCTTTCTCCTTGTTTTCTGTTACTTGTATGTGTTTCATCTTTGCATTGCTACAGTTATAAATACAAGTAATGTATGCCTACCACGTAAATATTCAAAAAAAACTTGAGCAAAAGTGAGCCATCTGCCCGCGCGCACGTTTGTGGCCGTCTGATCTTCACTTTGAGTTATCTCAACCGTACAGTTTCAGGTGCTGACCGAAGTCTTACGAGCCGGTCCCTCTCGTCCCCGTCCCGACCCCCATCTCGATCCCGTTCTCCTCCACCCAAGCTCCCGAGTCCCGAGCTCCCGCGCATCCCACCCCCCTCCGTCTCCCCTAGAAATGTGCGCGGCCTCCTCCGCTCCCGAGCTCTCCTCTCATCTCTGCTCCCTCCACCCCTCCACTCACGATAACCTCTCCTTCCATCATCTCCCTCCTCCGGACCCAACGCGGCCCTTGCGTAAAACCCTAGCATATGTGAAGCAACAGTTATACGGGGTTGAGATTCTGCCTTCGCGTCTGCTCCTCCTCGCCTCTGGCATCCCACCGACTGGGACTCCACTCCGGTGCCCCTACTCCCCCATCGGACCCTCTTTCCTAGGCATCTCCTCTCCCAAGGTCAAGCTCTGCTGCTAGGTACTTGCCTTTGCATATCTCTGCATCTTGGTCGCTCACCCCCGGAGCTTGCAGGTGGCGCCTCCAGTTCTTCCAATGCACCTTTTCCTTTCCCATGGCGCATTCTCCTTGGCATGCATATTGCTGCCATCAGATCTACCAAGGAGGAGACCACTGACGTTGCCTCTGATGCCATGGATTTTACCAGGTATTGACATATTTGGTGGATGGCCTCACTATGTTCCCTATAGCGTAGTGATTCAATTTTATCGACTTGATTCAGAACTGGAGAATTAGTCCCTGGGTGCTGATGGACCCGATGCCCTTCTGCCGCAAATAGTAGGAATAGCAGCCCTCGCCTCATGTGATTAATTTCTCATTCCCAATAGATCTACAATTTTTTCTCTATAGACTATAGTTAAATCATGGATGAGACAAAAGATTAGAACTATGTATAATTTTTCGTACCGGTGGTGTTTGGGACTACTACTTATTATGTTAAGATGGCAGCAATATCCATCAAAACTTTCTCCTTCTCTCAATAATACTTGATGTTGTTGATTGCTTGACCAAAGGCATGAAGTGATTAAAAGTGGAACATGTCTTGCGTTTTAATATCTGAATCATATCTCAGATCCATACTGACTATTTTATATCTGCACATATACATGCTAAATTATATAGCATGTTATATTACCCACTCATCCTAGAAAGAATACATGTGATTATATCTAACTTTATAAATAAACTTCTTTGTGCAATCTGTTTGATGTATAAATAAAGTAAAGTTTTTCTCGTGGTGAAAGAAAATACGGATTCCTTCTTTGGTATTCATGGTTAATACATGTACTCAAACCTAACAACATAGTGTGTTGTTCCTTCCTTATCCTGTATTCTTTCTTTAGTGGAGCGTTAGTATTTTTCACGTAATTGATGTAACCTCTCATACATATTATTTTGTTCATATATGTGGTAGTTAGATATTTTCTAGGAAGCCCTTATATAGCTCTAACCAAAAATATTTTCTTGATACATAGGGAAACAATGAAGTAATTATCTCTTGAATGAAACTA
Source organism: Avena eriantha (assembly GCA_910589775.1). Lineage (NCBI taxonomy): Eukaryota > Viridiplantae > Streptophyta > Magnoliopsida > Poales > Poaceae > Avena > Avena eriantha. The sequence goes on along the minus strand of OU342746.1, from coordinate 97,271,419 downwards.
CAGTGTTTATTCCCACGAAATCAATCTAAAGGTCCCTTAATTTTGTCTAATTAACCGGATAAGTTGAGGCTCTATTTTTTCAAATTTTCATATGTGTCATTTGTGGAGATCCTCCTTTAGGATATTGATTATATCGCAAAAGTGCTCAATAGTGAGTGTATACCTATTTACCAAATCCACCCATGTTCTCCATCGTGTTTTGACAAAGTTAGAAACTGGCTTGAAACATTGTGCTCCTAAATAACGGGTTCTTCACATAATATACCTTAGAGAGACCAGAACTGATTTTCTAAAATAGACACAAATATTTATCTTAAATGTTCAACCTTATTGCTAACTGTGTCTTTCTTCTTTATTAGTGCATAACCATATTTCTCTAGAAAAAATAGCACACATGATAATTATTTCTAAATATTTTCATTCTTTCTAAAGTAGCTTATAGGTATGTAGTAACATGATTAACACATTACATTCAGAAGGATTCTGGTCACTTTATACATTATTGGCTTAAGCCCGATGGCTTACCCGCTTGATGAGGCTACCCCCGACGGAGACGTGCATAACCATTGGATATTGGATCCGAACGCATCTAGGTCGTCCAACAGGGATGATAAGCTGGACAATTTTTACCGCGAGTGGGGCGCTTTCCCTTGAGCCATTGGGTCCATCCACGACCCTAGCCCGCGATATAGCGACATAACTCCTCATAAAAATGACCACGTCAAAGGCACCTAAAAACCATACGTGATCCCTACCCCTGATTCCTTTTGTACATTCTCAGCCAATGAAGGTCAGGTACTTTTGTAATATATGAATCTTTCTAAGTGACGAGGGACTATTTTGGTCTATTTGGAATTGAAGAATGACTCAGTCTAGCCTGATATATCTTTAGAGTAGAAAATTACTAACTAACAGAATATGTAAAATGGGGTTATGCACCGATTTAGTTGATTCAATGGTGAATGCTTGTATTCTGGGAATGTGGTAATAACTAATCTTGTAATCTTGGCTAGCAGTTGCAGCTGTGAGACATGTACTAGCTAAGGCATCATGCCACAATTGTGGTATCGCACTGTGTCGCTTGCTAGCAAACTAGCCAAGGCACCGCGCCACCCCTAGCACCCACCTCCTTTATGTCGCTGCGTCACAACGGTTGTCCACTTTTCTAGGAGGTGCTCCCGTTGGTTGGGCTTAGATGAGGAAATTGTGTTGGCTGGTGTATGGTATGATCCCATCTCCTCAAGATTATGTTTTTGAATCGTTTTTTCATCACCATGAGTCAATTTATTACATCCGCCTTCCTCTACACATCCAGGTCCATAATGATTCGTTCAGTGTGATGTACTTTTTTGTCCTCTCTTTGCCTCAGATTTGGAGATGATGAGATATGAATGGCTGATTTAGAAGCTTAGTTAGAACATTGGATTTGAATATATGCTTTGGTTGCACTCCCTAATCATATAATACACCCTTTTAATTTTGACTTGGTTGAGGGTTGTGATAGTGTGATTTTAGTTATCGTGTCGTGTGTCTTGCCTATGTGTGATCAGACACATTAGAGTTATTGGTGCATTAAAGGTGTTGCGAATAGCTAGAGTGCTCTTATATAATGTTGCTACCTATTAGAGCAAGGTCCTTGTGCTGATGTAGATATTTTGATAAATAAGAAACTGAATCTAGGTGGCTATCCTTTTGCCTCTCACTAACGACACTTCACTATTTTCTTCTCCATTGTGACATACATGACATGATACATCAAAGTACTGAAGCAGTTGCATTATTCGGCATGTATATGGTGCATCAAGCTGTCATCGCAAGGTAGGAGGCACTTTGTTTGATTTGTCTCCTAGGAAATACAGAGGACTCGATGCCGCGGGAGGACCTGTAAATGTTGTTGATGCTTATGATTTTGTTTTTCTCTATGATTGCATATTCTATTATGGAGAATGCTTGAAACTTGTATCGTCAATGTACCTTTGTTTTATTATGATCCTTTTTCCGGCTTACCAAAAAATAGCTCATGTGTTAGATATTGCTACCATAGATTAATTTTTATGAGTATGTGGATACAAAAAATGGATATAAGGATAGCATGTTAGTTTCTCTTTGTTTTGGTTTGTTACTCTGTGTTGCACATACAGAATTGCCATAATGGTAATCTGCTTCATAATTTTTAACACAACATGTTTCTTTCTAAAATTATTGGGAGAGCTATGGTGCCTACGATATGGATATCTGGACGTGAAATAAAAAAATTAGGAACTAGGATCAATATAGGAGGAGCACAAACAAGGTTTTTTATTATTCTAAACCTTTCTAGACTGATTTTCAAAGAAGAATTCAGACTTCTAGAATGAAACTATTGATGTCTTAGTCTAAGTTTTTACTTTGAATTAGATGTTTGATTCTATTCTTGGTACTATTTTCATATCAGATTCACATTTTACAAACCATGACGAAAAATAAAATTTCCATGCAAAATATAGAGTAAAACATATGACCATATATTGGAAATGGGAAACATGGAGAAGAGTGTGAAATAGCTACCATGAGATATTTTGCACAAAAATAAAGTTTCTTGCCTCATCCATCTACTTAATATTGTTAAATGATACATGTGAAATTTTGTGTGGTACCTCTGTTCTGTTGCTCACCCTTCGTAGTATAATATACATGCCAACATATGAATAATGAAAATTTAGCTATGTTATAGTCTTTGACAATATCGGTCCACCATAACTTTTGCCTTGAAGTTTTTCTATAAGTTTGTTTAATAGTCACCGTCGATTCCAGCTGTTTTTATGCACTCTAGCTAATCATTACTTGTTTTAGTAGAACTACAGGTTCTATGTCTATCACACAAAATGATCTCTTGCAATATAATCACCAGGTTAGGCCTCATTGTTTTATTCCGAAGGAATACATGAAGATGTGATGTTCTATAATAGATTTGTGGAAGACATGGAGTGTATGGCTTCTTAACAATAGGTCGACAGACCTCGAAAACTATTATTGTTGGATACCTGACGAACAAATCAAATTTGAAAATTTCCAAATTTGCACAATTTTCATATTTGAACAATTTTCAAATATGAACATTTTTTAAATCTCACTGTTAATTCAAATCTTAACATTTTTCAAAATCTATATTTTTAAAAATTTGAACAATTTTTATTTCTGAACAAATTTCAAACTATAAACAAAGTAGATCAAACCAATGCAAATAAATTTGTTGTAGGTTCCAACTCTTCTTACTATATTCTGAAAACGCATACAAGATCAGCACTGGTGTGATCGTGAACCATCTCCCTATGTTCTTGGAAAGATGCAGAAAATATAATAGTATTATGAAAAATCCTATGACCAAGCATGGAAGACAAGGAATGGGTTACAAACATTGCTACATGTACATCATATCTTTCTAATGATCTGAAAGCTAGCATTAAATATAGTTTTTGATTCTACAATTATGCAGGCCTAAAGGACTTTTACGTGGAGAAGACCTGGACAGGCACACAACCAGCATCTGGGAAGACCGAAAGGAAGAATAAGGTGGTCACTGATCCTTATGAAGCATTGAGCCATCCCTATCTGTGATCAAATTTTCCGACATAATATCATAACAAGGTACTGCTGCTAGCAATGAAGTATGTATGCGTGATGAGGTACTAGAATAGACATTGTAGAAAGTGGAGTTCCATGTAGAGCTTTGAAGAATAAAACCTTATGTTTTGTTGTATAATTTCACGTAGAATTTTTTTTCGTGTGAACTCATGTTCTACTATAGCCTGCCTAAAAATTATCTCAGGGTTGCATGAAGTCGTATGTAAACCCTTCTTCATTTTATTCCAACTTAATGTTATGTAAGAGTCTACAAACTTTCTGAAAATGAAAATACAATTTTCGGCTAATTGAACCGGGGCAACAAGAAATAAACTAAAAATCTTCTTTCGGTGATAATAAATATCACCAAAACGTTTTAAATAACTTGTAGCTTAGCTTCTAGTCCTTTCATGATCCTAAACTATAAGCAAATATGATTAAGTAGGTGTTTACTGAAAACTTGAATTTCCAATACCTTATGTATCTATATGATATAGTTTAACTGTCCAAGGGTGATTTTTTAAATATCTATTTTATCATCGCATCATGAAATCAATGTTTCTTATAGAAGGAGAGCTTCATTGGACGGTGCATATAAATATTGACAGTGCAAGGCAGAAAATGTCCTGTCAGCTATAGAAGCCTTTTTAGTGAAATGGCGTCTTCTTACGCATATTCACCGTCGGAAACCTGTGCCAAAGATCCTTGATGGCCCAAGATATCTTGAGCTCGTTGGGGAACCCCAAGAGGAAGGTATGATGAGCACAACAGCAAATTTCCCTCAGTTATGAAACCAAGGTTATCAATCCAGTAGGAGCAAGGAAACACCTCAAAGGTGTTGCTAGCTGAGCCTTGGCAGGGTGCACTACCGGTTCTAGCAGCAACGTGGAATCCTGCACAACACAACCACATAACTTTGCCCCAACTTGCGATGATCTTGTCAATCTCACCGGTTTTTCTGAAAACAAAGGATTAAATGTATCGAGTGGAAGAAAGTAATAGTTTGCAGAAAGTAAACAGAAAGCAGTAAACAGTTGATTAAAGATTGATGATAAAAGAAAGGACCGGGGTCCATAATTCACTAGTGGTGGTTCTCCTTAATATAGATAACATGTTGGGTGAACAAATTATAGTGGGGCAATTGACAAACATCGAGAAATCAATCATGCATATACTAATCATCTTGACTCCTTTGAGACTTGATTGGGCATTACAACATTATACATAGACCGCCATCCAACTGCATCTATGACTAATAATCCACCTTCAGGTTATCATCCGAACCCCCTCTAGTATTAAGTTGCAAGCAACAGATAATTGCATTACGCATTGCGTGTAAAGTAAATAATACGATTGTTCTATGAACAAAGGATTGTAGTTTTCTCCCTAGTAGCAACATCACATCCAGTACCTTAGAGATTTCTGTCACTTCCCCAGATTACTAGAGGCATGAACCCACTATCGAGCATAAATACTAACTCTTGGAGTTGCCAGCATCTACTTGGCCAAGATAGCTACTAACAACGGAAAGCATGCAAGATCATAAATAACAAAGACATGACAGAATCAATAATCAATCTGAAATAACATCTCAATATCCATCGGATCCCCGCAAACACAACATGTAGGTATTACAAATAGAGGATCTTGATCATGAATGGAGCTCACAAGATCTAAACATGATAGCACAAAGGAGAAGAATTAGCTATCTAGCTACTACATGGACCCGTAGTCCAAAGATGAACTACTCACGCATCACACTGGAGGCTTTCATGGTGATGAAGAAGGCCTCCAGGGTGAATTCTCCCCTCCGGCAGGGTGCCGGGAAGAGCTTCAGATCCCTCCCGATCTAGGGATGGAGATAACGGCGGCTACAGACTCTTTTATGGAATTTTGATCGGGTACTTAGGGTTTCTGTATCGGAGGCATCTTATAGTCGGAAGGGGAGGACGAGGGGGTGCCAGAGGCGGCCAGACCATCCCCTGGCGCGGGCTAGGCTAGGCCACACGGCCAGGCGGCCCCCTGGCCCCTCTCCATCTCGTATTCTGGCTCCTTGTGTTCCTTGGTGAAAAACTGACTTTGGCTTATGTCCCGTCCAATTCCGAGAATATTCATTTTCTGACTTCCTGGAACCAAAAATAGCAGAAAATAGGCAGCTGGCACTATGGCATCTTGTTAATAGGTTAGTCCAAGAAAGTGTATGAAAAGTACTCCAAAGTTGGAACAAAACATAAGAAAGTAGATAAAACCAAGCGTGGAACATCAAAAATTATGGATACATTAGCAACGTATCAACATCCCCAAGCTGAACTCCTGCTCGTCCTCGAGTAGGTAAGTGATAAAAAGAAAGAATAATTTTTGAGGTGACATGCACCATCATAAACTTGATCAAAGTATTTGTAAAACATTCAAAGCTGGGATCATAGTACTTCAATCATAACATGAAAGATAAAGTTCTAACAATAATACAAAGCAACTAAGTTGCTACATAAAAAGGCACAAACAAAAGATTCATGTATAACAATGCTTTGCAAGACGTTTGTTTGCTTCACATAAAGAAAACATAGCATAGTGGCATTCAGCTTGTCCCTCATAGAGTAGCAAACATAAATGCATAGGACACCTTCAAAGTTCATAAGAGTGACTAGATACAAGTAGTTTAAAACAAGCAATATCAAAGTTATGCATCAATCAACAAGTCTTGGGACAATGCACATAGAACTAAGAATGGCCACTATGCTCTCAAAGTAGGTGCATAAAGATAGAAGGTGGAGACTCAACATAAAAGTAAAAGAAAGGCCTTCATAGAAGGAAGTAGAGATTCAAGTTTCATAAAGAGCTTCCAAAAATTATGGTACTTGTTAGCTTTCAGCTTTCATTGCCCCTATCATAAGCATCTTGAAGTGATTAAGGTTAAAGTGAACAAACTATGAAGTATATGCTTGACGAAGTATAAGCTGGAAATCTCATGTCCCCTTGAATACGAGGGCCGCTCCTCATGCTACTCAAGTTTAGTCACCGGTAAGTTCTTGTCATCGTAAGTACATGTGTATCATAGAGAACCGCCAACGGGGTACCCCTTGCCCGATGATACGGAAGAATCCCCATATCAAAATGACAAGGCAAGCAGACAACGAGCATCTCAACAATCTTCTTATTTACCATGGGAAAATAGTGCTTTTTTCTCTTTCCTCTCTTCTCATATCTTTTTTTTCTTTTTCTCTTTTTTCTCAATATCTGACTCTTTTTTTATAAGAAGAATGCTTCATAGATAACTCATTATGGTTACGCTGCAGGTTTCCACCATGACAGCATGGATTAGACCATCGGCCCAGGTGTTTCTCTAACACACATACATAACTCCATGGACTTACAAGCTCTCCTTTCATTTCACACCGACGACATCCATAGACAAAAGAGCATGATATCAACTAGGTACAAAGTACAAGTGCAATGTTGAAAGCATTCCCCATGACAGCATGGTTCTGCTAATCCCCAACAAATAAGTGCTAGCATATACAACATAGATGACACAATGGTTCAAGTTTATTAAATGCAAGAAAAGTAAAGTGTGCCATCAAGTTCGTGAGAGCTTTAATCACTAATTTTCACATAACGAGTTTAATTCGGAAGGTAGATAAAAACATGAATATACTTGGAATAGCATATGATAATAGGCAGGTGTGGTGGACTCTTTGGAATAACTTGGTTTAAGGAGTTGGATGCATGAGCGGAACTCATACTTGGTTACAGAGGCTAGCAAAAGACTGGGAGGGACAAACTAAGAGAGCAATAATGGCCATAATCATGCAAAGCAACAAAACATCATTAATCAAAGCATAAAGTGGTATTACAAGTTGAAAACTAAAGGATCATAAAGTCTTATGGTGACTTGGGATAGTCATAACATGGTGTGAGCATGCGCCAAGTCAACCCAAATAAAGCATCAAAGGAGAATACCACAATACTATGCTTTAATATGCTAAAACAACGCATGATTATTCCAAGGCACATTAAGCAATCTCAATTGTTTATAACACGTCATGCTACAGCAAAGAAAAGCATAAAGCCAAAACAATATCAAGCATGGCATGACAAAGCATAGGCCACAGTCAAAAACAAGCTCTCTTTACCACTTAAGCATGAACTTTCCTACTCTTTTCCAATCCAAACCAAACTATTTGAAAACCAATGTATGAAAGAGGGGGTCCAACCAATTTATTCAGCAAACTAAGTAAACCAAGCAAACGAAAAACCAAAACGAAAACAAAAAATAAGACGCTCTAAGAACAACACAACTGTGCATGAAATAATAAAAATGAAGTGTTTGGAAGAAACTGAGATTTTTATTGATGAAGAAGGGGATGCCTTGGGCATCCCCAAGCTTTGACGCTTGTACTTCTTGGATATTTCTTGGGGTGACACGCGTGGCATCCCCAAGCTTGAGCTTTAGTCCATTCTTCAGCTCATTACTCATTCGTTCCATACACTTGAAATTTTTCCTTCATACAAAACTTCACACAATCTTTATTAGCAACATTAGTGCACTCAAGATAATAAGTCTTTGGGTTCAGTTTCAATATCAATAAAACTTCCATTAAGACACAAGCTAATTTAGCACTTCCCTCAAAAAGCTCAATTTCCCAAAAGAACTCAAAAAGGAACCAACAAGAAGCAAATGCAAATAATGGCAGAAATCTGTCAAAACAGACCAGCAGGTAAAGACGGATTTTTTCGAATACCTTCTGTTGCTCAAATCAAAAAGTGTTGAACTAACGAAAGTTAGATAACAACCTTGGGCAGAAGCAAAAAAATTCACGCCTCAAAAGTACGTACATATATTTTACATGAATTTTACGGTGAAGGACAGAAATCTGTTTCGGGACAGCAACTTTCCCAATCATTACTTCTCTCTCATTAGAGGTTACTCTTGGCACAAAAAGCAAATAAAAAGGATAAAGGGCGGTTATTACAGAGGTAATAACTTCCAAGACCCATCTAAAACTTTTGGATTATCTCCCAATAAGTACTTCTCTTTAATGCCTTTAAGTTAGGCATACGAAGCAAGAAAAAGAATCAAGTGTTCTCAAATGAAGAAGCATTAAGAGCAAATTTTGTTTTCATAGGAGAGGCAAAATAAATCTTCTCTCTCTTCTTAGGGAAGTGTTCTATACCTTTCTTGAGTGGGAGTTGATATTTAATGGTACCTTCTTTCATATCAATAATGGCACCAACAGTTCTAAGAAAAGGTCTTCCCAAAGTAATAGGGCAAAAAGCATTGCATTCAACATCAAAAACATAGAAATCAACGGGGACATAGGCATTGTTAACCATAATAAGAACATCATTAAGACTCTCCATGAGTTTCTTTTTAGCATTATCATCAAGTGGGACATTCAAATAACAATCTTCCAATGGTGGCAAATTAAGCATATCATAAATCCTTCTAGGCATAATAGAAACACTACTATTAAGATCACATAAAGCTTTAAAATAAAAATCATTCACTTTCATATTAATGATGGGTTCCTAACCATCTTCTTGTTTTATAGGAATAGAAGCTTTATGTTTCATATTTTCTTCTTTAATCTTTATGAGAGCATCTGTAATGTGTTTTGTAAAGGCCATATTCATAGCACTAGCATTAGGACTTTTAGCAAGCTTTTGTAGAAACTTAATAACTTCAGAGATGTTGCAACCATCAAGATCAAAATCATAATTATCATCTAAAGTAGTAGAGCTATTACTAGCCTCAACGCTAGTGGTAGTGATAGTAGAAACACAAATGTTTCTAGCAATTTCATCTTCTCTTTCCCACTTAGCATGCAATTCAGCTAATAGTTTAACATTTTCATCAATTCTAACTTGTATGACATTAGTAGCAACAAAAGGATTATCAATAGTTTTAGGTTTAGCAGCCATTTTATTAATCAAAGGGGATTGTGCTTTAGACAAATATGATATATTTCTTTCAGCATTAGAAAGTTTCAATTGCAAACTAGGGATTTCCCTATTCAAACTCTCAAGTTGATGACTAATATGCTTCAAAAGGGTAGATTGTTCCTCCATAGTTTTAGTAAATAATTTATTTTGTTCATATTGCATTTGCATGAAGTTTTTAGTGGCTCTCTCAACTTCTAAAATTCTTCCTTCACTAGGTATTCCAGGTTTGCCATTATAACCATAAGTATGATTAGGATGGTAGGGCCTATAATTGTTATTGCCATAAGCATTGTTGCCAAAATTATTATTTCTTATAAAATTCACATCAACTTGCTCTTCTTGAGCAACCAAAGAGGCTAAGGGAACATGGTTTGGATCAATATGGGCTTTCCCATTAACAAGCATAGACATAATAACATCAATTTTATCACTCAAGGAGGAGGTTTCCTCAACAGAATTTACCTTCTTACCTTGTGGGGCTCTTTCAGTATGCCATTCAGAATAGTTAACCATCATATTATCTAGAAGCTTTGCTGCAGCACCCAAAGTGATGGTCATAAAGGTAGCTCCAGTAGTAGAATCCAGTAGATTTCTTAAAGAATAGTTCAATCCTGCATAAAAGGTTTGGATAATCATCCAAGCAGTCAGTCCATGAGTGGGACAATTCTTTACCAAAGATTTCATTCTTTCCCAAGCTTGAGCAACATGTTCATTATCAGATTGTTTAAATTTCATTATTTCACTTCTCATAGATATAATCTTAGCAGGAGGATAGTATTTTCCAATGAAAGCATCTTTGCATTTAGTCCAAGAATAAATACTATTCATAGTTAAGGAATCCAACCATTCTTTAGCTTTTCCTCTCAAAGAGAAAGGAAACAATTTAAGCTTAATAATATCCCCATCTATATCCTTATGCTTTTGCATCTCACAAAGTTCAACAAAGTTGTTTAGATGAGCAGCAGCATCTTCGTTAATAATACGAGAAAATTGTTCTCTCATAACAAGATTGAGTAAAGCAGGTTTTATTTCAAAGAAAGTAGCTTCAGGAACATGTGGAGCAATAGGTGTGCTCATGAAATCATTGTTGTTGGTGCTAGTGAAGTCACACAACTTAGTATTTTCCAGAGTAGTCATTTTTTTGTCTTTTTAATAATGAAAGCAAAACTAGTAAAACTAATTTTGTGTGTGTTTTTGATAAAGAAACAAGCAAACAAAGCAAAAGTAAACTAAGCAAAACAAAAATAACAAAGTAAAGAGATTGGTTATGAGGGACTCCCTTTGTGAAGATGTCCTTGACTCCCCAGCAACGGCGCTAGAAAAAGCTTTGATGGCCCAAGATATCTCGAGCTTGTTGGGGAACCCCAAGAGGAAGGTATGATGAGCACATCAGCAAGTTTCCCTTAGTTATGAAACCAAGGTTATCAATCCAGTAGGATCAAGGAAACACCTCAAAGGTGTTGCTAGCTGAGCCTTGGCAGTGCGCACTACCGGTGCTAGCAGCAACGTGGAATCCTGCACAACACAACCACAGAACTTTTCCCCCAACTTGCGATGAGGTTGTCAATCTCACCGGTTTTGCTGAAAACAAAGGATTAAACGTATCGAGTGGAAGAAAGTAATAGTTTACAGAAAGTAAACAGAAAGCAGTAAACAGTTGATTGAAGATTGATGATAAAAGAAAGGACCGGGTTCCATAATTCAATAGTGGTGGTTCTCCTTAATATAGATAACATGTTGGGTGAACAAATTATAGCGGTGCAATTGACAAACATCGAGAAAGCAATCATGCATATACTAATCATCTTGACTCCTTTGAGACTTGATTGGGCATTACAACATTATACATAGACCGCCATCCAACTGCATCTATGACTAATAATCCACCTTCAGGTTATCATCCGAACCCCCTCTAGTATTAAGTTGCAAGCAACAGATAATTGCATTATGCATTGCGTGTAAAGTAAACAATACGATTGTTCTATGAACAAAGGATTGTTTTTTTCTCCCTAGTAGCAACATCACATCCAGTACCTTAGAGATTTTTGTCACTTCCCAGATTACTAGAGGCATGAACCCACTATCGAGCATAAATACTAACTCTTGGATTGCTGGCATCTACTTGGCCAAGATAGCTACTAACAACGAAAAGCATGCAAGATCATAAATAACGAAGAAATGACAGAATTAATAATCAATCTGAAATAGCATCTCAATATCCATCGGATCCCCGCAAACCAACATGTAGGAATTACAAATAGATAATCTTGATCATGAACGGAGCTCACAAGATCTAAACATGATAGCACAAAGGAGAAGAACCAGCCATCTAGCTACTACATGGCCCCGTAGTCCAAAGATAAACTACTCACGCATCACACCGGAGGCTTGCATGGTGATGAAGAAGGCCTCCAGGGTGAATTCTCCCCTCCGGCAGGGTGCCGGGAAGAGCTTCAGATCCCTCCCGATCTAGGGATAGAGATGACGGTAGCTACAGACTCTGTCATGGAATTTTGATCGGGTAATTAGGGTTTCTGTATCGGAGGCATCTTATAGTCGGAAGGGGAGGCCGATGGGGTGTTGGAGGCGGCCAGACCACCTCCTGGCGCGGGCCAAGCTAGGCCGCGTGGCCAGGTGGTGTGGCGGCCCCCTAGCCTCTCTCCATCTCGTATTCTGGCTCCTTGTGTCCCTCGGTGAAAAACTGACTTTGGCTTTTGTCCCATCCAATTCCGAGAATATTCATTTTATGACTTTCTGGAACCAAAAATAGCAGAAAACAGGCAGATGACACGGTGGCATCTTGTTAATAGGTTAGTCTAAGAAAGTGTATGAAAAATACTCCAAAGTAGGAACATAAGAAAGTAGATAAAACTAAGCATGGAACATCCAAAATTTATGGATACGTTAGCAACGTATCAATCCTTCATGCATGGTTAGAACGATGCCATGCCTGATGACACGTTGTTGTCCTCGATCCAGTGCGACAAGATCGAAGAGGTGAAGAACCGATAACCTTGAGTACTATTGTGACCAAGAGCAGTTGAGTACTTGCTTGACATTTAATTTTACACTTTCAGATCGATAGGTTGTCAGCTTCTATAGAAGAGCCCCTGAAGGTTTCCTGGGTTTCCTGGTAATTAGGTCGTAAGATTTATCATCACACGGCTAAAATTGCATTTTGAACATGTTGTCAGGATAAATGTGTGTGTCACCATGGCTGGCGATTTGACATATTTTATTTGCGTGGACTTTAAAGAGCTGAACCTAATGACTAGATTATTATTCCTTCTAAAACGGCAAGCCTCTTATGTTCGCCACGCTGCTACAATTATCAGAAAGGAAAATTAGGATTTTCTTTCAAGTAAATTATCATGCAACAAAATTGTCTTTCGTTAATTCACAGGCTTAATTGGTTTTGGGAAAAGAAAGAAGAATGTTGTTATTTCCTCATCAAAAAGGACAAATATTATGTGGTAGGACGTCCAGATTCAAAATCAATAAGCAAACATGTTTTATAAGACAATGAGGGATAAAGTACCCTGGATCATGGTCCACGGTGTCGTCTTCCACATATTTACTACTTGGTATCAGTAGCGAAATGACTGCAAATCTACTATGCAGGCCACATTGTGCCAGAACGACATGCAGAAGGGGCGGCGAAGCACCCTTCTCCATCTAGTAAAGGCTTTAGCTACAAAAATTATTAGTGTTTTCTATTGATGTGTCAAATTCTGTTAAGTATATATGTGTTAATGCATTTTTGTATGAGTCAGTTCTAGCGTGTACTAGCCCCTTGACTTCCAGACTTTCCCTGTTCCAGGTAATGACTCTTTAAGTCATTAGCATGTTGTCACAAACAATACCATAACCTTTTGTTTGTACTAAAAATTCACTATGAAGTGTAGATAATACTTAAGTGTGTAAACAGGTTTAGGATGCACAAGCATATTGCACAAACATGTTTACTAGGGATGAAATCAATTAATGTTAGTAATTTTTTCTCTGAGAGATTGGCGGCCCTTATTAAAAATTCGAAAGGTTCGGTGTATCAGTGTGCCAAATTACGGTCACATAGTAGTTTGTGGAGAAAGAAAAAGAATGCATCTATATACATACTATATAAAAGCATACGACACTACTAGGAAACAACTCTTCTGTGGCGCATGAAAATACATCTTCTGTGGCGCATATCCTAGTCACCACTGTTATCTCGTCACTGATATCTTCTTCTAGACTTCTGTGGCGCATTTCTTCATATGCGCCACAGCAAGAACTTCTGTGGCGCATTTACGTGTATGCGCCACAGAAATGCCATGCGCCACTGACTATATAATTATATGCGCCACTGATTGCGTAACACATATTCAAAGTAAAATACTTTCCTGGTGTATAATCAGGTATTTATACAGTATTTATCCAGATGAGTATAGAATACATTGCACAAGTAGTAGATGCATGAAAACCGACATATATATATATAATACAAACACGTAGAGCCCGATAGAGATACATATATAGTATCAAGTGCCAAATTTTTACGCAAGCGCCGAATACAAAGTTCATATCATCTCACATTATAAATATGAAGTGGCCACCGCTGCCTACACTAGGATCAAATAGAATACAGCTGTGATTACGGTGAGCAAGAGCATTAGCCCGACCAATATCTTCATCCGGTTCTTCTTCCACAACTGGTTCCTCCACTTGGCTATCGCCTCCTCTCTAGTCGCGTATCCTTTGTAGATGTTGCCGGTGAACTTGTTCACTTGTTTGTGGCAATCCTCCCACTCCCCTTAGACTCCTGAAATCCTACCCATGTACACCACATACTACCTCATCGCCATCTCTATAGACGACAAGGCATATTAGTAAAAATACAACGAAAAGAATGAATAAAGGGTTCACATCCATATATATATATGTTCATAGAATATAAAACAAAGGATCCATAAACCTAAAAATTAGATCATCATAGAAGCAATAAGTTCAACGACAACACGACCACATGGTAGTTTAAGTTTAACAACAATGACCATTTCGACCACGAGATAGTAAAGTTTATGACACACACACACTAATACAATAGGCGTCCATCAAGAATATACACACACTGGATCATGCTAGAGGCACACATCGATCATGATGAAGACTTCCTCTTCTCGCTCGGCTTCGGGAACGGTAGATAGCCCTCTTTCGTCATCCACGTCCTTGTGTCACCCTGCTTATGGAGGCGTTCTTCGATCTCCTCTTACTCAACCCTTTGGCTTGTTGTAGGGCACCGCCCCTTGTGTTGACATCTTCAATGATGATTTGCGACAACTTCATCTGAATGCGATGGAAGTCTTCTCTAAGATCAGCATTGTCGATTTTCGCCAAAGTTTCGGCCCATCCTCAGAGACTAGATGGCAGCGTTAGGTTATGGTAATCCCGAACATAGCCTTTAAGGTGATGGAGGACGTAGAAGGCCTCCTTGGCACCAGTAGTCGACTGCTTGACGCAGGGGAAGTCGAGCACATGCTTGAACACGTGTTTGCCATCCTTGATACATTCCCCCTTATCTACGAAGGTGCATCCCTTCTTGGTGTAGCCCTCGAGAGCCTCATTGAGAACACCCCTTATTCTAGTGTAGTATTTCTTCTTCGTCAAACTCCCCGAGTCGAAATACGTGGCTAGCGAATACCTTGGGGCAAGGACGATGAGTGTGCAGTATTTGTCTCTACGCAATACAATTGGAACGGAATGTTGGAAAAAGAGCAAAGGAAATAAATCTATAAGAAATGATTTACGGTGGCGATGAGCGAGTGTGTGTACTTACTCGGGAAAGAAAGGCAAAATAAGTGTGCCCTTCCTCTTGTTGTCCACCATGAACTTCTCGAGGTACACCGTCGCCTTGGTCCGTGTCTCTGATCCTTCGACCAACTGGCTGTCCCGCATGTAGTAGGGATCCACTATCACGATATCCGGGGTACTTTCTCTCTTGATCGTGAGCGCCAGATTGAGCGCGTATAGGCGGACCAAGTTATAGTCCAGTCGTTTCATGAGAAACAGCTTGAATATGTCCTCGAACGCTATGAAGAATATATCCTCGGGGGGTTCATTGATGAAGCCCACGTCCAATGGCACCTTGGCCATGAAAACCGGGTGATTTGGATCTTCGTCTTTAAGAAGGAGGGCCTCTAGTGTCTTGACACCCTCATGCAAAGTTAATATGGCTCCAACCGCAATGTGGATCATATCCAGAGTCAATATCGGATCACCAGCTACATGCACTCGGGGCAAGCCAAATTGTGTGGATGGTACGACGACGGCGTCCTGACCCTGGACCCTCTTCGGAAGAGGTTGGCTCGCACCCTTATTATTATTATTATTACCTCTCTTCCGGTAGTGCTTCTTCTTCACAACAGTGTCAGCCACGGCCATCTGTTCATCAGTCGCCTTTTGGAGTGTGTTGGGGCTGAAAACCAATCCCGGTTTCTCTTGTGGTGGATCGGCGGCCAGAGGCGTCTCTTGATAAAGACCACGGAAGACCAGGCGTTGCGTGCATGTATTGGGCCGACCAGCTTGATGGTCGTCGCGAGCTGCGAAGGGTTCTTCATCCACATAAGGCATATACAATCCTTTGGCGGCGCCGGTGTTGATGAAGTGATCAACGTTGACCAATTCATCATCATCTTCATGGGTGCCATCATGTGGTGGTGGTAGCGGGGGCGACGGCGGTTGCGGCACAACGTCTTTGCCATGTGGCGGTGCACACGCTGCCAAGAGTTGATGGTGACGGCTGGTGGTGGCGACAACGGCGGCTACTGGCTTCCGAGGTGGTGGCCGGGCGATGATCGGTCGAGAGGTGGCGCCGGTGCTCCCCCCGCAAGACGAATCTGGGTCTTCGGCCATCTCAAGGGCCAGTTGTAGCATTCCCCAAGGGTCTTGTGTTCATCGGCTCCCTGAGGTTGAAAGGGGGGTCCATGTCGTCGCACCCTGGCAACACCCGAGCCAACCTGACCCTCATCACGCCATCATCCATTGGATTGTTGTGCATCGTGCGGCTCGCCGGTTGTATAAGAGTGCCCTTGGCAACATCCTTCAACTCACCGCCGACATCTTTAAGCAGGAGTACGCAAGAAGTGTCCTGAGGCAAAAACATGTTGTTGGGCGTCATGAGATGGCAACAGTCATGCATCAAAGGCATAAAGGAGATGACGTGCACTAACTAATTAGTTACCTTGGTGATGGCGTGGATCTCGGCTAATGTAGAGACATGGCCGATGCTGGCGGCCGGCCTATCATCATCTGCAATGTCCCGCTCGGGGGCCTCACGAAGCACCACCGCCGTCGGCTGCGCCTTATTGGTATCTTTGGCGGGAGGGGGCGTCGGTGTGACCAAAACGAGGGGCTGCGTCCCGACGTTGACGGCCGGCGGGGTCACCAGGTCTGGCGACACGGTAACATTGATGCCCGAGTTGCTGCCGCTTAAGCTGGGCAGATGTATCGGCCCTTGTCGACCTCCCGCATTCCAAGCAGTAAGCCCCTCGAAAAACTCAGGGGGGATCATCGAGCAGAGCTTCTCTTCCACTAACTTGTCCACCGTTTTCTGGTCCACCGCCTTCTCCTCCAGTGTCTGCACCTTCATCTTCAGCTCTGCAACAATGGCTTTATCCTGGTTCTTCCTCTCCCTTCTTTTCTTGGCGTCCTCTTTGTAGTACTCCTTGAACTTTATGCTCGTACCGAAGCCGGACACACAGCCAGCTGAGGACGGCGGCAACCCCTTGTCCCTCTTCTTGTAAGCATTGGTCGCCCTATTGAAAACCGTGTCCCACGGCTCCGTCGAATCCTGGGACGACTCTATGGCAGTAGCGTTCAGTTCCTCCTCCTGCAGAGACAAGGAAAGGTGACCCCATTTAGATTCTTGACTTCATTATCTTAATTAGAACGCAATAGACTTGAGATCGGCGATAAATTCCTTACCAGCTTCTTCTCGAATGCCTTCACCTTCGGATCGTTGGTGATAAACTCCCCTGTTTCCTTGTCCAGGTAGTAGCGGGCCTGAACAAATTGCCTAAGCTGCAAGTCCGTGATTTTAAGCCAAGGGTTGTCTTTACCAAGGCGTTCAAGCTCGGCGTCCTCCTTGTCCCAAATGGCTTGTTTCCCCCTGTAACCGCCGCTTCCAAGGCGGTGGTTACCTATGTTCTGTTCCCGCATACTCCTTCCCCATTGAGTCCATTTTATAGCGTCAGCAGTAGCTATATCCGCCTTGAAAATCCTAAACTCCTCTTCGTCGAGCATCGGATTTTTCTTACTAATAACCTCCCAGCTTTCACCTTTGTCAATGCTATTTTTCACCTGGGTTTTCCAGCTGCTCAAGGCATTACTCATCTTCGTGAGGGCTAGTTTGTTCACCGGGTTCTTATTTCTCTCGAGGTTTCTAAACTGCTCTGGGAATCTGTATCGCTTGTGAAGCTTCTTAAGGAGGTTATCGACCAAAGCTGCATGGTCAGCATGTCTGATGTACTTCGTGTTGATCGACATGCTTTCTCGGACGATGCACCCGAGTTGCAGGCCATACCCTTTAGCAATTGCCTCTGGCACAATGGGTTGGCCACTTTCTATGACCTCAGTGAACTCATCGCAGACGGTGGCGAGCACTGGCACCTTCCGCTCCTTCTATTCCTTCTTCTTCTTCTTCTTCTGAGAAGCGGCCGGGTTGCCACTACCGCCATCTATGCGCTCGCCGCCATCGGTGCGGGCACCGCCATCGGTGGTGTCATCCTCTTCGCCGCCACCTTCACTAGTTCCATCGTAGTCGTCTTCATCCCCCTTGTAATCAGGATCTTTTCCCTCATTGGCCCCAGCAGCTCTGGCGACGGTCACCTCCTCCTCCGGTGGTGGTGTCATCCTCATCGCCTCCTCCTTCTCCTCCTCCTGTTGGAACCCCTGCCAGAATGACTGGTTGGCCTGTCTAGCTTGTTCTTCGACGCTGATCATGTGCTTAGAAGGGCCAAACTCCTTGTTGCCCGACATGTTTGCACTACTCTATTTAAAAGAGGCAAAAAGTTAGCACAAATCTCGGCCGAAAAATTCGGCATGACCTTTGCTAATTTTTTGACCTAGGAGTGCCCATTTCTCAACCGAAACGGAAGTGAATCGACACTTCGGGAGAAATGGGCAACTCAAATGAAATCCCTGCAAGACAAAACACCCCATCCCCATATTGACAGCCCCATGCATTGACCCCAGCATCCATCATATCCATCATCCACATGCACAGTATATATAACAGATATAGTACCAGTCCATCATGTATCTATTATACTGGATGGGCTGCTGGATGGCCATCAAATGCAAGTATACTTGGTTTGAATAACAGATATAGTATACTTGTGCTTCTATTGAATGAAAACTGAGTAGCAGTTATAGTACACACAATATATATATGACATCACCTTGCACACAGACATCATCAAGCAATAGAATTTATAGAAAATCCCACTGCCAGTAGCAACATAGTGTGTACTTAGCAGATTATGGACACATAGAAAATAGCCTACACATCTCACTACCAGTAGAAACATAGTGTGTACTGTCAAGTTAACAACATCGACACTATCAAGTATTCCCCTAGAACTAAACTAGAGTATATGCAGAAATATTCCAGAATATCCCACAGTACAAATTATTGTACCAAAATTGACAGCAAGTAGATAGTAGCACATAATCAACTATGTAGTGCAATACACAACAGATGAATTCAAACCAATGGTTTGAATCCAAACATGTCTCACAACACATGTACAAGCTATGAAGTCAAAATAGATGAGCACGATTGAACTACTGGTACTTAATCACTAGAAATACCTCAATTTGGATGACCTAAATCTAACAGATTCCAAAATAAAGAACCTTAGACTGCACTTGTGGTACCTCAATTGAAGTCTGAACAAAATGCTCAACAGAATGGTCAACATATCTCAAAATTATTCATTTTAACTGAAGCTTTTATGAATTCATATACACTGAATATCTCAACATATCTCAATTAACACATATACACTGAATATCTCAAAATGCTCAACATATGCTCAACATATCTCAATTAACTCATATACACTGAATATACTTGAGTACACTCATATACACTCAAGAAAATCTCAATTAACTCATATACACTGAATTATAAAACTATACTTGCATTATAAAACTTACAGAGATTCAAGAAATTGCAAGTTAGATTATAAAACTGAATTATAAAACTGACAGAGACTCAAGTTAGATTATAAAACTATCAGAGACTCAAGTTAGAAATTGCAAGTTAGATTATAAAACTGACAGAGACTCATATACACTCATACACTGAATTATAAAACTATACTTGCATTATAACTTCCATTATAAAACTGACAGAGATTCAAGAAAATCTCAATAACCAGCAAAACTGACAAAGATTCAAGAAATTGCATGTTCTCTGTATTTAACTGACAGAGAAAGGGGAAGAGCATCAGGGGGGGTGGGGGGGGGGGGACGAACCGTGGGGGTGGGGGGTGGGGGGACGAACTTGCTGCTGTGGTTGACGACGATGAGGGTTGCGGGGTCCGGCGCGGCGGCTCCTCCTCCGACGCCTCTTCCTCCATGGGCTGCAGGGCGGCTCCTCCTCCGGCGGCTCCTCCTCCACGGGTTCGTCGGGCGGCTCGTCCTCCACTGGTTCACCGGGCGGCGCGGCGGTGGCGGCTTCGGAAGCAAGGGCTAGTGCAGCGGTGTGACGTCTACGGTCGTCTAGGGCTAGCGTGCGGTGGTGACTGAGAATGGGGAGAAGGGGAATGAAGTAGGTCGAACCGTTTATTTCGCTAAGTCCTGAGGTTCTGTGGCGCATTTCGGCAATATGCGCCACATAAGTTGGAACTTCTGTGGCACATACTGCCGAAATGCACCACAGAACCTGTGGACTTAGTACAAAACGTGGCACGCGTGGTAGTATGACAAGATCACACACTTGCCTTAGTGGTCTCTGCTGCTTGCTTGTGCCATTCTAAACCTGAGGCAACCAGGTTCGAATCCTGGCTGTCTCACACTTTAGCTCGTGAACTTTGAGATTTGTTCTTGTGAATGGACAACCTTTAGTAGGCAGTGTGGTCTTCCTTCTTACTTTAGTAGTAGTAGGCATGTCGAAGTACTTGTCGAATTCCTCTTCGATCTTTGGGTCGCGATTTTTGTCGAAGTTTTGCTCGTTGGCGGCTCCTTCCATTCCGATGATGCTCCTCTTGCCCCTCCTAACTACAACACGGTTGGGCTTTGACGGGTCGGTAATAAAAACATTGATCAACTTGGCTAGCGAGTACCCAAGGCTCATTTTTTGCGGAGGCGTTCTTTGTTGATTTGGCATTTGGTATAACCATTGTGGTGAAATAGCGGCCTTCTTTTTCCACGTTCTTGGCCCATCTAACACGGAACATCGGTACGATCTCTCCATAGTAGTCGAGCTCCCATATCTCCTTAATCCTTCCGTAGAATCTTTCCATCACAGTAGTCTCGTCATCAGCAAAGGATAACATAGTTACTCTTGAGTTTTGATATTCACTATTCTTGTCCTTTTCCTCGGTGTAGAATCTGTAACCGTTTATGTCGTATGACTGATAGGTCCTTAGGTTGTGCCCTGGGCCCTGCGACAAGGAGAATATGAGTTTTTGATCTTTCATAGAAGGCGTATGTGGGGGATTGTCCAGTTACCTTTTCTTGAACGAACCTGTGAAGCTGGAGTTGTGCTCTCTGGTTACGTCTCCCTTCTTCCTCGGCCGGCCCTGGTCGACGTATTCCTGCTCGATTAAGCTTCTGTGCTCTTCGACCCAAGGACCGACCACTTCAATGTGTTGTAGCGCGACTCGGTGTGCCCTTTCAAAATCAGTGCGTCGACCATCAATGCCGAGATGTAGTGAGCGACAGCCCTCGCGGTGACCATATCCACCGAACATGCCGAGGTGCTTCTTTGTGGGTATTCCAACATCCTCGTTCTCGGTGGTTAGATAATTCTGGTGGAAGGAGATGCACTCGTAGATCAGAAAGCCCTTGGCTATGCTTCCATCTGGACGAGACCTATTGTGAACGAATCCTTTGAACACCGTTTAGCCTTTCAAACGGCATCATGTTGTGCAGGAATGTCGGCCCGAGCTGGATGATGTCGTCCATGACATGTACAAGCAGATGCACCATGATGTCGAAGAATGCGGGCGGGAAGTAAATCTCAAGCTCGCAGAGTATCACCACGATCTCTTCCTATAGCCTATCGAGCTGCTTCACACCGATCGACTTCCTAGATATGACGTCGAAAAAGTTACAGAGGCCAAACAACGTCTCACGGACATGCTCGTCCATTATCCCACGGATCGCAACGGGGAGTATCTGCGTCATCAGCACGTGACAGTCGTGAGACTTCATACTGCTGAACCTCTTCTTCGCCATGTCCAGATATCTGCTTATCTTCCCCGAGTAACCGTGAGGAACTTTCACTCCTAAGAGGCACCTGAAAAACTGCTCGAGCTCCTCCAGACTCAGAGTGAAGCAGGCAGCGCGAAGCAACACCTCATTCTTCTTAACTCTTTTGCGGCGACCTTGAGTCCCTTCCTGATGATCATCATCATCACTATCAGGGTACTGAAGATCTTTCTTTATGCCAAGCAATTTAAGGTCCTTTCTTGCTTTCAGCCCATCCTTGGTCCTCTCCGGCAGTTCAGTAGAGTGCCAAGCAGACTCTCGGTAATGTTGTTCGTGATGTGCATTACATCGAGGCTCTGGGGAGTGTGAAGGACCTTCCAATACGGCAGGTCCCAGAAAATAGACCTTGCTTTCCATACACCTAGCAGCGGCTTTGTCCTCGGTCGTTTTTTCCCAGGCGCAGGGCAATCTACCCAATTATTCAAAAGCTCCTCGATTTCTTCGCCGCTCCTCAGACGCGGGGCTCTTTCGAGCTCGTATTTACCATTGAACAGGTCACCACGTTTTCTCCACGGGTGATCCATGCGGAGCCACTTTCGAGTACCTTGGAACACGGTTTTCAAAGACCCAGGATCCCTTGGTAGCTGGAGATGCGGTGTCTCATCCATGCACTTGACGCATGCATTGTGTCTGTGGTTCACCTGGGCCGATACATATGCGTAACCAGGATAGTCCTGCACGGCCGTGAGCAACGCGGCTCTCAGATGGAAATATTCTTTAGTGTAGGCATCCCACGTACGGGCCGGCGTCTCCCACAAGCTGGCTAACTCCTCTCTCAATAGCCCGAGATACAGATGCATATCGATACCTGGTTGTTTCGGCCCCTGAATAAGAATGCTCATGTGTACATACCTTTGCTTCGTGCATAGCCACGGGGGGAGGTTGTATGTCCATACAAACACGGCCCAGGTGCTATGCATGCTACTCTGGTTTCCAAAAGGATTGAGTCCATCGGTGCTCCTACCTAGCCTGACATTCCTTGCATCGTCCCCAAATTCTTCGAATCGATGTCTAATGCATTCCACTGGCTAGCGTCTGAAGGGTGTGTCAGGATCTTGCCCTTATCTGGATCATCTTCGGGTTTCTCTCTTTCCGCGTGCCATTGCATGAGCTTTGCTTCCTTAGGATCTACGAAATATCGCTGCAGATGAGGGGTGATAGGAAAGTACCATACCACTTTTCGAGGAACTTTCTTGCTCCCTCTCTTGTATCGTCCTTGGCCACACACCGGACATGTGGTTCTATCCGCGTACTCGTTCCGATAAAGTGCGCAATCATTGATGCATGCGTGGTATTTAATGTGTGGTAGGTCGAGAGGGCACACGATTTTCTTGGCCTCCTCGATACTTGTTGGCAATGTGTTCCCCTTAGGAAGTCGGTTGTGCCAGTATTCCATGTTCGCGTTGAAGCTCACATCGGTCCATTTGTGTTCAGCCTTCATCTCTAGAGCCTTGAGCGTTACACTCAAATGTGTATCCTCGGGGCGACACCCAGGATACAATGGAGTCATCCCGTCTACCTCCATTTTGGCCAGCTTGGCTTTCTCTCTGGCTGCAGCTTTGTCGTTGCTCGTCTCCTTGAGGAGCAGTTCTTGAACTTGAGAGAGTGTGGACAAATAGATCTACAATGCAAGTTGGTGGGGAGGAAATTAGTAAACAAATAGAGATATGAGAGAGAAAAGTAAGAAACTTTTAGATCTAGAAGTTGGAGCGAAGCTTCCACTTACCAATCTATGGATTAAAGTAGGTTTAGTTACAAGAAAATGGAGAAACTATAGGTAAGATGGGGTGTTAGGGAGGAGAAAGACGAGTTGGGAGGAGGTAGAGAGGTGAAATGGTTGGTGGTGGATAGATAGATAAGAAAGCTAGCTCTTGTCACCTTTTTAACATGGATCTGGACGCCCTCGTCTGTGGCGCATATGGTGGAAATGTGCCACATATGCTGAAACTTCTGTGGCGCATAAGTCCATATGCGCCACAGAAGTGGGTGAATAAGATTCCCTGTGTGGGGCCCACCTCCAAGTTCTGTGGCGCATGTCGAACTTATGCGCCACAGAAGTGACACACATCTGTGGCACATATGACAACATGCGCCACAGAACTTGGGTGAATTAGATTCCGTGGTGGGGCCTCCTCCATGTTCTGTGGCGCATGAGAAAATATGCGCCACAGAACTTGGATCAACCCACCCCGGCCGGCAGGTCCCACCAATCTTCTGTGGCGCATGTTCTGGAGAATGCGCCACAGAACTTCCAATCTTCTGTGGCGCATGCTTTCTGGTGTGCCACTGATGTTTTCCTGTGGCGCATGCTTTCGCATATGCGCCACTGAACATCTTGTCTATCTATAGGCCGTTTTCTAGTAGTGCGAGTTAAAAAAGAAGAAATAATTATTGATAATAGCTTGATCTTGATGCATATTTATCTGCGATTATAATCTTCAAGCACCAATAATAATGTACCCAACCACATCTATTTTGATTATGTAAATGGTTAAGGTTATTGTTTCTATAGATTTTCATATTCGTATGGCATTGGGAAAGCCATGGGTACTTTACTTTCCATGAACTTAGATTTGTAACTTTATCCTTCTATGTGACAGTGATGAACAATTAGCAAAAAAATTACCTTATTTTTCTTTAGATATTATTTTTATGGTTGTGACTAATGAATCCATTAAATTTCAATTACAGACAGAAGTATATGTAACCCAAGACTTTAAAGTTGATGACTCTTGCAGCTACTATCGATCATCAGCTCATCATCCTTTAACTCGACATGGTTAGAATTGATAAAGTTCTTTTTTAACACATACATGTAAGTTGGAAGTTGTAGAAAATTGTAGTAAGTTGGAGAAAATATCACATAGTGCCCTCCTTTCAGGTATAATTAACTAATACTACATTTATGTTCTCATTTTCTTTCCCTCGGAGAGCAATATCATCTTTCTGATAAAACTGATGTATATATTTACTTAACAGTTTTCTTTGGTCTTTAGTAAACATTATTTTGACTACTAGGTTTTACTATACTCTAGAGTGCCATGTTACATGCATCTATGCTTATTTCTTCTAGATGGTTCATAACCCGTCAGCCTACATGTAAGATGTACTACTCTAGCTTCCTGGTTATGAACCATCAACAGTCTAGAATAAAACTGTTATAAACCATCTAGAATAAATTAACATGGATTAGTCCATCTTACATCCAGGCCATCGAGTTAGGAGCCATCTAGAATAAATTAACACGGATGCATGTAAATGCAAACTTATGGTAAAGATAGACTCGTGTCCTTGTGTACAACAACATACGTCAGCCACTGTGCCAAAACACCACCAGCGCGGCCAAACTCACCCAAGTCTTCTTGTGTACAATAACATACATCAGCCACTGTGCCAAAACAAAATACAGACGGCGCGATAAGGTGCGTTGTTCATCTAGTATATATAAGTTATCATTAGTTTTGATATCTTCGAAAATTTTAATCGAGTCGAGGTAATCAATTCATTTTAATAATTATTTTATTTAATATTTTTACTTTCGGATTTTTTGGATCTTACATTTCAGCACTACGATACACCTGTGCTAATAGTTTTTTGATAAAGGGGTATATTATTATCACGAAAATATTAATTACATCTAGTCTTGCACCAACAAGATACCTGAAGATAACACGAACGCACATAGCCAAAAAACAAATTAAAAAGAGAGAGAAAAGACACCGAGACGATTATCAATCACTTGCAACAACACTCTAACCACCACCAGACTACAAAAGAAGAGGCTCTCCAAAGAAATGTCTCCAAGAAAAAACAATTCACAAGCAATTATTTTATTAGTTTTGATATCTTCGGAAATTTTAACTGAGTCTAGCCAATTGATTAATTTTAATAATTATTTTATTTAACATTTCAATCAATTCATTTTAATAATTATTTTATTTTACATTTGAACTTTCAGATTTTTGGATCTTACATTTCGTCATCAAGATACATCCATGCCAACCGTCAACCTAGTCTTCCTCACGGTTGTTGACTTGAATGTTTTGGTTTATCGTCACCCAAATAGTTATGCCAAACTATCCAGGTATTGTCCGCCAAGATTGGCTGGGTTGGCGAGCTTGGAGTGCGAGATGATGGCTAAGGTGGCAGTGTGCCCTTTTGAATGGAGAATGGATCCAATTAAGGGCGGATATACATTGCAATCCACCATAGGTGTGAGCATTACATGCATGCTTGACTACAGCTACGGTGTCGTCCTGTAGTGTGCTATAGCCATAATACGCTAAAGGTGGCACATGGTTGCATGGTTGTCCTGTATCCGCCTTGAAACAAAGCATTGTAGAGCAGGGAAGCTACACGAGGGTGCAACGAGGGTCCTATCAAAACGCTGTCAACATATAGTGGATGGCGCAAGAGCAACTCTGCTATGACATGTGAAGAGGGGGGCTCATTGTGGAGTGGTTCAACCCCTACAATAACAGATTTCCTGTTAATGGCGATAACACAATGCATTTGTGAGACATGCACGTGTAAAGACAGAGATTATTTTGGAAGGGAAGATAATTGTCTAGACCTCACTGCTCTATTGTTCCATTTGGATTTTCTGGCACAAATTTCAAGGATTGGACTCATCTAGTTTCTCGGCGGTGGCCCTTGTAAAACCAATATAGGGTTTCGTCTCTCCCATAGGCGACGCCATCGGTCCGCTCCATCTCCGGTGGTCTCGGTGTCTTAAAAAGTTTGACTTTACCTTGATTTAGAATACTAACGCGCTGACTTTAATTTAAAAAATCGAGGGTTCTTTTTTTATTTTGGAGTAGTAAAATTGCTAGAAAATTTAGGATTTCATTGTGAAATTCAAAATAAAGTAAGTTCCTTTTTAAGTATATGCCAATCTAGTTATCAACCTCTACACATATTCATACTTTTATTTTACCATAATTTTACTTGGATAGGAGATAGTTAGGTTATACTCTGTATCAGAGCGTTTTTTATTTAGAGGTGTGGCAGACCATGGCCTCTCACTAGCGGGAAGGTTCACGTGGTTTGTTTAAACTGTTTTTAGTGTATTTTTCCAAATGTTGAGGTGCGGCTACATTAAAAGTCAGAATAAGATACTCTTCATCCTATACTCTCTCTGGTGGTGCGCCTAGCACCGGTCTATGACGCGTTGAGTCATGTGTCCGAGAGATCTCTTGGGATCGGATCGTTTTTCATATTTTTTATTGTGGTTTGAGGGAATGTGAAGTTTCAGTTCCCACATAAAAAATGCATGGAAGTCTTCCCAAAGAAGAAAGAGGTGATCTCTATATCACATGAAACAAGTAAACCTAGGTATATGGATATAAATAAAATGCTTTGCTCGGCAACCCGGTTTGTATTATTTTGGATTTTCTTTTTGTACTGTTGATGTAGCAAGAGGGTTTTATTTTGGTTTTATTTCTGGATTTTTCAATAAAGTACCAAGTTGAATTGGATGTTTTAACGTTGACAAAACATATAGAGTAGAAAATTCCTACACGAACTCTTTTTAGTAAACATTTTCTATGATTTTTTCTATAACTCCGATTGCTCTCAAATTATACTGTAGCTGTAAATTTACAGTAAATTTTTATCCTCTATATGCCTAAACATTGGCAAAAATTTCTAACATGTTTAAGTGGGTGAAATAAATGTGTTCTACAACTGCTGTTTTCTGGACAAAATCTATCTTTTGTTGCAAGAGTGGTCTCTTTGGATTTTGATTTGATTATTTTTTAGTCTTTTGATATTTTATGGATCTTGGCCACTTAAGTAAATCTCTGGATATTTAAAAATCAAATTTTATTTGGACATTTCATCATATCTAGCTTGATATCTTTGTACCCACTAATGTCACCCCATAGAAAAGAAATGGGAGAAAGTTTTGTGTTGAAGTTTTTTGAAAGGGAATGGAGGAACACCCAAGAGATATCCAAGAATAGGAAAACAATAATCTTGGGGATGCCTAATGCACCCCACTGGACCTATTAAACTCTTGATTTGCAGACTTCTAAACTTCTTTTTGAGCAGCATAGAATGATCATAGAAACTTGGAGCATCTTTGTTTAGTGTTATGTTTAGTTTTTCTTCATATGTTTGGAAATAAATAGGACCAACTAGATAGATATTTTGCATGCTTAGGAAAGAGCTACTGCAATAAACTATCTGATGAATGGATGGTATGTTTGAATGAATGCCATGCTTGATTGAATGTCTTGTTTGAAGTAGAAAAAGGGAGAAAACCAAACTATGCATGTTATTGCTTTAAGTTGGAATGTTTATATGCTTTAAGGAGTGATGGATTATAAGGGTATCATATTGTGTTTGTTCTTATATTCAACATAAATGATGCTCAATGTTTATATTATCTTCTAGAGATGACTTAGTACTATGGGCACTTTGGATCCTTGTAAAAGGTTAAACAGTAACCATTGCTAGCCCCACCATATTGAAACAACCTCCTTTAGCCAAAAAAACTTAGTATTTATATAGGAAACACCTACCCAAATAGCTCAATCTATATCCCAAAGTATACTATCATGTGTGAGACATTATTTGCTTTCCAAGTACTATTATTATAGGTAAGAGTGACATGGAGAAGTTAGTCGTGGGGTGACCACGAACTCATTGGACATAGAGCACCCCTTCCCAAAAAGCAATACGAGGATGCATATGCTACAATATGCGGGCAAAAACCCTCCATAAATGGGGTACCACCGGTAATATGAGGGCAAAAACCCTCCAAGTATTTATATGATATGAAAAGGTGAGAAGAGAGAGTATGCAGATGTTAGGCCTTCCTATTGGGTTTGCAGCATAGAAAATAAAAAAATTCCTATGATATGAATAACTAAGAACCAAGATCTATCTATCTAGATACAATCAACGGGTGGATATACATCCATAGAGATCTTACCCTCGAAGACCGAAAAGCCTTATTAACGAAATCTGATTTTGTGGATGATGTAGTCATACACGTGCTAATCTTAAGATCGAGTTGAAGTCCAGCGTTGCAAATCACCCGCGCATCCGTGACCTCACACATGTCTAGCACCCTGACAACCTCCGAGTCCTTGCTCCAGCAAAGTAGAAGAAGCATGAGATCCTTCCAGAGAAACCACTGAGAACATGTACTTTGCTAATCCGAAGCCATGGGGAATTTACTAGAGGGGGAAGAGAACCTTCATGAGGAGGTGGTGCAAATGGAGAGGAGGAGGAGGCCTCCTTTTATAGCGAGGGGGTAGCCCCAAGGGGCATGGCCACTGGCCATGCTGGTGCCCCTACCTCTCCCTCCATAATGGTGAGTGGAGCTTCCACTAAGTCCACCCACTAATTTAAATGCATTTTTCTCTATAAATAAAATATTTTTATTTATTTTATTCAGAATTTTGTTAATTACTTCAATGAACAAACATCTACATAAAACCCCTGCATAACTTCGATATTACATATGAAACCATTTTCAGCAATTTGACCTGAAACAATTTCTGTGTCCCTCGAAATAATCTCAGTACTTTCAAATCATTTCTCTGTACTATATCTGCTCCATTTGGTGTTGATATACCTTAAGTGTGTCACCCTATGGTTCACGAATAATGCAAACATGATCGAGACCCCTCTTCGATCAATAATCAGGAGCGGGGCCTGGAGATCCGCACTGACTCCCACACATTCAACGATGACTATAGTGATCGTGAGAACCTTTGACGTCGTAACTAATTCCCTTTGTCTCGTGATATATTACATGTTTGAGATTCAATCATCGGTATGCCCATACCTAGTTTGATCTCGTTACCGACAAGTACTCTTTTCTCGTTCCCGTGATATAACATTCTTAGTGATCTTATCACTTGCTTCTAAGCTATGTCAACCCACTGATATCTTTATAATCACCCTATTATGGTGTGACATTTGATGAAATCAAAGTGCTCTTCCAGTGTTAGTGATTGACGTGATCTCATGGTCTAAGGATTAGTGTTACTTTGAGTGAGATAACAATATGAACTTTGAAGACATGATCGTATTGCTAAACCTACTGTGGGTGATGTTCATCACATCATTCACCAATGACATGACGTTGTTATTAACGACATCTAATGTCATGGTCAGGAAACCTTGATCATCCGTTAATCAACAAGCTAGTGTAATGGGAGACATTACTAGGAACCTTTTCTTTGTTTATTAAAAACAGATGTATTAACGTTTCTGGTTAACACAATTATAGCATGAGAAATAAATATTTTTCATAAACATGGAATATAATATAATAACCACTTTATTATAGCCTCTCGGGCATATTCCCTTCAGTCTCCCACCTGCACTAGAGTCAAAAATATATGCGTATATAAACACCCATGGCTGGTGTTGTACACACATTGCTTGTGGTAAACCTAATCTCTAGATCTGACACTTTCAGGTCTACGTGTATTTGCATGTCTTTGCGTCTTTATATATCACTCATTCTCAAATGAGATGGCATTGTATAAATTTGGTCCTTTGTGAGACCTTAGTTCCTTAGGGTTTAAAACATGTTGATACTATTGTCATACAATAGATCTTCATACTATTATCTCGCTTGGAACTACACCTAGTTTGATTAACAAACTTCTTGACACAAATACCTTCCTATGTTGCTACTAGAGCAGTCTTATACTTAGCCTTTCATTGTAGTATCCGTCACAATACTTAACCTTTTGGAACTCATCCATATCTATCATGGAACTTTCTTCCATCAAATTGTGTCACCTTAACCCATAACCCAAATTGATATAAACTTAATTTGTATATTGTGACAAAACTAGTATCAATATAACAGTTTACATTGAACTATAAACTAGTATTAGTGTAACACTTTACAAAAAAACTATTTATCACCTCTACATAATATATTATTAGTACTTCCAAAGTACATAAGGATATCCTACTACCGTCTAGTGATCATCTTAAAATCACTCTAGCATGTGCTCATAACATTTAGAGCATAGGACCTATCTTGATATATACATATCAAAGTATTCATGATTGATCAAATCATTCATGTGGTTTCACTCACCAAGTGTCAAAACACTTGAATCTTGATTTAACCTCTTCCATGCGACAAGAACCTTTCTCATTGTTTGCATATTGAAATTCATTCAATATTTCATCTATGTACTTCAGCATAACCATATCAGCATGTCAATCTATCTACATAGACTTTGATGTCCAATATTTTGGTTTTTCCTAAATCTTTCATTTAAATCTAATTTTAATGAAATCCTTAACTTGTTTCAATAAAAGATACATCATTTACAATCAACAATATGTCGTATACATAATGTATTATAAATATGTCTCAGTGCTCCCACTTCATTTCTTAAAAATGCAAGCATCTTCATCATCTCTGATGAAATTAAACATTTTAATAGTTTCATCATGGTGAAGATTACAATTTCACGATGCTTACTTCAACCATTAAAGTTTGCATGCCTTTTTAGCATCCTTTGATTTAACAAAACCCTTCAGACCATGTCATGTACATGTTCTTGGTAACGATTTTATTATAAGAATGTTATTTTGTTTGTTCAACTAGCATATTCTAACACCCTCAAATCGGCCCTATGCAAGTTTTAGCCCTTTCCGCCAAACCCGCATAGAAACGATTCAAGGACGCCCACAAGACACTTTCGTGCGGGTGGAAAACGAAGTAATACCATTACACAACAGTCCTCGATGGGGCCCACAGAACAGATATATATATATACAACACGACTCCAGGAATCAAGAATACAGATATACAATACAAAGATCCAAATCACCTTAAAAACGATATAGCGTCCGAGTACGGACAACATGCAAATTGGGCTAAGAGTCCTGAAGAATAACCAATGGCGTCCATAACCCTGCCCAGGCCAAGCCGGAAGGGTAACCCTGCTAACGACGTCGATCTCAAACCTGCTAAAACAAAAGGGGTGCTGACAAAGGGCAAAGGAAAAAGAGGAGCGTCAGTACTGAGGCCAGTACACGGCGAGGCTAGAATTTGGCGGCTCTCGCCTACATAGGTATGGTGGACTGAAGCGGCAGCGCAGCGGCACTAAACAACCTATAGAGACCCGGTATCACTGGCGGCTATTAGAGAGGGGTAAGAAAGACCTATTCGGGACCAACCGATACTAACACCAATCATACCCATCCTGGCATTTCCCCCTCGAGACCAAACGAGGAAGTCAAACCGAGGAACTCACACAGTTGGCAGTTTTATTCATTCCATTATAGTTGAAGCACTTACTAGTCAGATATAGATAGCATGAGTCATCCTGATAGCGTAAGTAGTGGGCAGTTTTAGTTAACATTCCGTTGTAGTTGGAACATTTACTAGTCAGATATCATTGTCCTGAGGAATCCCAAAACCCAGCAGTTGTTGGCACTTTTATCACATTCTATTGGAGTTGCGATACTTACTAGGCAGATATAACATGACATAAGGAACCCCAGCTCCACCAGTTGTTGGCATTTTTATTATCCATTCCTTTGTAGTGAAGCTAAATTACTAGTCACATATTAAGTCAAATTTATAACACTACTTTAGTTATGCTTGTCTATGATTGAGATATTGTGCTCCAAGTCGTCCATAACCGCGGACACGGCTTTTAGAAAGATTTAGCCTGCAGGGGTGCACAAATAGCAACACACACACGATCGACCTCGAAAAAACCAACTCAAAACCTAACGAGGCTTTCACGACAAAGCAATCACAGGATTCATAAAATATTTCAGGGGGCCACCCCACTAAGCTACCCGCGACGAAGTTGGCCGGCTCCGAGACGCACCCAGGATTTGTGTGGACGGCGGTAAACGACTGGGAACCCGAAAGTGTGACTGGGCTTGTCGATACAGCGAAAACGTGTCACGATCCAAAACAGTATAGGTGCTCCATGCACAATCGTAAATAAAGCAGTAAAGCATGGCATAAGTACATGATAGTAATAAAGCCCCAACCTAGTTTGTGGCTCCAAGAAATAAGAAATGAATCAAGCTCTGGCTAAGGGGGATTCATAG
Organism: Avena eriantha; assembly: GCA_910589775.1. Lineage (NCBI taxonomy): Eukaryota > Viridiplantae > Streptophyta > Magnoliopsida > Poales > Poaceae > Avena > Avena eriantha. The sequence goes on along the minus strand of OU342746.1, from coordinate 97,238,338 downwards.
ACTCTCCCGAATGTGGATAGTGCGAATAGTTAAGGAACAGGTATCAAGTAATCAGGGCCTACGGGACACAAATGTACAGGAAAAAACAAAATAGCATGCGGTCATGATGACATGAGCATGCGGTCATGATGATGCAATGCACAAAAAAACACAGCGATTTTCTAGTAGTGGTTTTAGCGGGGTGCTACAAAGTTGCACTTGTTTTGCTTTACTATGCTTGTTACTTTGTGCTTTCATGACTTATATCTTTACAAGATTCCTATGCATAGGAAGTGGGTTAGACTTAAATGTGTTTTGAATTTGCTTCTTGATGCTCTCTTTTATTTCAATTCATATTTCGTATGTGAGCATCTTCTCAAACTATCATGCCTAACTTAAAGGCGTTAAAGAAAAGTACTTATTGGGAGATAACCCAAAAGTTTTAGTTGAGTCTTGGAAGTTATTACCTCTGTAATAACCTCTTCTTATCCTTTTTATTTGCTTTTTGTGCCAAGAGTAACCTCTAATGAGAGTGAAGTAATGATTGGGAAAGTTGCTGTCTCGAAACAGATTTCTGTGCTTCACCGTAAAAATTCTTGTAAAATCTCTGAACGTCCTTTTGAGGCGTGAATTTTTATGCTTCTGCCCCACGTTGTTATCTAACTTTCGTTAGTTCAACACTTTTTGATTTGAGCAACAGAAGGTCTTCTAAAAAAATTGTCTTTACCTGCTGGTCTGTTTTGACAGATTTCTGCCATTTTCTGCATTTGCTTCTTGTTGGTTCCTTTTTGAGTTCTTTTGGGGAATTGAGCTTTTCAAGGGAGGTGCTTCAGTAGCTAGTGTTCTAATGGAAGTTTATTTGGTGTTAGAACTGAAACTTAAGACTTATTTATCTTGAGTGCACTAATGTTTCTAATAAAGATTGTGTGAAATTTTGTATGAAGGAAAAATTTCAGGTGTATGGAAGGAATGTGTAATGAGATGAACGATGGACTAAATGTAACACCCTCGAATCGGCCCTATGCAGATTTTAGCGCTTCCCGCCAAAACCCGCATAGAAACGATTCAAGGACGCCCACCAATCACTTGCGTGCGGGTGGAAAATGAAGTAATACCATTACACATTAGTCCACGATGGAACCAACAGAACAGATATATATACAGCAACGACTCACTGAGTCAAGAATACAGATATACAGTACAAAGATCCAAATCACCTCGAAGACGATACAACATCCGAGTACGGATAAGATGCAAATGGGGCTAAGATCCCTGAAGAATAACCAATGGCGTCCATAACCCTGCCCAGGCCAAGCCGGAAGGGTAACCCTGCTAACGACGTCGATCTCAAACCTGCTAAAACAAAAGGGGTGCCGACAAAGGGCAAAGGAAAAAAGAGGAGCGTCAGTACTGAGGCCAGTAGATGGCGAGGCTAGAATTCGGCGGCTCGCCTACATAGGTATGGTGGACTGAAGCGGCAGCGGAGCATGCACTAAACAACCTATAGAGACTCGATACATCTGTCGGCTATTAGAGAGGGGTAAGAAAGACCTATTCGAATCCAACCTGATACTAACACCACTCGTACCCATCCTGGTATTCCCCCTCGATACCAAATGAGGAAGTCAAACCGAGGAACTCACACGGTTGGCAGTTTTATTCACTCCATTATAGTTGCAACACTTACTAGTCAGATATAGATAGCATGAGTCATCCTGATAGCATAAGTAGTGGGCAGTTTTAGTTAACCATTCAGTTGTAGTTGCAGTACTTACTAGTCAGATACAATTAGCATGTGACATCCCAAACCCAGCAGTTGTTGGCACTTTTATCACATTCCATTGGAGTTGCGATACTTACTAGGCAGGTATAACATGACACGATACACTCCAGTTCCCCAGTTGTTGGCACTTTTATTATCCATTCCATTGTAGTGAAGCTGATTACTAGTCACATATTAAGTCATATTTATAGCACTACTTTAGTTATGCTTGTCTATGATCGAGATACTATGCTCCAAGTCATCCATAACCGCGGACACGGCTTTCAGAAAGATTTACCCTGCAGGGGTGCACAAATAGCAACACACGCACGATCAACCTCGAAAAAACCAAATCAAAACCCAACGAGGCTTTCACGACAAAGCAATCACATGGTTCATAAAAGATTTCAGGGGCCACCCCACTAAGCTACCCGCAACGAAGTTGGCCGGCTACGGAACGAACCCAGGGTTTGTGATGATGGCTGTAAACGACTGGTAACCCGTAAGTGTGATTGGGCTTGTCGATACCGCGAAAATGTGGCATGATCCAAAACAGTACAGGTGCTCCACGCACAATCGTAAATAAAGCAGTAAAGCATGGCATAAGTACAGGATAGTAATAAATCCCCAAACTAGTTTGTCACCCCAAGAAATAAGAAATGAATCAAGCTTTGGCTAAGGGGGATTCATAGACTCTCCTGGATGTGGATAGTGCGAATAGTCTAGGAACATGTATCAAGTACTCGGGGACTACGGGACACAAGTGGATAGGAAAAACCAAATAGCATATATTGTCCACCGGTGCCTCTTTCATTAGTTATCCCAACAATTTATTAGTTGTATTTAAAGTCATGATCATCTCCACCATAACCATCTGCCAGCATACCAACAACTGTGATACTCGACAACACGAGATCACACCTGAGCAAGCAACTACGACTTGCAAGGCCAGCTATCTACCAAACAACAGGTATTAGGAGGTGTCCATGGCAATATAGAGGCTGCACGGGATATAACTGGTGCGCGGAAACTAAAGCATCGCGACGCTGATATCAATAGATCAATAGGAGGAAATAAAGACTATAAATGCAAAATAGGTAGAAGGGGGAGAGATGCTCGCCTGGGAAATACTGCCGGAGAACTTGCCTCTGCATTAGTTATATCTAGCTATTTAATATCAAGTTGTAATTAAAGTCATGATGATATCCACCATTAAGCATCTCTACCAATTAAGCATGTGTCAACCTTCCAATAACGGTGGAACAACAATGACGCGAAGCAGCACCTGAGCAAGCAACTACGACTCGCGAGGCCAACTATCTATCAAACAACAGGCAATAGGATGTGTCCAAGGCAATATAAAGGCTGCACGGAATATATCTGGTACAGAACACTAAAGCATCGCGACACGGATAGCAATAGATCAACAAGAGGAAATAAAGACTATAAATGCAAAATAGGTAGAAAGGGGGAGATTGCTCGCCTGGGAAACACTGCCGAAGATACATTATCCGATGGACTTGTCGATACTCGCATCAACTCATCGGCCTAATCCATGAAGAAGCGAAACACTAGAAGAAACACCGGATGCACTATTTAATACTAGGACAGAAGATCCGGCATGATTATTATATGATGCATGGCATGGCAAAGATGCGGTGCAATTAGGCAATATTAAGCGGAACCGGGGTCACGACAATTAATTAGAAGGTTCAAGTTATTTAGGTACCCTGCAATTTAAATGTTGTTTTAACAAGGCAAAACATGGCATTGGTTCGGTACGCAAATTTAAATGGAGGCGGTATAATACAAGTATAGCCCGCATATGCGCTCCATATTTAATTATGAGGTGAATCGACAATATACCCCCAAACAAATGAGTATGTATGCGAGCATGAACCATTTAATATGCAACAAGTATATATGTCATATTATAAAAATAGGGGTCTCGGAAAGGGGATCACATTAGGGTTCGGCGAACTTGGTTCCGAGGGTTCGGTTTGGTCTCGCCGGGATCGGTCTTCGAATCCAGGAACAGGGTCTCAACCATCGATCCGTAACGGAGATCTCAGAGTTCGGTGATGGTGGTCTTGTACGGTCCTTCGAGGTTTCGTCCCGTGTCGGCCTTGGTCTCACGAAGGCCGGAGATCTTGTCGCACTGAACTTTTGCTGAATCACCTTCGAAAGATCTTGGCACGCAGGTCTTTTCGTAGAGGGAGGTTCACCCACACTCCATCTTCACATGATCGCCACCACGTCTTCACATACATCAGCAGCACTAACAACTCACGAAGATGATCCATAAGAGGCACAAAGGAGTACACGGGCATGAGATCAGGGTCACCGGATTCAACCAAGCATTGTGCTCACAATATTAGCACGATACAGGAACACCACTACCTGCAGGCCACAGCTAGGCACCAGGGATCAAAGGGGAGCACGCCCAAGAGGAAGGTGTTGAGGCGCTGGAGCGACGGGCGGAGCTCGCGCTAGAGCGGCCACGGCGAGCTGGGCGGTAGGGCATGACAGACGGCCTCGAGGCTGCGGCGACATGGACACAAGGAGGCCGATGCCTGAGGAGATCGAAGATGCGGCGACGCTTGATGCTTGCGCGGGGTGAAGGCATGCCGAGGGCGCGGCTAGGTGCTGCTGCCACGGGAGAGAGAGGGCGAGGACCGGCGCTGGAGACGCTCCAAGGGCGGCGGCGCTCAGGGCGTGCGGGGCGGAGCTTGGAGACGGACGGCGAAGAGGCCGATAACGGCATCCTGGGGCCGCGACGCTCGCGGGGTCCTGCGTATGGGTGGCCGAGCCTGGCGGAGCTCTTGCTATCGACGGAGATGAGGCTCGGCGGCGCTCGAGCTGCGGCCGGAGAGGGAGGTCAGCGAGGTGGGGGGAAGCAGCCAGAAGCAGCGGCCAGCTTCGGGGTCGCTCGCGGGCGGCCGAGGCGAGAGCAGAGGAACACAGTGGTGAGGTGGCCATGGCGGCATGGTTTGCGGGGCAGGAGAGGGGGTCCAAGCGGCGGCGGTTAGTGGCGAGCCCCTGACGGCGGCGGCGGGGATCGAACTCGAGGAAGGAGGCGATAGGGGAGGTTACGTGAGGGGAGAGATAGGTGAGGCGCGAGGTGGGGCCAAGATCCGAGGAGTGCGACATTGTGCGTGTCGGGCGGTCATGCAAGCGAGGGGTAGGGCCAAGGGCATGCGAGCGGGGCGACTGGGTCAGCACAGGTGGGGCTCGCGACGGGGAACAGGGGTGTACCGGGGCTGGGCGTGTATGTGTCAGGGTGGGGGTAGTGTCGTGAGCAGTGGGGCCAGGGTAGGTGGAGGCGAGCGGGGGCGTGCTGTGCGTGCACGGCGTGTACGCGTGCGGGATGGCCGTGTCGGTGGGGTGGCTCGGGTTAGCGTGACTGGGTCGCGGTAGGTGGCCGTGTCGTGCAGACGCGAGTGGGTTGCGGCCGGCTGCAGCTGTTGTGCGTGCTGCGGATACGAGTGCGGTCTAGGTAGGTGGGGTTTGTGTGTGGTGTGGTGTTCGGCGTGGTGAGGAGAGTGGGGTGGCGGCGGCAGAGGGAGATGTGGCTGGGGATTAGGGTTTCATATATGGGGTAGTAGGCTGGCCAGCTGCCTCCCCCTAAAAAGATTTTTTATTTTTATTTGTTTTATTTTTTTAAAGGCTTTTATAAATAGTTTTTAGACAAATAGAAGTCTCTGAAAAATACCGGAGTTTTGATTTGAAATTGAGACGGGGATATTTAGAAAACAAAACTAGGCTTTTAGAAAATAGTTTTAGGCAAACCATGCATTATGATGACGATGCTCAAATGCAATGTGGCATGATGACATGAGTATGTAGTTATGATGATGCACAAAACAGAAACACCGAGTGATTTTCTAGTAGTGGTTTTACTGAGGTGCTACAATTCGACACCACTAACAATGGATCTCGCCCTCGAGATCCGCCTCATGGTACTGAAAGAAGGCTAGCGCTCTGAATCTTCTCGCTTCGTGTAGATGCTCGCGACACCACTAACAAGGTGCTTACTCCCTCTTGGAATCGTCGACACCACCAACAAGGAGTCATCGTTCATGTCTATCGAGAGAACACTCCGGAGAAACAAGGACGAAGATAAACGTATCGAAAGGTAAGGCCACCTTTAACTTCCATGGAAGGAGTAAAATTGCATCGATCCACCCATTCAATATACAGAAGCGAATGATAAGAGTAGCCATATGGTCGCGACTCCATCCCGCACTCAAAGCATTACTTTGCAAATGAATATGAGAATTATGCAACCAACTCTCGGAATTCAGACTAAAGATCTCGACAAGCGAGGTTCCGAAACAAGGGAGTGATGCAGGGTTTCATCGGATCTGATGTAGATGAGGTCGTCGTGTTGGAAAACACCGGAAGGCACAAGAAGGAACAAAGAGAAGTCCAACAGATGAAGGATTCCTCAGATAGCATGAAGACCGGATGTAGAAGCAGCGTTACCAAAGGAGGAAGCGAAACCCTGAAGGTACAACGGAAACCCAACCATGAGAAATACTAGACTCGAAGAAAAGATAAGAGTAGATTCAAAACACGCAGGGGTAAGAGGAGAATAGCATAGGGGTAAGGAGTAAAAACAGACCTACTCAGATCTATCCAACCGATTTTGCAAAAATAGTTTTGACACTCTACTTCGTCCGTTAGCTAGGTTATCCTACAAGCTGGACCAGTGGGGTATCGCAACTACTGAGCTCTGATACCACTCTGTAACACCCTCGAATCGGCCCTATGCAGATTTTAGCACTTCCCGTCAAAACCCGCATAGAAACGATTCAAGGACGCCCACCAGGCACTCATGTGCGGGTGGAAAACGAAGTAATACCATTACACATTAGTCCATGATGGAACCCATAGAACAGATATATATATACAACAACGACTCACTGAGTCAAGAATACAGATATACAGTACAAAGATCCAAATCACCTCGAAAACGATACAACATCCGAGTACGGGTAAGATGCAAATGGGGCTAAGAGCCCTGACGAATAACCAATGGCGTCCATAACCCTGCCCAGGCCAAACCGGAAGGGTAACCCTGCTAACGACGTCGATCTCAAACCTGCTAAAACAAAAGGGGTGCCGACAAAGGGCAAAGGAAAAAGAGGAGCGTCAGTACTGAGGCCAGTAGACGACGAGGCTAGAATTCGGCGGCTCTCGCCTACATAGGTATGGTGGACTGAAGCGGCAGCGCAGCATGCACTAAACAACCTATAGAGACTCGATACATCTGTCGGCTATTAGAGAGGGGTAAGAAAGACCTATTCGAATCCAACCTGATACTAACACCACTCGTACCCATCCTGGTATTCCCCCTCGATACCAAACGAGGAAGTCAAACCGAGGAACTCACACGGTTGGTAGTTTTATTCATTCCATTATAGTTGCAGCACTTACTAGTCAGATATAGATAGCATGAGTCATCCTGATAGCATAAGTAATGGGCAGTTTTAGTTAACCATTCAGTTGTAGTTGCAGTACTTACTAGTCAGATACAATTAGCATGTGACATCCCAAACCCAGCAGTTGTTGGCACTTTTATCACATTCCATTGGAGTTGCGATACTTACTAGGCAGGTATATCATGACACGATACACCCCAGTTCCCCCAGTTGTTGGCACTTTTATTATCCATTCCATTGAAGTGAAGCTGATTACTAGTCACATATTAAGTCATATTTATAGCACTACTTTATTTATGCTTGTCTATGATCGAGATACTGTGCTCCAAGTCGTCCATAACCGCGGACACGGCTTTCAGAAAGATTTACCCTGCAGGGGTGCACAAATAGCAACACACGCACGATCAACCTCGGAAAAACCAAATCAAAACCCAACGAGGCTTTCACGACAAAGCAATCACATGATTCATAAAAGATTTTAGGGGGCCACCCCACTAAGCTACCCGCAACAAGGTTGACTGGCTCCGGAATGGACCCAGGGTTTGTGACAATGGCTGTAAACCACTGGGAACCCGAAAGTGTGACTGGGCTTGTCGATACCGCGAAAACGTGGCACGAACCAAAACAGTACAGGTGCTCCACGCACAATCTTAAATAAAGTAGTAAAGCATAGCATAGGTACAAGATAGTAATAAAACCCCAAACTAGTTTGTCGCCCCAAGAAATAAGAAATGAATCAAGTTCTGGCTAAGGGGATTCATGGTCCCACATGTAGATAGTGCGATAGTCAAGGAACATGTATCAAGTACTCGGGGTCCTACGGGACACAACTGAGCGTGGAAGAACCAAATAACATCTATTGCCCACCGATGCCTCTGCATTAGTTATATCTAGCAATTTAATATCAAGTTGTAATTAAAGTCATGATCATCTCCACCATTAAGCATCTCTACCAATTAAGCATGTGTCAACCTTCCAATAATGGTGGAACAACAACGACGCGAAGCAGCAGCTGAGCAAGCAACTACGACTCGCGAGGCTGACTATCTATCAAACAACATGCAATAGGATGTGTCCATGGCAATATAAAGGCTGCACGGAATATATCTGGTACAGAACACTAAAGCATCACGACACGGATAACAATAGATCAACAGGAGGAAATAAAGACTGTAAATGCAAAATAGGTAGAAAGGGGGAGATTGCTCGCCTGGGAAACACTGCCGAAGATACATTATCCGAAGGACTTGTCGATACTCGCATCAACTCATCGGCCTAATCCATGAAAAAGCGAAACACTAGAAGAAACACCGGATGCACTATTTAATACTACGACAGAAGATCCGGCATGATTATTATATGATGCATGGCATGGCAAAGATGCGGTGCAATTAGGCAATATTAAGCGGAATCGGGGTCCCGACAATTAATTAGAAGGTTCAAGTTATTTAGATACCCTACATTTTAAATGTTGTTTTAACAAGGCAAAACATGGCATTGGTTTGCTACGCAAAATTAAATGGAGGCAGTATAATACAAGTATAGCCCGCATATGCGCTCCATATTGAATTATGAGGTGAATCGACAATATACCCCCAAACAAATGAGTATGTATGCGAGCATGAACCATTTAATATGCAACAAGTATATATGTCATATTATAAAAATAGGGGTCTCAGAAAGGGGATCACATTAGGGTTCGGCGAACTTGGTTCCGAGGGTTCGGTTCGGTCTCGCCGGGATCGGTCTTCAAATCCGGGAACAGGGTCTCAACCATCGATCCGTAACGGAGATCTCGGAGTTCGGTGATGGTGGTCTTGTACGGTCCTTCGAGGTTTCGTCCCGTGTCAGCCTCGGTCTCACGAAGGCCGGAGATCTTGTCGCACTGAACTTCTGCCAAATCACCTTCGAAAGATCTTGGCACGCAGGTCTTTTCGTAGAGGGAGGTTCACCCACACCCCATCTTCACATGATCGCCACCACGTCTTCACACACATCAGCAGCACTAACAACTCACGCAACTGATACATAAGAGGCACAAAGGAGTACACGGGCATGAGATCAGGGTCACCGGATTCAACCAAGCATTATGCTCACAATATTAGCACGATACAGGAACACCACTACCTGCAGGCCACAGCTAGGTACCAGGGATCAAAGGGGAGCACGCCCAAGAGGAAGGTGTTGAGGCGCTGGAGCGACGGGCGGAGCTCGCGCTAGAGGGGCCACGGCGAGCTGGGCGGCAGGGCATGATAGACGACCTCGAGGCTGCGGCGACATGGACGCAAGGAGGCCGATGCCGGAGGAGATCGAAGAAGCGGCGACGCTCGATGCTTGTGCGGGGTCAAGGCATGCCGAGGGCGCGGCCAGGTGCTGCTGCGGCGGGGGAGAGAGGGCGATGGCCGGCGCTGGAGAGGCTCCAAGGGCGGCGGCGCTCGAGCGTGCGGGACGGAGCTTGGAGATGGACGACAAAGAGGCTGATGACGGTGTCCTGGGGCCGCGACGCTCGCGGGGTCTTGCGTATGGGCGGCCGAGCCTGGCGGAGCTCCTGCTACCGACAGAGATGAGGCTCGGTGGTGCTCGAGCTGCGGCCGGAGAGGGAGGTCAGCGAGGTGGGGGGAAGCGGCCAGAAGCAGCGGCCGGCTCCGGGGTCGCTCGCGGGCGGCCGAGGCGAGAGGAGAGGAACACGGTGGCTATGTGGCCATGGCGGCGTAGTTTGCGGGGCCGGCGAGGGGGTCCAAGCGACGGCAGTTGGTGGCGAGCCCCTGACAGTGGCGGCGGGGATCGAACCCGAGGAAGGAGGCGATAGGGGAGGTTGCGTGCGGGGAGAGATAGGTGAGGCGCGAGGTGGGACCGAGATCCGAGGAGTGCGACATTGTGCATGTCGGGCGGTCATGCAAGCGAGGGGTAGGGCCAAGGGCGTGCGAGCGGGGCGACTGGGTCAGCACAGGGTGGGGCTCGCGACGGGGAACAGGGGTGTACCGGGGCTGGGCGTGTACGTGTCGGGTTGGGGGTAGTGTCGTGAGCGGTGGGGCCAGGGTAGGTGGAGGCGAGCGGGGGCGTGCTGTGCGCGCACGGCGCGTACGTGTGCGTGATGGCCGTGTCGGTGGGGTGGCTCGGGTTAGCGTGACTGGGTCGCGGTAGGTGGCCGTGTCGTGCACGCGTGAGTGGGTTGCGGCCGGCTGCAGCTATTGTGCGTGCTGCGGATACGAATGCGGTCTGGGTAGGTGGGGTTTGTGTGTGGTGTGGTGTTCGGCGTGGTGAGGAGAGTGGGGTGGCGGCGACAGAGGGAGATGTGGCTGGGGATTAGGGTTTCATATATGGGGTAGTAGGCTGGCTGGCGGGGCCTTCAGGCCTAGCCGACTGCCCCCCCCCCCTAAAAAGATTTTTTATTTTTGTTTGTTTTATTTTTTAAAGGCTTTTATAAATAGTTTTTAGACAAATAGAAGTCTTGGAAAAATATCGGAGTTTTGATTTGAAATTGAGACGGGGATATTTAGAAAACAAAACTAGGCTATTAGAAAATAGTTTTAGGCAAACCATGCATTATAATGACGATGCTCAAATCCAATGTGGTTTGATGACATGAGCATGTAGTCATGATGATGCACAAAACAGAAACACCGAGCGATTTTCTAGTAGTGGTTTTACCGAGGTGCTACACTAAAGCTCAAGCTTGGGTATGCCACGCGTGTCAGCCAACAAATATCCAAGAAGTACAAGCGTCAAAGCTTGGGGATGCCCAAGGCATCCCCTTCTTCATCAATAAAAATCCCAGGTTTCTTCCAAACGCTTCATTTTTATTATTTCATGCACAGTTGTGTTGTTCTTGGAGCGTCTTTGTTTTCGTTTTTAGTTTTTGTTTGCTTGGTTTGCTTAGTTTGCCTGAATAAGTTGGTTGGATCCCAACACACTTCTTTTGGAGAGAGACACGCTACATTTTCATTGCCTAGAACACTCTAGTTTTCATTCTTATTGTTCTGTGAGTGTTCTCTTTTGCTAGCACCGTGTTTAGCCTAAGTTTTCTCGTGCTTTCAGCTTAGAACTTTTTAGTTCTTCTTTGTGGATTTGTGAGACAATCTCACTGATCTTTATTTATTATCATCTTTGTGAGTTGTTCCAAATAGTTTGGTTTGGATTGGAAAAGTGTAGGAAAGTTCATGCTTAAGTGGTAAAGAGAGCTTGTTTTTGACTGTGGCCTATGCTCTGTCATGCCATGCTTGATATTGTTTTGGCTTTATGCTTAGTATTCTTTGATGTAGCATGACTTGTTATAAACAATTGAGATTGCTTAATGTGCCTTGGATGAATCATGTGTTGTTTTAGCATATTAAAGCATAGTATTGTGGTATTCTCCTTTGATGTTTTATTTGGGTTGACTTGGTGCATGCTCACACCATTTTATGACTATCCCAAGTCACCATAAGGCTTTATGATCCTTTAGTTTTCAACTTGTAGTATCACTTTATGCTTTGATCAATGATGTTTTGTCGCTCTGCATGATTATGGCCATTATTGCTCTCTTAGTTTGTCGCTCCCAGTCTTTTGCTAGCCTCCACAACCAAGTATGAGTTCCACTCATGCATCCAACTCCCTAAACCAAGTTATTCCAAAGAGTCAACCATTCCTACCTACTAGCTTATGCTATTCCAAGTATATTCATGCTTTTGTTTACCTTCCAAATTAAACTTGTTATGAGAAAACTAGTGATTAAAGCTCTCACGAACTTGATGGCACACTTTACTTTACTTGCCCTTAATAAACTTGAACCATTGTGTCGTCTATGTTGTATATGCTTGCACTTATTTGTTGGGAATTAGCAGAACCATGCTGTCATGGGGAACGCTTTCAACATTGCACTTGGTACTTGTACCTAGTTGATATCATGCTCTTTTGTATATGGATGTCGTCGGTGTGAAATGAAAGGGGAGCTTGTAAGTCCATGGAGTTATGTATATGTGTTAGAGAAACGCCTGGGCCACTGGTCTAATCCATGCTAACATGGTGGAAACCTACAACATAACCATAATGAGCTGCCTATGAAGCATTCTTCTTATAAAAAAAGAGTCCTATATTGAGAAAAAAGAGAAAAAGAAAAAAAATGAGATTATGAAAAGAGGAAAGAGAGAAAAAAGCACCATATTCCCATGGTAAATAAGAAGAATGATGAGATGCTCATTGTCTGCTTGCCTTGTCATTTTGATATGGGGATCCTTCTGTATCATCGGGCAAGGGGTACCCCGTTGGCGGTTCTCTATGATACACATGTACTTACGATGACAAGAACTTACCGGTGACTAAACTTGAGTAGCATGAGGAGCGGCCCTCGTATACAAGGAACATGAGATTTCTAACTTATACTTCGTCAAGCATGTACACCATAGTTTGTTCACTTTAACCTTAATCACTTCAAGATGCTTATGATAGGGGCAATGAGAGCTGAAAGCTATAAGTACCATAATTTTTGGAAGCTCTTTATGAGACTTGAATCCCTACTTCCCTTTATAAAGGCCTTTCTTCCACCATATTATTATATCTCCACCTTCTACCTTTAGGCACCTACTTTGAGAGCATAGTGGCCATTCTTAGTTCTATGTGCATTGTCCCAAGACTAGTTGATTGATGCATAACTTGATGTTGCTTGTTTTAAACTATTTGTATCTAGTCACTCTTATGAACATTGAAGGTGTCCTATGCATTTATATTTGCTACTCTATTGAGGGACAAGCTGAATACTATTATGCTATGTTTTCTTTATGTGAAACAAACAAACGTCTTGCAAAGCATTGTTATTCATGAATCTTTTGTTTGTGCCTTTTCATGTTGCATCATAGTTTCTTTGTCTTATTGCTAGAAATTTGTCTTTCATGTTATGATTGAAGTACTATGGTCCTAGCTTTGAATGTTTTACAACTACTTTGATCAAGTTTATGATGGTGCATGTCACCTCAAAAATTATTCTTTCTTTTATCACTTACCTACTCGAGGACAAGCAGGATTTAAGCTTGGGGATGTTGATACATTGCAAATGTATCTATAATTTTTGATGTTCCATGCTTGGTTTTATCTACTTTCTTATGTTTTGTCCACACTTTGGAGTACTTTTCATATGATTTCTTGGACTAACCTATTAACAAGAGCCAAAGTGCCAGTTGCATGTTTTCTGCTGCTTTTGGTTCCAGGAAATTCAGAAAATCAATATTCTCAGAATTGGACTGGACAAAAGCCAAAGTCGATATTTTACTGGAAGACTCACGGAGCCAGAAGACAAGATGGAGAGGGGCCACAGGGCGGCCACACCATGTGGTGGCGCGGGCTAGCCCTAGCCACGCCACCAGGTGGTGTGGCCCCCCTGGCCGCACACCGACCATGCCTCTTCGCCTATAAGAAGCCTCCTGAGGCATAAACCCTAAATCATCAAGCCTCCCACCACGAAAAGTTCCGCAGCACCGCCGCCACTGAAGGGAAGATTCAGGGGACAGAAAGTCTCTGTTCCGGCACCCTGCCGGGACGGGGAAGTGCCCCCGGAGCCATCTCCATCGATCTCCACCACCATCTCCATCACCATTGCCGATTCCCATGATGAGGAGGGAGTAGTTCTCTCTCGAGGCTAAGGGTTCTACCGGTAGCTATGTGTTCATTTCTCTCTCTATGCATGATCTTATTGAGATCATCAGCTTGTAATCTATAGATCTACCTTGCTACTCAAGTGCTTTAATAGATCTCTGCTCTCCCCATGTGTGTGAAAGTGACAGCGTGCACACCATGGTGGCACTTAGGCTAGAGATTACAAATACTTGTTATGAGTTATATTTGGAGTTGGATGTCTTTATGAAATTGTGGTGTTTGTTGGAACCATCTAGTACTCAAGGTGACAGTGTGGGGTTTTCTAGATGGGAAAGATGAACTTTGAGGTGTGCTGTTATAGCCCTACCATCGATTAGAGTGTCCAACCGGAGAGTAGTTAAGAGTAGTATCATAAAGAGAAGATATTTATATGAGAGTGTTCACTAGTGAAAGTATGATCCCCAGGCCTTGTTTCTAAGCACTGATACTTGCTACTAGATTTGTTACATGTTTTCTTGCTTCCATCTTTATTTCAGTTTGCCTTTACTCTTTTCCACTCCATCAAGCTATTTTATATCACCATTACCACTTATAATTATCCATACCACTTGTATTTCACTATCTCTTCGCCGAACTAGTGCACCTATACACCTGACAAGTGTATTGGGTGTGTTGGGGACACAAGAGACTTCTTGTATCTTGATTGCAGGATTGCTTGAGAGGGGATACCTTTGACCACTTCCTCCCTGAGTTCGATAAACCTTGGGTGATCCACTTAAGGGAAAACTTGTTGCTGTTCTACAAACCTCTGCACTTGGAGGCCCAACAACTGTCTACAAGAATAGAAGTGCGTAGACATCAACCACCAACGCCACCAAGGCCTCACCCTATTCTCCCGAGCACCCACCACGCGGGAAGCAACCGTCTCACTATGGGACACTTGAGGGTGGTCACCGAACCCGTACAAGATTGGGGATATCTCCACAACTTAATTGGAGGCTCCCAATAATCGCCACCAAGGCCTCAATCTTGGGGGAGCTTCACAACTTAATTGAAGACCCCAAGAACACGCCACACAACCGTCTAGGGTTCCAAGAACCCAAGAGGGACAAGCAACGATGAATATCACCGAACAAATCCTCTGGAGAGAACACACACTGATGCACCAAATACAAAAGGCAAGAACACCACAAAGATGCTCCACAACTTCACTCTCAAATTCCAACAAGGCTACTAAAGCACTTGGGGGAATAAGAGAGGAAGAACACAAAAGGGGATCACAAAAAGGCCTAAAGATCTAGATCCCAAAGATTCACTCCACAAAGGGGTGATTTGATTTGGTCAATTTGTAGATCTAGATCCCCTCTAATTTTCCTTCAAATATGAGAAAGAACCATTGGGGGAAAAGAGAAAAATCAAGCAAGAGAGTAGAAATAATAATAGTCAAAGCTTGAGCAAGAAAGAGAGAAGAAGCAACCCAAAAGAAAAGACAAAAGGACTATTTAAAGGGGGCTAGAAATCTAGCCGTTGGGGGCCAGATTCGACCTGGGCCGGTAGTACCGCTGAGGCCCGGTACTACCGGACCCAGCGAGCGATCGAGCAGCACCAGGTCAACGCGAGGGCGAGCGCTCAGGCCAGCCAGCGAACGAAGCTAGGCAGGGGCGCAGGGGATCAGGCGGCAACACGCGCGAGCGAGAGCAGGAACTGGGCTGCTGGGCGGGGCCAGCGAGCGGCAAGCGGGGGTGGGCTGGTCCAGCACGCGGGAGGGCGAGCGACGCCAGCGCGTGAGCGAGCGGGCGCAGCGAGCGGGCGAGGCAGCGAGCGGGAACCGGGATCAGGGCTGGAAGGAGGACCAGCGAAGCAGCGAGGCGGAAAGGGAGGCATGGCCTGGGAGCTGGCTGGTGCTAGGCCGGCCGGTAGTACCGGCCCACCCGGGCGGTACTACCGGGCCAAGCCGGTAGTGCCGGAAGAGGCCACCGGGCGAGACAGAGAGGGACCGGGCCGGATCAGATGTGTCCGGTACTAGGCCCAGTAGTGCCGGACAGCTAGAAAAAAAACAGAACCCTTTTTTTCTTTTTAAATCAAAAGGCAAATACCCCGAAATTCATAACTTGGGCTAGGAGACTCCGATTAACCCGAATCCAGTTGCGCTGGAAAGAGGACAACAAGAGCTACCCAACTAAAAGTGAAAATATTGGATATCACTAAGTGAGAAGGTATCAAGTAGTATAATGAGAGATACCTCACTCGGTGGGAATCCGGAAAACCGCCAAGATCAAAATCGCAACAAGATATAAATGGGAGATCCGATTTTGATGAACAATTGTTATGAAGATTACCACAAGCTCTATATCCTCACATGGATAAGACAAATAAATAACCAAATACGATGATGCAAGTATGCAAAGGTTTGATCTTTCTCCGAACGATATGACCGAGTTACTTACTCGAGAGCCCATCTTGATAGTACGGCTATCTATCCTGAACCCGGTCAACACGAGACTGGCAAAAGGGAAAAACCTATCAAGAATACCTTTGCCTTGAGCATCCTTTGGCCTTGTCTTCATCGATCCAAAAACACCGAGGATGGCAATCACCAAACATGAGATCTTCTAGGGATGGCGCATATTGAGCTTCCACAATGCATCTTCTTCTTCATTTCATCGACCTTGAAGCCAACACATGCTCCAAGTGATGCCAATGGACAAATCCTACAAGTACACCTTAATACACACATTAGTCCATAAAGATTGTCATTAATTACCAGAACCACACATGGGGGCCCACATGCTCTTTCATCATGTCATCATACCACATTGCATTTGAGAATCTTCATGTCTACATTCATATTATTTAACCTTAAAACTAGTTTCCCAAAAGCCTATGTTGTTTTCTAATTAACCCCTTCTCTATTTAAAATTAAACCCAGTCTCTTCTGGATCTTTATTTGTCTAAAATTATTTATCAAATCTTTTCTTAAATAAGAATAACATAATTTTAAAAAACCTAATTTGTCCGGGGGAGGCAGCCTAGCCCGTAGGCCAGACCACCTACTACCCCGGCTAGCCCAGCCCGTTTCAGATCATAACCTAACCCTAGGTCTACCTACCCAAACCCTAACCACTCAAACCCTAGCCACCTACATGCCAACACCCGCCATCCGCCACCCTCTCTATACCCACACACACACGCACGCTTCCAATCCCCGCTCACCGACCACACCTGACCCGACACCACTCTTGTGTTGTCCCGCACCCGACGCATCCGTCCCCACCCTATCAGACGCACCACACCAGCATGTCACGCTACCATGACACACGGTATGCATGCGAGCATCGTTCCCCACCCCAACCCCACAGTCACCTATCCCACTCCCGATCGATCTCCGTGCCGCTCTCGCCGCTCGATCTTTGCGTGCCTCCTGGCGCTAGGGGCTCCGCCGATCGCCGCCGCCCGACTCTTACAACGCGTTTGGTAAACGGAGGGAAGGGGAATGGGAGTTGAAGACTGGGAGTTCATAGGGGTAATGGGAAAGGGAAGTTATTATTTATTCCCATTCCACCGTTTATTACTCGATGGGAATTATATGGGGAGTTTGATGAGGGAATTCTTTTTCCATGTTCAGATGATAGGATTAGGAATGGGAATAAGACATGATATTACCAATTACCCATATGTGTTTTCCTCTCTTTTACCCATCTGTTATGAATTTAAATATTCTTTTGCCCAACCCTCACTATATAACATCGACAAATCAGAGTTCAGTACTTACAACTCCCTCGTCTCGAAATCGATGTCAGAGATTTGTCGGACATTTACAAAATAATGCACACTCTAGCAAACCAATATTTTTGTAAATGCAATCCATGAATCCTGTGCCTAATTAGCAACATAATCAGCGTTGCCAATAATAAAAGTTCACATAGCGAAAAATGTGATGTTGTAATACTATAGTAAAATGGGGAGCTAGCAAAATAAAACTCCCGCACTTCACTCCAGCGAGCTATTGCTTTGTGCCTATGCTGATCCGTCGCTTTGGAGCTGCAAAGAAAAATAATCAACAAAATTAAGACTTCCTTTAGAACAAATGAAACTATTATTTCGGATAAAAACACAAGAAATGATATAGCATAACTTACACATACGCACCTGTTTTTTCTTGGCAGCGTGCAGCTCCTGGTGAACATACTCCACTCTAAACCCAGGACGCATCTTGATGAAAAGATTTGTCTTTCCAACATCTTCACCTATGACACGAATAGCATGACAATTTCTTCTATAGTAAAACCAGGTAGGTCCTGCAAGATGTCAAGCAACTTGTCTATGTTCGAGGTAGTGTTGTCAGGAACCTCAGCTTCATGCTGCATTGCCTTGTGGGTGGCATTCATAGTGTTTGTATTCTGTTGATCTGCTTCCAAGAACTTTGCAAATGAATTAGATATATTACAAACCCCAACTCTAGAGTATTAGCATCTGGGTATGTTCTTTTGCGACCATTCTTATAACCACCGGATGTGTTGATGTTATCATAAGTCTGAGAAACATTTCCCTCTTCAAGCTCAATGGTTTGTTGTCCATCTTTGGTTGGTTCACCTTCTGCCACTTCCTCTCCCGGACCTTTAACACCTTCTCCTTTGGCTAGATCATTAGCATAAATCTCACACAACTTATTGAAATTAACCATAAGCTTCATGTACAAAGGCCCTGCTCCCTCACGAGACTACAAAAGAAAAGAAATATTCATTACAAACAAAAATTAAGATAACAACAAATAGCTATGCTTGCTTTACAGATTATACCAAGCGATATTATACCTTTGCCCAACCCATGTAGGTCTCTCTAGATATTATACCTTTGCCCAACCCATGTAGGTCTCTCTATCTCCGATTACCATCTTCTTCTCATCATCCCATCCAAATCCACTGTCATATAGCATAATTTTCAAAATATATGAAAGTTGCTTCTTGAGAATCTTCACTTTTGATTTGATGTGCGGATCAGCTTTCAGATCAGCAAGTGGTAACTTTATGACAATCTTCTTCTCAATGTATGTAAGGTACCTGGACTTGTGACCAGTATCCACTTTCCAAAAAGAATCATTCATTTCATATAGAATATCAATCTGTAATTTCTCCTCCTCTACCGTCGATGTTCTTTTGTCCCTCTTTTTAGATTTTAGTTTAGTTTCTTTTGGCTTGATAATCTGATAGTTTATTTGCATAAAAAATGAAGAGTGTGCATGTAAACAATAAAGATATTAAAATCTTGAAAAGTAATTGTGGTGCTTGTATATTAATAAAACACTCCAAACCAAAAAGGAACAAATTAATGATAAAAATGGGCTGCTAGAACATACAGCAGAAAACAAATCTAACGACGAATATAGCTAAGCAAGCAATCCAATCATGACACCTAACATTTCCTAGCTAGCATCAACAATGTTATGCTTTGCCGTCCAAGCTTTCCACATCTCATCGGCTAACTTCTCTCTCTTCTCGGTCCATTCTGAAGATGTTTCTGTGGAGTGAATGACATCTTCATTCTGTTGTTGTCGCAGAAGTTCTCTCATATATTCATCTAGATACTTCTCACATGGATCAACACGCATTTGCTGCCTTATGAGGTTGTGAAGATAGCAGCATGCTAAAATTATATCAACCTGGATATCTATAGGGTAATAAGAAGAGTTCCTAATTATAGCCCAACATATCTTCAGCAGTCCAAAGGTTCTCTCAATCACATTTCTAGCTGAAGAGTGCTTCATATTAAATAGTTCCTCTTTCTTGTTTGGTGGATTTTTCCAATCATTTAGATGGTAGCGATGCCCTCTATATGGAGCGAGAAATCCTTCAGTCCTTGTAGGCATCAACAAGATAATAACAGCCTAGAGAAAAGAAGAGATTTGGAGCAGTTTATCATGCATGTCGATTATATTAACATTTGATTTTTTCATGTACCACAATGTAATTATCTCTTACCACATGAAATCTTAAGGCCATGTGTTCTTGCTAAGGCATCACGAAGCACCCTAGCATCTGCTGTAGATCCTTCCCAACCCGGTAAAACATAGATGCATTGCATGTCAGGTGCACATACACCAAGAACATTTGTTGCAACATCATTCTTTCTTGAAAGGTATCTTGGTTTGTCAATGGCGCACACATGAACTTTTACGTATGTCCCATCTAAGGCACCTAGACAGTTCTACAATAATAGTACATAATAATGTGTTAGGTCATCAGGTCATGCATAAGACTATCTTTAAAAAATTATTGTAATTTTTAAATACAAATTAGATACCTTAAACCAACTCCATCTTCCATCCGTGCAATTGGCAGGAATAGGTTTAGGCTTCTTAAGCAACACTTTAGAAAGTTTTAGTACTGCTCCAAGACCAAGCGAAACTTTACGCTTACTGTTTTAGTTGAACGTAGAAGTCATGATGGATTGTCCGGTTTTTCTCATCATGGCCAAGTATGTGCAGGAACATAGAAACCATTTCTTCCACTTTCATGTTCCTAGTATCCCTTAACCCACCTATTTCTCTAACCAAAGTACACAAAACTCCAAAACAACACCTATCCATCCGCAGTTGTTCAATGCATTCTTTGTCGCTAACACGTATCCTGTTGTGCAAATTTTGTGCTCTAAGAATTGGGTCATACCAACAAGGTTCCCTAATAGGAGGAATCCTACGCCGGCTCCTGCTTCTAATTAACATTACCAAGCTATGCATCATCAAATATAATGATATCAATATTTTCACTCTACGCCATCTTATTGTATTCCATAAGATTATGATTTGCCGGTTGTTTGGTGGGCGTGCCATGTCTGTCAACAAAATTAACGGCATTGAATTAGGATCAATATTTACAGTCATATGTTGACATTAGGTATGATCAACCAAGGGAACATGTCAATAAATATAAAATAAAAGTAGCAGAACACAAGAACAAAACTGCAAACAATGCACTCAAATAATCAGATATAAACTTAAAAGAAAATGAGGCATACAAAAAAACAATTTTTTAAGTACAATACCTCCTCCTAAAGTTTGTCATCACTGTTCGGACCATTCCTTGAATTAATAGGAAGATCTTCATGGCCATTATGCTTAATGTACAACTCTGCCAAGTTGTTTCTCTTTGCAAAACTCAACATCTTACGTACGGGGTTATCATTATGCACTAGATCAATTCCATTTTCAAGGGTTTTTTCAGGGACTTTATAATATAAATCATCGCCATCCTTCCAACCTACGGTTTTAGCCAAGCGAACTAAACGAAAATAGGAGGTCGGTGACATAATCTGGGAAGTTAGATACTTCAGCTCCATTATATGCAAGTTCACCTTCCATTGAAAAAGAGCCCCCATGATTTATTTTGATAAGGATTAGATCTTCATCCATTCTATGTATAAGACATTTTATCTTATGATTCCTGTGGATACAAACAAAAGAAATACTTAACCTTGCATTGGCCATACGTACCCTACAATGGGGTATGCATCTTCAACGGGAAAAAAATTCAGTGGCTAGCTTGTTGGTGATTAACGTGTGCCCAACTACTAGTATGCATCATCAAGTCCAGCTAACAGAACTAGTAACTACTGAAGGTGGACATCTAGAATACTGTTTATTAGAATGCCTAATTAATTATAGGGCTACTAAATGTGGCAGAAAAATTTGACAAATAAGAAGGGGTAATAATATGTATACACGTTGCTTAAAATGTACATATAGGAACTGAATGTATTAACTCGTGCACACCTGGATGCAGTCCTGTGTTTCCACCTCCTGTAAGCTTCAGTTACTTCCTAATTAATATTCTCTTGTGATGGATCTGTAAATTAAACAACAAATATTGAGGACCCCGTAACAGAATCAAAGAGGAGACAAATAGATCAATGAAAATAAGAGGAACACATACCTATATGGAGAAGGAATTCGATCAAGATCTACAAATCGAAAAATAAAAAATCGGCAGTAGTCTACTGATTAGACTGAACGAGACATGGAAATTAACAAGAAATCGCTCAAGAATTTACAGACTAGAAGGAGAAGGAGAATTTGACCTGGATGCTCGTCTCTTATGAAGGAAGCGTTGCCTCTACATCTGATGAGATTGAGGTGGCATATATATGGGAGACTATCAGAGGTAGTTGTGGATTAGGTCGGATTTTGCGCGCACGAGTGCCCATCTTCTGATTTGCGCGTGCAAAGCAGATTTTTGTTGGCGTCTTTTCTCCTTCGTCGGAAGCTTCGCGCGCTATCCTCCACATGGGCTACACGAGATGGGAGATGAAACCAAGGGTATTTTAGACATTTTAAAACCAACTCCCAGCCCAGCGATCAATTACCAGGGTCACCCCCGGGATGAAATTGGAGGGAGTAGCGCTCCCAACTCCCGTTCCCCTGACGTGCTCAACTCCCATTCCCCTGAACAAATCGATGGACTTAAAGTCCCGTAACCCCCCGAAAAAGCTAAACCACATAGCGTTTGACGTCTCAGTTTTATCAAACACCCTCCATTCCCACCAATTTTCTCGAGATTCGTGCCAATAGTTTTGTAAAAAAAGACCTTCAACTATATTCATTTCCTTCATATTTTCCAGAAGTCCCCAACAGTTAATTTATTATCTTGTTTTCCACATTTTACAAGGAAACATTGCAGATTAGAACATCTGATAGTTACAATGACCATCGATTGATTCTCATGCTACGATTTTCTGTTACATGAATCTGGAGCATACATTCTTGACTAGAGACTCATAATAATTTATTCCATCCAAATTCTAGGAAACAAATCTCAATTTTAGAAGGAAATAATATGGAGTAGTAAATAATTAACCCAACAAATATTTGGGCTAAACTTTTGGAGGGTGTCAGTGCTGCATGATTTTTGGCCAAGAACATGAACAGACTTTTCTCGGACATGAACAGATTCGTCAAAAAACCAACGCAACAAAAAAAGAATCTCCAGAAATAAATAATAAGTCTTCCAAAAAACAAAGGGGAACAACAAATCTAGGCGTACCCACGGATCTACAAGGCCAGATCCGTGCCCTCCAAGCCCAGATCGGAGGAGGGAAGAGGGCTGCGCCGTCCTACACATATCAATGGAGTCGCCTGCCGCCGTCCTGCGTGGATCAATGGAGTTGCCGGTCGCCGTCCTACGTGGATCCATGGCGAGGTAGAGCGTGGTGGTGGCCTAGTGGGGTGCGGCCGTGCGGGACAGAAAACATGGTGTACTTGTGCACCTTCGTTGCCATAGGGGTTGGATTGTGTACTAGGTCTAGGTTGTGGATGCAAATAAGACTGACACGAATCTTGGAATACAGCTGGCCGTTGGATAAGCCAGGAACGCCCACAACTGTGTGGAATCACTGCATTCCGTAACCCCCCTATTCCCATTCCCTAGCACTAACACTAACTCCTTCCAACCAAACGCGCTGTTATTCTCTGCCGCGCCTCTCCCTCGGCCTCCACGAGAAGAGCCGGCTACCCTCCTCGTCCACCTTGACCGCTTCCGTCCAGGTGCCCCGCGCCCCGACCGCCATGGCCCTTTTCCTCCAAGACCGAGCTCGCCCTGCCGCCTGCGCCATATGCGTACCTCGCCGCCACCTGCCGCGATCGACCCGGTGGACGCCCTCCACCCGAACTCGCCCGGCCAGCATCGACACTGAGACCGAGCCGCCTCTCTGTGACCCTGACGCCGCCAGGCCCTGCGCGAGCGCCGCCATGACGCCCATGTTTCTGCCGCCTTCGCCCCGCGTGCTCTTCACCGCCTGAGCCAGCTCCTCGTCTGCGCTCCTTCTCTGTGTTCCGTGCTGGCCTCTGCCTCAAGGTCACCTCGCTGCCTCGGGTTACCTCTCTGCAGCACCGCCATCCTGCGACCTCTCTGCGACCCTCGCCGTGCCAGACCACCTCGCCAACGCCTAGCTAGACGTCCTCGTCGATCAAGCACTATGCCCTGTCCGGCTAGTTCCTCCTCTCCAGGCGAGCGTCCCTCGATCCGCGTCCCTGCCGCCTACGGCCTCTACAAGCATGCCCGCGGCGCCAGCGTCATCTATCAGCCACCTCTCCATGCCTTGCCTTGTGTTTCTGCGATCTCGCCGAAGAGCTTGGTGCTCAACTAGTGTGTGCTAATCTGGTGTGCTGTAGACTTGGTAGTAAGCATGTGGTACTAGTGTGGTGACAAAGAGACCTAGTGAGGAGATTTTGAGACAACTACTCTAGCTACCTCCCAATGTACAAGTACAACAAGATGGATATGTACCTATCAAGATGCCACGACACATCAAGATCTTCGAGGCCATTCGAGAGACCACGACAGACATTAGATGAGGACCCAAAGATCCACACAAGACCATCGGTGCCGAACTCCGAGAACTCCATTACGGAGCATCAAGTACTCCTACATGGATTGCAAGACCCTGGATCCGAAGACGCCGAGATCCCGAGTGCACCGACATGGATCCGAAGACCGGATCTGGAGCCCCGGACCTAGATCCGAAGACCGATCTCGCCGAACCCGAACACCCTCGGAACCCCAAGATATTCGATCTGAGAAGTGCGACCCCTACCTACCTCGTCCCTATATTTGTAAATGATATATACTTGTGTCATATAATTATTCATGCTTACATACATGTTCGGTGGTTCGGGTGCATTATGCCGATTCACCTAATATTTAAATATGGAGATCATATGCGGGCAAATCTAGACTTATATTGGCTCCATTTAAATTTGTACAGCGAACCGGTGCCATGTTTTTCCTTGTTAAGACAACATTTAAATTGCAAGGTACCTAAACAACTTGAACCTTCTAATTAATTGTCGGGATCCCGATACCGCTTAATATTGTCTAGTTGCATCGCATCTTTCCATGCCATGCATCATATCATGAACATGCTGGATCTTTTGCCATAGTAGTAAATGGTGCACCTGGTGTTTCCTTTAGTGCTTTGCTTCTTCGCGGATTAGGCCACTGAGTTGACGCGAACTTCGACCCGTTCTCCGGTGTACCTTCAAAATGTTTCTCAGGCGAGCATTCTCCCTCTCTCTACCTATTTTGCGTGTTTACTTCCTCCTGGTTATCTATTACTATCCGTGTTACGATGCTTTAGTTTTCATACCATTTATATCCCTCGTAGCTCCTATATTGCCTTGGACACCTCCTATTGCCTTTTATTGGTAGACAGTTGGCCTTGCGAGTCCTAGTTGCTTGCTCAGGTGTTGGTTCGAGTTGTCGAGTTCCACCATTGTTCGGATATTGGCAGATGCTTAATGGTGGAGATGATCATGGCTTTCAATCTAACTTGTCAATTAAAATGGAAATAGATATAATGTAGAGGCATCGGTGGGTAATAGTCAATATTTGGTTTTAACCGCCCACTTGTGTCCACCTAGGACCCGAGTTCTTGAGACCTGTTTCAAGATCAAGCATGCTAACCACAAGTGGGTGTATGGGCACCCCATTGTATTACTACCTGATTTCAAAGTATTGTGCTAGGGGCCACAAACTAGTTTGGGGCTTTATTACTATTCTATACTTATGCCATGCTTTACTACTTTATTTACAATTGCGCGTGGAGTGCCGGTACTGTTTAGGATTGCGGAGTGTTTTCATAGTATCGATAAGCCCAATCACACTTTGGGATTCCTAGTCGTTTAGCCATTGACACAAACCCTGGGTCCGTCTGGAGCCGACTGACTTTGTTGTGGGTAGCTTAGTGGGGTGGCCCCCATGTACTTGCTTTGGGTCTGGGAAACGTCGTGTCCGAAGCCCCATCGCATACCGTTGGGTGTATGTTCATGATCTTGCTCATATCGGATCTGGCAACAATGGTTGAAGTGCGTGTGGATACTTTGGTGCACCCCTGCAGGGTTAAACCTTTTCGAAAAGCCATGTTCCGCGGTTATGGACGACTTGGAGCATAGTTTCTCGATCATACACAACTATAACTAAAGAATTACTGTTATAATTTGATGTGGATCTTATATGACTAGTAAGTTGGACAACCACCATGGATTGAATGAATAAAACTACCAACTATGTGAGTTTCCTCGGAATGACTTCCTCGTTTGGTCTTGAGGGGGAAATACCAGGATGGATATGTTTGTTGTTAGTATCAGGTTGGTTCCGAATAGGTCTTCCTTATCCCTCTCGGATAGTCCATAGTTGTATCGAGTCTCTATAGGTTGTTTAGTGCATTCACTGCCGCTTCAGACCACCATACCTATGTAGGCGAGAGCCGCCGAATTCTAGACTCGCCATGTACTAGCCTCAGTACTGACTGCTCCCTTTTTCCTTTGCCGTTTGTCGGCACCCCTTTTTAATAGGTATGGCTTCAATGTCGTTAACAAGGTTACCCTTCCGGCTTGGATTGGGTAGGCTTATGGACTCCATTGGTTATTCTTCAGGGGTCTTAGCCCAATTTGCTTCTTATCCGTACGCGGATGTTGTATCGTTTTCAAGGTGATTTGGGTCTTTGTATTGTATATCTGTATTCTTGACTCATTGAGTTGTTGTTGTATGTATACGTTTTGTGGGTTCCATCATGGACTATTATGGAATGATATTACTTTGTTTTCCACCCACACGCAAGTGCCTGGTGGGTATCTTTGAAATGTTCCTATGTGGGTTTGGCAGGAAGCGCTAAAATCTTCATAGGGCCGATTCGAGGGTGTTACATCTTATCACTTGCTTGCAAGCTTGTCAATGTGATATAATCGAGAGTGCCCTGAGTATATCTCTCTGCCATCTGGATGTACAAATACCAATTTTGATCCATGAGCCTCAACTAACACTTTCTAAGTACCAAGCGAGATCTTTATAATCACCGTGTTATGGTGTGATGTTTGATGGAATCAAAATACTCTTCCAGTGTTAGTGATTGATGTGATCTCATGGTTTAAGGATTAGTGTTATTTCGAGTGAGAGAGCAATATAAACTTTGAAGACATGATCGTATTGCTAAACTTACTGTGGGTGATGTTCATCACATCATTCTCCAATGACATGACCTTGTTATTAACAACATCCAATGTCATGGTCAGGTGATACGTCCATTTTGCATCACTATTCTATATCATAATTTACTGTTATTCATTGATATATTTCATATTAAGAGATGATACTTATGTAATTTCATCTGTTTTTGCATGGTTGATGACTTTTGGAGCATGGACCGCTATAGTCAGGATTCTGATGGAAAAGGTGCTGTTTTGGAGGCAAAATTCACGAAGATCAGAAAATCCGGGAAAATACATGAAAATCCTATTTTTCCAGAAGACGAAGAAAGCCAGAAGGGGAAGTGGAGATGGGCCACAGGGGGCCCACACTACCCCCTAGCGCGGGCCACCCCAGGCCGCGCCACCAGGTGGTGTGGCCGCCCTGGTCCACATCCAGCTCTCCCCTCTGACGTATATTATCCTCCCGAAACCCTAAGACTTGAGGAGCGACCACAGAAAGATTCTGCCACCTCTGGGGGGCGGAAAACACCAAGACAGAAAGATCTCTCAGGCAGACAGAATTCTGCCGGGGGAATTCCTTCCCGGAGAGGGGACATCGTCGCCATCAACACCATCATCAAGCTGGACTTCATCGGGATCATCATCATCATCACCACGATCATCTCCATCAGCACCATCATCACCACCATCATCTCGCTGTAACAATTGGGTTGAATCTTGCATTGTTCTTAGGGGAAACTTTCCCAGTGTTGATTACTCTTTGTAGTTGATGTTATTGAGTGAACCATTGAATTATTGTTTATGTTCAGATTGTTATACATCATTATTCCATCTCTGATCATGATCCATATGATGTCTTGTGAGTAGTTCGTTTTGTTCTTGAGGACATGGGAGAAGTCATATTGTTAGTAGTGGAGTTGTGTTGAGAAAGATTCAATGGTTTGTTAATTAAGTTGTGGTGTACTTCTTCTAGTGGTGTCATGTGAACGTTGACTACATGACACTTCACCTATATGGGCCTAGGGGAATGCATTGTGTATTTGGCCACTAATCGTAGGGGTTGCCGGAGTGATAGCAACCTGAACCCCCGTTAGGAAACCTTTGCACAAGGAATGTCAGGGTCTTAGAGTTTAAAGCTATGGTGTAACATCCCAAAACTTTAATCCAAGGTTATTAAGATCCAAATCATCAAAATTAGGTTTAAAATAATTAAGCATGCATATGAGTGTTGCATTAAATAGGAGTATTTTTGAAGTGCCATCATTGAGTGATCTATTGGTTGTAAAATGACTCTAAGGTGAATTACACATCATCTAGATCATACCCAAGCAAATCCCAAAGAAAAATAAATAAATAAGAATTAAATAAGGCAAAAGGTCACTTTTGCCATTTTAATCAACTAGGACACTTTGGGTGTTCCTAGGACTCAATTTCCAACAGAGACAATTATGGATCTTTGCACCCCTTCATAGTACAAGTAGTGATGTGCCAAGGCCCACTTTGTGATCTCCCAAAAACTTTCAGACTCTATTTTTAAATGACATTTGAAAATTGAATCAAGTGTAGGGATCACACTATTTCAAAAACCATCCAAATGAATTCCATTTGACAAATCCTAGAAACCATAGATGTTTAAGCATGTGGAAAACCACTCCACAAAATTTTCAACTCCCCTATATCGCCCACCGTCCACCTATCTCGCCCACGCCGGTAGCTCGCTGTATCGTCGTCACCGACGAGCTCCGCCCACACCTCTCGGCCGCTTCGCCACGCCTATAAAAGGAAGCCTCCCCAGCACGAATTCCTCACACCATTCCACTCCCCTCTCTCCCCCAGTCCTTCCCCACCTCTCGCCAGAGCAGCTCGAGCAGCAGGCCGCCGGAATTTCACCGGAGGCAGCCGCAATAGAGGAGGAGACGTTGCTGTCGATTCCGTCCACCCCCTGCCTCTACCACGACTTTGTCTGAGCCTGCCGTCGTCGACTCGTTCATTTTCCCGCCTCGCCGCACTCGCTGGAGCCCTGGTACGCCCCCACTACACCCCCACCGCATAGCTAGGTCACCGTCTCGCCGGCGACGTGTTCGTCGTCGACGACAACCGTGCGCCGTTGATCTAGTTCTAATAGTGCGGACCTTATCGCCCCATACCGCTTCGCGTGAGATGTACCGCTGACATATGTACCCCTCTGTCAGTTGTCCTCTACTCCGTGGAGTGTACACGAGCCGGCCCATTTAGTTTCCCGCGCGACCCATTTGATTCAAATAAATCTTTTTCTATTTTAGCTGAAACTTAATTCTGTCCCTTATTTAAAAAATCAATTCAGAGAGTTTTACATATCCAAATTAGATGTTTCCAATTTTGTTGAAAATCTAGTTAAAATCTCTATCCAAGTCCATTGGATTTAAATCATTTAGAGTTAGAGATCTCTTCTAGTAAAAATAACAAAACAGAAGCTTTTTCACATTCAAACATTTTTCTAAATTCAACCATTATAGCTTTTGAGTTTATTCCAACTCTCAAAAATCACCTTTAACCATACCTATCTAAATATATAATAATATTAAGGTTTGCATGCAGTGACTTTGGACTAGTACCAAAATAATGCTCTATAGGAATTTCTAGTCACTTTAAATCATTAAATATTAAACTTAAACTTATTAAAATGTGATCCACCCTTTAAATCACATTCCCATATATTGGAATATGTGGTGATGACATGTGTCCACATGATCCCATATTTTAATTAGAGAATATTAAATCTTAGTTATTTTCAGCGAGTAGAAATTACTTTTCTCAAATAAAAAGAATGAAACTAGTTCATTAAACCTTGTGATGTTTGTGATGATACCAGATCATAAAAAGTGTGTCTTAGTGTGCTAAATAGACTAGTTTAGTATTGTTTGGTGATTGTGTATTCCCGTATGTATTTAATAGACGGTAGTGCTGACCAAGCTTACGAGGAGGAGGAGTTCTACCAGGAAGAAGAGGAAGAGAACTTCAACCACTGCACTACACAAGGCAAGCCATCACTAACAATGCAAGCTAACACTTGCAAGTATTATACTTAGCAAGCCTAGCACTTCAAGTAAACTGAGAAAGCTATTGTTAGCAAGCTAGAATTAAGCTAGATGACCTAAGCAAGATGCTTTAGGCATGCTTTGGTTATATTTTGACTTATACCTACCCCAAGTTTTCTTACAAGCTTTACCTTGTTTTACGTTACCAAAGTTATTTACTTTGTTTATAGGTAGCATAAAAAGTATAAAGTTGACCTATCAAGTTAGATTTATATGTCATTCTATGGCATGAGCTTGAAGATTAGTATCCCACCTTAGTGAGCACTCTTAACTTAGTAGTTTAGAGCTAAAACCAAACTTGATCCCTTTAGATGGGAATACTTGGTGAAAATGGTTATGAAAACCTTGGAATGATGAGTCGTTATATTGAGATGTTTTGACATGTGTTGAGAAACACAAATGGTTTATGATGAAAAAAATGTTGAGGCATGAGCCTTAGCCCCTTTATAAAAACTGATGGTTGGGTTCGGATGCGATACCATTCCAAATTTACCGTACAACCACAATACTTGAATTGGGTAAGGCTTAGCCAGAAGTTTATATGCATTACTATTAGTTCCCTCGCGGGAGAGGTCTGAGCTGAAGCTACCTCTCAATGTTGTCCACCTATGCAGTGCCTAGGATGACAGATGGTCATGGCTGGGAGGCCAAGCTCATAGGGGAGGTGCTTATACTAGGTTGTGTAATTGAAAGGTTATGTTTGATTATCTACATACTAAGTATGATGATTCAGGGTTATCCCTGACAGATGTATCAAATATTGTGGTGAAAGTGTACCACCTCTGCAGAGTGTCAAACTATTCGAATAGCCGTGTCCGTGGTTATGGACAGTTGGAGTGGCCATACTTTTCCGTCATCAGATGTTTTCAAAATGACTTATGAAATAAATGAGGAATCTTGACTTAACCACAACATGGATGTGACTATGAAGTAGCTTCCCAACTTTAGTGATTCTAGAATCTTATTTTATCTTTCTTTGTTTCTGAACTCAGCTTAGGTTTCAAACTAAACTTTACAATAAACTTAGAGTTAGCATTCCTCTACAACTACCTTACCTGTTAGTGATATTTTGCGAGTACTTAAAGAGTACTCATGCCTTTTGTCCCTGGCTATCCTCATGGCCAGACTATGAAGAGGAGTACCAAGATGAAGGATATCAGGACGACTATGATAACTAGGATCACCTCCCATCGTCAGCATTGCCTGTGACACTAAAGATGGACCCCACCACTACGCTTATTATTTATTCCGCTGCTTATTGTATTAAGACTCGATCGTGAGATCCTTTATTCGTGTAAGACCTTATTATGGTTTGTAATGGATGATGTACTGTGATATCCAATCTGTTATGTCTCACAAAAATGGTAATCCTGGGATTGCGATGTATGGCATAACAGGCATCTGGGATTAAAAATCCGGGTGTTGACAAGTTGGTATCAGAGCCATCCTAACCATCGGAGACCCTAGTTAGAATGGACGTCCGAACAAAACTTAGTTTCCAAACCAAAGTAAGTATTTATGAAAACTATTTCCTCTCTTACCCTTTGGATTCTTTCTCTCAAAAAAATACATGTTCCTCCAAATTCTTACATTACTACATAAAATTTGACACACTTGATCACTTCACTAACTTTCTCATCCTCAATTCTTGTAGATGGAAGTTCAGTACTGTAAGTTTTACCAATTGGGAAACAGAGGTCAACTGATCTTTGAGAGGGATCTCGATGCACTGTCGGAGTATTTGGAGTGCCCGCATCCGGAATTATTCGAGGCCCAACTCAATGATCACCCATGAGGAGATCTACAATGGCGGATAGTTGCTGATCTTCGAGGCAAGATGGAAGCACCCCTTTCGGAGAAGATTCAATTCACTGTGAGAGCGAACAACTGGCTAGATGGATTAGCCAGGGCCATGCATGAAGGTCTCGCCCGTCTTTACGGATAGAACATCAACTTGATCCAGGGAACTCGCTTTGCGCACTATGCAAGGCGTGACTCTATGGGAATGCCATTGGAGATGCCAAGTCATCCGGAGATGAAGCGCCAAGTGGAGAACCTCAACTTCCTGCTGTATGATAGACATAAGGAATTGGACAATGCTCGAGCATACGCCAACCACAACCTTGCCATTGCCACCCAGAAGGCCCAGAACTTTCCCCCTACTCGTCCAGGATCATCAATCACTTCGTCGCCAACGCGAGAAGAAGGATCGCACCATCGCTCGTCTTCGCAAGAAGGTGGTTGACCTCGAGAAGACCATCCAGGAACAAGAAGCGCAGCTTGCAGCAAAAGAAGAAGAGGAGGAAGGTGAAGACATGCAAGGAGATCTTCACTCGTACCTCAGTGATGACAATGACTACCTAGAGGATGATGCCATGGACTTCTACACCGAAGATAATGACTCCGACTTCATCGATGATGAGTAGATGCACTTGATCACTACCGTATAATGAGTTTTATCGGTCCCATTGTGTCTTTGATCACAGAATGGTTCTTAAAACCATATGTTTTCCTTTCATGTTGTGGTGTGTGTGTTTGTATCGTGTGCTTTGAATGAATGAAAAGAAGTTAGTTGAAAAACCTGAGTCAAACTCAGAGTTTTAGCTTTGAAAACCAAAACCATGAACCTTAGAACTTTCCCTCTTACCCCTTTATCTATCTCAATCTTCAGATGACTCGTGGAAACCAAGGAGGGAGCAGCTCATCACATGACCCAATGCTGTAGATTCTGCAGACGCTCGTTGCAGACCGTGAAGCTAGTAGGGTAGAGCGCCAAGCAAATCTAGCAACACTGCAGCATATCGCGCAGATGGCTCACAACAATCAGAACCATGGAAATTAGGATCATCAAGGATCCAAACTAAAAAACTTCTAGAGTACCAATCCCCCAATCTTTAGCAAGTCTGAAGACCCACTAGATGCATATGACTGGTTGCAGACGATGGAGAACAACTTAGAAGTAGCCAGAGTGGATGACAATGAGAAAGTTCTTTTTTCCACCCACTATTTGGCAGGAGATGCAAGAGCCTGGTGGAATAGCACCCACAGAATGAACCATGGTCAAGTGATGACATGGGAAACCTTCAAGATCAAGTTCATCCGCACCCATGGGCTGCAGGGTTTAGTCACCCGCATGAGAGATGAGTTCAGAGAGTTAAAACATAGCAGAATGAATGTAGTGGAGTACCGTGATAGATTCTTGTCGCTTGCCAGGTATGCACCTGATGAGATCAACACGGAGGCCAAGAAAAAGGAGAGATTCCTGAACGGACTGCATGATGAGATGTAGACTATTCTCCTCAACATCCCTTTCGAAGATCTCGAAGAGCTAGTCGACTCTGCCATTCAGATGGAAGGGAAGATTAATCAAGCCAACAACAACTGCAAGCGTCGAATGATGCACCAGAGTGGATCCAACCATGTTCAGAAGTACCATCCCAAACCTTCTTCCGGATATGCCCCGAGAAACAATCGACCCCCAATGTCTCGCCCAAGCTACCCCAACCGTAGCAGAGGCAATGTGAAGTCTGGAGGAAACAACAATCACCCCGGCAACTCAAGCAATTTCAACCGTGCACCTCCCAAGCACAACAACAACAACAATACTGCATCCATGTAGCACCCTCGAATCAGCCCTATGCAAGTTTTAGCCCTTTCCGCCAAACCCGCATAGAAATGATTCAAGGATGCCCACCAGGCACTTTCATGCGGGTGGAAAACGAAGTAATACTATTACACAACAGTCCTCGAAGGGACCCATAGAACAGATATATACATATATATATAACACGACTCAAAGAGTCAAGAATACAGATATACAATACAAAGATCCAAATCACCTTGAAAACGTTACAGCGTCCGAGTACGGACAAGATGCAAATGGGGCTAAGAGCCCTGAAGAATAACCAATGGCGTCCATAACCCTGCCCAGGCCAAGACGGAAGGGTAACCCTGCTAACGACGTCGAACTCATACCTGCTAAACAAAAAGGGTGCCGACAAAGGGCGAAGGGAAAAAGAGGAGCGTCAGTACTGAGGCCAGTACACGGCGAGGCTAGAATTTGGCGGCTCTCGCCTACATAGGTATGGTGGACTAAAGCGGCAGCGCACCAGCACTAAACAACCTACAGAGACTCAGTAAAACTGGTGGCTATTAGAGAGGGATAAGAAAGACCTATTCGAATCCAACCTGATACTAACACCAAACATACCCATCCTGGTATTTCCCCCTCGAGACCAAACGAGGATGTCGGACCAAGGAACTCACACAGTTGGCAATTTTACTCATTCCGTTATAGTTGCAGCACTTACTAATCAAATATAGATAGCATGAGTCATCCTGAAGCATAAGTAGTGGCCAGTTTTAATTAACCATTGCGTGGTAGTTGGAACATTTACTAGTCAGATATAATTGTCCTGAGGAATCCCAAAACCCAGCAGTTGTTGGCACTTTTATCACATTTCATTGGAGTTGCAATACTTACTAGGCAGGTATAACATGACACGATACACCCTAGTTCCACCAGTCGTTGGCACTTTTATTTACTCATTCCATTGTAGTGAAGCTGATTACTAGTCACATATTAAGTCAAATTTATACCACTACTTTAGTTATGCTTGTCTATGATCAAGATACTATGCTCCAAGTCGTCCATAACCGTGGACACGGCTTTCAGAAAGATTTACCCTGCAGGGGTGCACAAATAGCAACACACACACGATCAACCTCGGAAAAACCAAATCAAGACCCAACGAGGCTTTCACGACAAAGCAATCACAGGATTCATAAAATATTTCAGGGGGCCACCCCACTAAGCTACCCGCAACGAAGTTGGCCAGCTCCAAGACAGACCTAGGGTTTGTGTCAATGGCTGTAAACGACTGGGAACCTGAAAGTGTGACTGGGCTTGTCGATACCGCGAAAACATTCCACGATCCAAAACAGTACAGGTGCTCCACACACAATCGTAAATAAAGCAGTAAAGCATGGCATAAGTACAGAATAGTAATAATGCCCCAAACTACTTGTGGCCCCAAGAAATAAGAAATGAATCAAGCTCTGGCTAAGGGGGATTCATAGACTCTCCCGGATGTGGATAGTGCGAATAGTCAAGGAACAGGTATCAAGTACTCGGGGCCTACGGGACACAAGTGGACATGAAAAACCAAATAGCATATATTTCCCATCGGTGCCTCTTTCATTAGTTATCCCAGCAATTTAATAGTTGTATTTAAAGTCATGATCATCTCCACCATTAAGCATCTCCACCATTCATCATGTGCCAACTTGCCGTCAACGGTGGAACGACAACGACGCGAAGCAGCACCTGAGCAAGCAACTACGACTTGCAAGGCTGACTATCTATCAAAAAACAGGCAATAGGATGTGTCCAAGGCAATATAGGGCTGGAAGGAATATAAATGGTGCACGAAAACTAATGCATCGCAATACGGATAGCAATAGATCAACATGAGGAAATAAAGACTATAAAAGCAAAATAGGTAGAAAGGGGGAGAATGCTTGCCTGGGAATCACTGCCGAAGGTTCATATCCGGAGAACTTGTCGATACTCGCATCAACTCATTGGCCTAATCCGCAAAGAAGCAAACACTAGAAGAAACACTAGATGCAATATTTAATACTACGGCAGAAGATCCGGCATGCTTATGATATGATGCATGGCATGGCACAGATGCGGTGCAATTATGCAATATTAAGTGGAACCGGGGTCCCGACAATTAATTATATGGTTCAAGTTATTTAGATACCCCGCAATTTAAATGTTGTATTAATAGGGCAAAACATGGCATCGGTTCGCTACACCAATTTAAATGGAGTCCAGAATAAGACAAATATATCCCGCATAAACACTCCATATTTAATTATGAGGTGAATCGGCATAATGCCCCCAAACCACAGACATGTATGCATGCATGAACAATTTAATATACGACAGTTGATAATGTCATATTATAAAAATAGGGGCTTAGGGTCACACATCTGGGTTCGGAACATCTTGGGTTCCGGGGGTCCGGGGTCTGGTCTCAGGGTCCGGATCTGGGGTTCGGTTCGACGGGATCGTTCTCGAACAACGGAAGAAGAGCTTGGCGTTCCGGGAAGGAGGACTTGGTTTGGCGTCGGGGGCTCATCGGATTCGCCCTGGTTGGTGTCGATCTTGTCATCACGCAGATCTTGTCGGGTCCGCATATCGGGTCGGTCTTGGCATCCGGGGTGAAGTACTTGTCGTTCCGGTGGCGATCTTGGCGGTCTCCAGGTTCGGGTCTTGGCGTCTGCAAGGAAGTACTTGGTGGTTCCGAGAAGGAGGTCTTGCGCATCGGATGGATCAGTCCTCGGGGTCGAAGAACTTGGCGCGCCAGGGTTCGGTCTTCGGATCTTGGTCGGGTCGTCGGTTTTTCCGGGGCCGAAGGACTTGGCATCCGAGAGACGATCTTGTCGCATCCGCGGTCTTCGGGTCATGTCGACGGTCTTGTCGTTTCACGGCGGAGATCTTGGTGTTCGATGTAGATCTTGGCGAGGGCTTTGTTGGCGAGAAGATCTTTTCAAGATGTTGTCGAGGCAACTAGCATCATCCCACAAGAGCATCATACCATCCCCACACGGTTGCCACTGCGTATAGCCCACCACACATATCGTCCAGGTACTCTTCAACCTGCTTGTCAAACTGAGGCACGAAACAGCAGCGCAAGGCAGCGGGTAGCATGACGCAGCATAGGCACTGGTGATTGCGATGATGCGACTAGGCACTGCAGAGGATGGCGGACAGGACACGGGGCGGTGCTGCAGGGCTTGAGGGAGGCCAGGGCCACGGGGGGGGGGGGGAACGTGCTTGCAGGGGCGCGATGCCAGGCTCTGGTGAGGGCGGCCCGACGGTGGCGGGAGAAGGCGTCGCGGCGGCGGCGGAGAAGGGCTCTGTGGCGTGAGGGGAGGACGCGGCAAGGGGACAGGGACGAGGCACGGGACGGCGGCCGGAGGTAGCTCGCAGGGGGGTGGGGACGAGCGCCGGCGGCATACGCGCTGGTGACGGCCGGAGATGCAGGGGACGGAGAGGTCCAGCGAGGGAGAGGCGCGGGAGGACGGGAGAAGGGCCGCGCACGGGAGTTTTGTCGGGAGGGGGAGGTCTCTCTCCCGGTGGATCGGACAGGGAGGAGGAAAACAGGTGGGGAGATGGTGAGGTGGCCAGGCGGGGTGAGGTGGCGAGCATTGATTGGATGGGGTGAGGTGGCAGGGTGGGAGTTTTAGGCAGGTGGTGGGACCGGCAGCGGAAAAAGAGGGCGGGAAGGAGAGCGGGGTGGGCCAGGAACCAGGCGTGGCAGGCGGGGTGGCGTGTGCGTGCCTGCTGTGCTCGGCGTTGCACTGCTGCTGCGCTGAGTGCGGGTGTGTGTGTTGAGTTAGCTGTGTGCGTGTTGGGTGCGTGTGTACCGGGTAGGTGGGGCGGGGTGCCATGCGGTGCAGCTGCTGCGTGTGTGGCTGCCTAGGGGAGATGGGTTGAGTTTAGACTAGGATTGGGTAATTTTGGGGGTGGCCGGCTGGGTCGGTTTGGCCCGGTTCGGCTGCCCCCTAAAAATAATATAATTAATTTTATTCATTTAAAACAGACTTCTGTAAATAATTTTTACACAAAGAAAATTATCTGGAAGAGACTGGAGTTTTGATTTGAAATAAAGACGGGACGTTTAGAAAACAAACCAGGCTTTTCGAAAATAGTTTTTAAACAAACCATGCAAGATAATGACGATGCTCAAATGCAATGTGGCATGATGACATGAGCATGCGGTCATGATGATGCAATGCACAAAAACACGGCGATTTTCTAGTAGTGGTTTTAGCGGGATGCCACAACCCAGAACTGGAAGCAATGTTGTGCCCGTGGCAGCCAAAGACAAGTCCTAGATCACTTGTTTCGAGTGTGGAGTGAAGGGTTGATGGCTCAGTATTGATGTAGAGCTCGTTGGGGAACCCCAAGAGGAAGGTATGATGAGCACAGCAGCAAGTTTCCCTCACTTATGAAACCAAGGTTTAATCGAACCAGTAGGAGCAAGGAAACACCCCAAAGGTGTTGCTAGGTGAGCCTTGGCATGGCACACTACTGGTGCTAGTAGCAACGTGGAGACCTGTACAACACAACCACAGAACTTTGTCCCCAACTTGCGATGAGGTTGTCAATCTCACCGGTTTTGCTGAAAACAAAGGATTAAACGTATCGAATGGAAGGAAGTAAAAGTTTGCAGAAAGTAAACACAAAGCAGTAGACAGTTTGTAGATTGTATGTAAAAGAAAGGACCGGGATCCATAGTTCACTAGAGGTGGTGCTGGGTGAACAAATTACAGCGGGGCAATTGACAAACATTGAGAAAGCAATACATGCATATACTAATCATCTTGACTCCTTTGGAACTTGATTGGGCATTACAACATTATACATAGACCGCCATCCAACTGCATCTATGACTAATAATCCACCTTCAGGTTATCATCAGAACCCCCTCCAGTATTAAGTTGCAAGCAACAGATTATTGCTTTACGAATTGTGTGTAATGTAAACAATACGATTGTTTTATGAACAAAGGATTGTTGTTTTCTCCCTAGTAGCAACAACACATCTAGTACCTTAGAGATTTCTGTCACTTCCCTAGATTACCAGAGGCATGAACCCGCTATCGAGCATAAATAGTAACCCTTGGAGTTGCTAGCATCTACTTGGCCAAGATAGCTACTAACAATGGAAAGCATGCAAGATCACAAATAACAAAGACATGATAGAATCAATAATCAATCTGAAATAGTATCTCAATATCCATCGGATCCCTACAAACACAACATGCAGAATTACAAATAGATGATCTTGATCATGAACGGAGCTCACAATATCTAGACATGATAGCACAAAGGAGGAGAACCAGGCATCTAGCAACTACATGGACCCTTAGTCTAGAGATGAACTACTCACGCATCACACCGAAGGCTTGCATGATGATGAAGAAGGCCTCCAGGGTGAATTCCCCATTCCGGCAGGGTGCCGGGAAGAGCTTTAGATCCCTCTCGATCTAGGGACAGAGACGAAGTCAGTTATAGACTCTCGTGGAATTTTTGATCGGGTACTTAGGGTTTTCATCCCGAGGGCATCTTATAGGCGGAAGGAGAGGCCGAGGGGGTGCTGGGGTCGGCCAGACCACCCCTTGGCGTGGGCCAGGCCTGGCCGCGTGGCCAGATGGTGTGGACGGCCCCCAGCCCTTCTCCGTCTCATATTCTGGCATCAGATGTCTTCCGAAAAATAGGCACTTTGGCTTTTGTCCCGTCCAATTCCGAGAATATTCATTTTCTGACTTTCCTAGAACCAAAAATAGCAGAAAACATGCAGATGGTACTGTGGCTCTTGTTAATAGGTTAGTCCAAGAAATCATATGAAAAGTACTCCAAAGTGTGGACAAAACACAAGAAAGTAGATAAAACCAAGCATGGAATATCAAAAATTATAGATACATTTGCAATGTATCAACATCCCCAAGCTTAACTCCTGCTCGTCCTCGAGTAGGTAAGTGATAAAAAGAAAGATTAATTTTTGAGGTGACATGCACCATCAAACTCTTGATCAAAGTATTTGTAAAGCATTCAAAGCTGGGATCATAGTACTTCAATCATAACATGAAAGACAAAGTTCTAGCAATAAGACAAAGAAACTATGATGCAACATGAAAAGGCACAAACAAAAGATT
Source organism: Avena eriantha (assembly GCA_910589775.1). Lineage (NCBI taxonomy): Eukaryota > Viridiplantae > Streptophyta > Magnoliopsida > Poales > Poaceae > Avena > Avena eriantha. The sequence continues at coordinate 97,198,799 of OU342746.1, read as the reverse complement.
CATGAATAACAATGCTTTGCAAGACGTTTGTTTGTTTCACATAAGAAAACATAGCATAATAGCATTCAGCTTGTCCCTCATAGAGTAGCAAATATAATTGCATAGGACACCTTCAAAGTTCATAAGAGTGACTAGATACAAATAGTTTAAAACAAGCAATATCAAGTTATGCATCAATCAACTAGTCTTGGGACAATGCAGATAGAACTAAGAATGGCCACTATGCTCTCAAAGTAGGTGCATAAAGATAGAAGGTGGAGACTCAATATAATGGTGGAAGAAAGGCCTTCTTAGAAGGAAGTAGGGATTCAAGTCTCATAAAGAGCTTCCAAAAATTATGGTACTTATAGCTTTCAGCTCTCATTGCTCCTATCATAAGCATCTTGAAGTGATTAATGTTAAGTGACACAACTAAGAGGATATGCTTGACAAGTTATAAACCGAAATCTCATGCCCCTTACTTACAAAGACTGAACCTCATGCTACTCAACTTTAGTCAAGAGTAAGCTCTTGTCATTGTAAGTACATGTGTATCATAAAGAACCGCCAACGGGGTACCCCTTGCACATGACATAGGAGCTATCCCATAATCAAAATGACAAGGAAAGCAGACAATGAGCATCTCAACGATCTTTTTATTTGCTATTTGCATAGGTTTTTATTGAGGATGCTTCATAGAGTGCTCATTATGGTGATGCTGCAAGTTTCCACCATGATTAGGCATGGCTTAGGCTAGTGGCCTAGGCGTTTCTCTAACACTCATACAAACTCCATGATCTTACTTGTTCCACTTTTATTTCACACCGCGGGGATCCATAAGCAAAATAACATGATATCAACGGGGTACAAAGTACAAGTGCAATGTTGAAAGCGTTCCCCATGATACATGGTTCTACCAATTTCAACTTATAAAGCGCAAGAATATACGCAACAAAGAAGGACCCAATGGTTCAAGTTTATTAGATGCAAAAAGTAAAGTGTGCCATCAAGTTCGTGAGAGCTTTAATCACTAGTTTTCTCATAACAAGTTTAATTTGGAAGGTAAACAAAAACATGAATATACTTGGAATAGCATATGCTAGTAGGTAGGTATGGTGGACTCTTTGGAATAACTTGGTTTAGGGAGTTGGATGCATGAGTGGAACTCATACTTGGTTGTGGAGGCTAGCAAAAGACTGATAGCGACAAACTAAGAGAGCAATAATGGCCATAATCATGCAGAGCGACAAAACATCATTGATCAAAGCACAAAGTGATACTACAAGTTCAAAACTAAAGGATCATAAAGTCTATGGTGACTTTTGGATAGTCATAACATGGTGTGAGCATGCGCCAAGTCAACCCAAATAAAGCATCAAAGGAGAATACCACTATACTATGCTTTAATATGCTAAAACAACGCATGATTCATCCAAGGCACATTAAGCAATCTCAATTGTTTATAACAAGTCATGCTACAGCAAAGAATACTAAGCATAAAGCCAAAAAAATATCAAGCATGGCATGACAAAGCATATGCCACAGTAAAAAAAAGCTCTTTTTACCACTTAAGCATGAGCTTTCCTACTCTTTTCCAAACCAAAGAAAACTATTTTGAAAACCAATGTATGAAAGAGGGGGTCCAACCAATTTATTCAGAAAACTAAGCAAACAAAGCAAACGAAAAACCAAAATGAAAACAAAAAAGAAGACGCTCCAAGAAAAACACAACTGTGCATGAAACAATAAAAATGAAGCGTTTGGAAGAAACCTGGGATTTTTATTGATGAAGAAGGGATGCCTTGGGCATCCCCAAGCTTTGACGCTTGTACTTCTTGGATATTTCTTGGGGTGACACGCGTGGCATCCCCAAGCGTGAGCTTTAGTCCATCCTTCATCTCATTACTCATTCCTTCCATACACCTGAAATTTTTCCTTCATACAAAATTTCACACAATCTTTATTAGCAACATTAGTGCACTCAAGATAATAAGTCTTAAGGTTCAGTTTTAACACCAAATAAACTTCCATTAGAACACTAGATACTGTAGCACTTCGCTCAAAAATCTCAATTCCCCAAAAGAACTCAAAAAGGAACCAACAAGAAGCAAATGCAGAAAATGGCAGAAATCTATCAAAACAGACCAGCAGGTAAAGACGAATTTTTTCAAAGACCTTCTGTTGCTCAAATCAAGAAATTGTTGAACTAACGAAAGTTAGATAACAACCTAGGGCAGAAGCACAAAAATTCACTCCTCAAGAAGAGGTTCAGAGATTTTACACGAATGTTTACGGTGAAGCACAAAAATCTGTTTCGGAACAACAACTTTCCCAATCATTACTTCTCTCTCATTAGAGGTTACTCTTGGCACAAAAAGCAAATAAAAAGGATAAGGAGCATTTATTACAGAGGTAATAACTTCCAAGACTCATCTAAAACTTTTGGTTTATCTCCCAATAAGTACTTTTCTTTAACGCCTTTAAGTTAGGCATAAGAAGCAAGAGAAAATCAAGTGTTCTCAAATGAAGAAGCATTAAGACCAAATTTCTTGCCCTTACCTCTCTTACTTTTATTCTTAACCTTGGGGAAAATATGATTGTTTGGTGGAGAAGAAAGGTGCATGGTCCCCTTTCCCACATCTATTATTGTTCCAAGGAGTTCTAATAGGGACCTTCCAAGTCTAATTTGTCCATTTCCTACACATTCAATAACAAGATAATCAGTAGAAATCATTTTCCCAAGGATCTTTGTAAACACTCCTTCAGCTATTCCAATAGGTACTATGGTAGCATTATTAGCAAGAGATATTTCTTTTCCTCCTTCAGTAAGACCCCAACGATTCAAAGATTCATTAATATCTTTGGGCATAAGACAAAATCCAGACATGATATCACTTCAGGCTTGAAAAGTTTCAGTATTTATATCAATCTTTACTGTGGGGAGCCGCTTTGATGGTTCAGAATTTATCGGAACATAATTATGATGCTCCCTAAGCGTATTATAGCAATCTTTTAATCCAGTGCCTGTCTCAAGAGTGTTCAATCTAGAAAATATGCTTGCGAAAGAAATATCAGTTTGGCTAGGCAAGTTGTAAGTAAGGATAAATTTCTTTATAGCATTAATAGCATCATCCTCATTACATTGGAGGAAATCTCCTCCCACAACAGCATCTAAAGCATATCTATAGCAAAGAGCAATTCCAATGTAAGAACTGCTAAGGAACAAGCTTTGAGTCATTTTAGGCTCAGTTTTTTCATGTAGATCAGAGATTCTAGACCAAGCTTCCTTGAAGCTTTCCTCAATTCCTTGTTTAAAAGTGAAAATCATTTCCTCAGGTGACATAGTGATTGGAGCAAGGCTAGACATAATAGCAACTCAAGATAGGAACTAAATTTTTTGTGTGTTTTCAATAAAGAAAGCAAACTAGTAGAACTAATTTTTGTGTGTTTTTGATAAAGAAACAAGCAAACAAAACAAAAGTAAACTAAGCAAAAAAAATAACAAAGTAAAGAGATTGGTTATGAGGGACTCCCCTTGTGAAGATGTCCTTGACTCCCCGGCAACGGCGCCAGAAAAGTGCTTGATGGCTCAGTATTGATGTAGAGCTCGTTGGGGCACCCCAAGAGGAAGGTATGATGAGCACAACAGCAAGTTTCCCTCAGTTATCAAACCAAGGTTTAATCGAACCAGTAGGAGCAAGGAAACACCCTAAAGGTGTTGCTAGCTGAGCCTTGGCAGGGCGCACTACCGGTGCTACTAGCAACATGGAGACCTTCACAACACAACCATAGAACTTTGTCCCCAACTTGTGATGAGGTTGTCAATCTCACCAGTTTTGCTGAAAACAAAGGATTGAACATATCGAATGGAAGGAAGTAAAAGTTTGCAGAAAGTAAACACAAAGCAGTAAACAGTTTGTAGATTGTATGTAAAAGAAAGGACCGGGATCCATAGTTCACTAGAGGTGGCTCTCCTTAAGATAGATAACATGCTGGGTGAACAAATTACAGCGGGGCAAGTGACAAACATCGAGAACGCAATACATGCATATACTAATCATATTTACTCCTTTGGAACTTGATTGGGCATTACAACATTATACATAGACCGCCATTGAACTGCATCTATGACTAATAATCCACCTTCAGGTTATCATCCAAACCCCCTCCAGTATTAAGTTGCAAGCAATAGATTATTGCTTTACGAATTGCGTGTAATGTAAACAATACGATTGTTCTATGAACAAAGGATTGTTGTTTTCTCCCTAGTAGCAACAACACATCTAGTACCTTAGAGATTTCTGTCACTTCCCCAGATTACTAGAGGCATGAACCCACTATCGAGCATAAATACTAACTCTTGGAGTTGCTAGCATCTACTTGGCCAAGATAGCTACTAACAACGGAAAGCATGCAAGATCACAAATAACAAAGACATGATAGAATAAATAATCAATTTGAAATAGTATCTCAATATCCATCGGATCCCTACAAACACAACATGCAGAATTGCAAATAGATGATCTTGATCATGAACGGAGCTCACAAGATCTAGACATGATAGCAAAAAGGAGGCGAACCAACCATCTAGCTAGTACATGGACCCGTAGTCTAGAGATGAACTACTCACGCATCACACTGGAGGCTTGCATGATGATGAAGAAGGCCTCTAGGGTGAATTCCCCTCTTCGGCAGAGTGCCGGGAAGAGCTTCAGATCCCTCTCGATCTAGGGACATAGACGACGTCAGCTATAGACTCTCATGGAATTTTTGATCGGGTACTTAGGGTTTTCATCCTGAGGGCATATTATAAGCGGAAGGAGAGGCCGAGGGGGTGCTGGGGTCGGCCAGACCACCCCCTGGCGTGGGCCAGGCCTGGCCGCGCGGCCAGATGGTGTGGCCGGCCCCCAGCCCTTCTCTGTCTCGTATTTTGGCATCAAATGTCTTCCAGAAAAATAGGCACTTTGGCTTTTGTCCCGTCCAATTCCGAGAATATTCATTTTCTGACTGTCCTGGAACCAAAAATAGCAGAAAGTAGGCAGCTGGCACTGTGGCTCTTGTTAATAGGTTAGTCCAAGAAATCATATGAAAAGTACTCCAAAGTGTGGACAAAACACAAGAAAGTAGATAAACCAAGCATGGAACATCAAAAATTATAGATACATTTGCAATGTATCAAGGGTCACTACTGGAATGAGTACCCCAAGAAGATTGTTGCCAATGCCAATGTGAATGCCCCAGCTCAACAGCAGCGTCGTGTTCAGCCAGGAAGAAGATTCGCCCGAGGGAACCCTCACAACCGCAACGGCCGTCTCTTCCACTTGAACGACGAAGAAGCGCCAGATGTTGTGCTCGGTATTTTTTTGTCATCTCAGTTTTAGCAAGAGTGTTGTTTGATTCTGGAGCATCGCACTCATTTGTCACCGAAGAATTTGCATGCACTAGTAAGATTCACCCAACCAACTTGAAGCATGTCATGATAGTTCAAATTCCTGGTTCAACTACAAAAGCTAGGAAAATTTGCAAAGTTGTACCTATCAGAATTCATGGGATAGATTTTTATGCAAATCTAATAGTACTTGGAACCAAAGGTTTGGAAGTAGTACTAGGAATGGATTGGATGTCGAAGCATAAAGGATTGATAGACTGTGCTAAGAAAGCCATCACCATGACCAGTAGCTCTGGAGTAACAGTAGAGCATATATCTGAAACCTTACCCCGTCAATTCAAGTGCAACAAGAGTTTAGCCCTACCCACCATTGACCAAGTCAGAGTAGTCTGTGAATACCCCGATGTATTCCTAGATGAATTGCCCGGTATGCCCCCTGATCGGGATATTGAGTTCATTATTGAACTAATTCCTGGAACTGGACCCATAGCCAGAGACCCTATAGCATGAACCCCTTAGAGATAGTGGAACTGAAGAAGCAATTGGATGCTATGTTAGCCATAGGCTTGATTCAACCAAGCGCATCGCCATGGAGATCACCAGTTCTGTTTGTCGACAAGAAGGATGGAGGTAACTGTTTGTGCACAGATTACCGAAAGCTGAATGATGTCACCATCAAAAACAAGTACCCACTGCCAAAGATCGAGGATCTATTTGATCAGTTGACCGGTGCTAGCGTATTCTCTAAGATCGATCTTAGGACTGGTTATCACCAACTTAAGATTTGTGCAACGGATATTCCAAAGACTGCCTTTACTACCCGTTATGGATTATACGAGTATACGGTCATGTCTTTTGTATTAACCAATGCCCCTGCTTATTTCATGAATCTCATGAATAAGATCTTTATGAATTTCCTAGATAAGTTTGTCATTGTGTTTATCGATGATAGTCTTATCTACTCCAAGTTAGAAGAAGAGCATGAGCAACATCTGAGAATCATCCTTGAAACCTTGAGGGAGCATCGGTTGTATGCCAAGTTCAGAAAATGTGAGTTCTGGCTGAAGGAAGTAGGATTCCTAGGACATATTGTGTCAGCAGGAGGAGTCGTTATTGATCCTCCCATGATCAAAGATGTTGAAGCATGGGAAGCCCCAACCACTCAAACCCAAGTTCGTGCATTTCTCGGATTAGCAGGATATTACCGCAAGTTTGTTGAAGGATTCTCAAGCATCACAAGACCGATGACCCAATTGTTGAAGAAAGATAAGAAGTTTGAATGGACTGACAAATGTGAAGCAAGTTTCCAGGAACTCAAGAAGAGATTGATTTCAGCCCCAATATTGATTATGCTGGATATCAAGAAGCCATTTGATGTGTATTGTGATGCATCCAAGATTGGTCTCGGATGTGTGTTAATGCAAGAAGGCAAAGTCATAGCATATTTGTCGAGACAACTGAAGCAGCATGAGGAAAACTACCCTACCCATGATCTTGAACTAGCAGCCGTAGTTTTGGCATTGAAGACATGGCGTCATTACCTTATGGGTAACCGCTATGAGATTTACTCGGATCACAAGAGCTTGAAGTATATTTTCACTCAGAAGGAGCTGGATATGAGGCAAAGGAGATGGATAGAGTTAATCAAGGATTATGACCTTGACATTCACTATTACCCCAGCAAAGCCAATGTGGTAGCGGATGCTCTTAGCAGATTGCTGTGTAGGTTAAACACCATGATCAAGGAGAAGCAACCAAGTTTGTATGAGGAGTTGGAGCAGTTTAGAACTGAGCTAGTTAGCAAGGGATTCTTAGCTAGCATTGAACTTCAACCCACATTGATCAGTCAAATCAAGGAGGCCTAGAAGGGAAATGAAAGTATCGACAGAATCAAGCGTCGTATTGGTACAGGAAAGGTACCGGAATTCACAAAAGATGAAGAAGCAGTTCTGTGGTACAACGGACGTATCTGTGTGCCAGCAGATTTGGAACTGAAGCAGTTTATCATGCAAGAAGCTCATGATACTCTTTATTCTATCCACCCCGGAGGAACAAAGATGTATCACGATTTGAAGGAGCAATTTTGGTGGCACAAAATGAAGAGAGAAATCGGAAGCTACATCGGCAAGTGTGATATATGTCAGAGAGTCAAAGCGGAACATCAGAGACCCGTAGGACTGTTGCAACCATTGCAAATTCCGGAATGGAAATGGGATTCTGTTGGAATGGACTTTATCACCGGTTTGCCTACCTCGAGTCGGGGAAATGACTCAATCTGGGTCATCGTTGATAGATTGTCCAAGGTAGCCCACTTTATACCCATCAAGACAACCTACCAGAGTTCAAAACTAGCCGAGTTGTACATAGCTAGAATTTTCAGCTTGCATGGAACCCCCAAGACCATAGTGTCGGATCGAGGAACCCAATTTACCTCGAGATTTTGGCAGAAAGTCCAAGAAGGATTATGAACCAAGTTAAATTTCAGCAGAACTTATCACCCGCAGACTAACGGACATACTGAAAGAGTCAACCAAATCTTAGAAGATATGTTGAGAGCTTGTGTACTAGAGTACGGATCAAAATGGGAAGACTGTTTTCCTTTCGTAGAATTCTCATACAACAACAGTTATCAAGCCAGTTTGCAAATGGCCCCATTTGAGTTCTTATACGGAAGAAAGTGCCGTACCCCTTTGAATTGGTCGCAAGTAGGAGAGAGTTAGATTTTTGGACCCAACATTCTCTGAGAAGCTGAAGAGAAGGTTCACAAAGTCCGTGAGCACCTCAAGACTGCCCAATCCAGACAGAAGCGTTATGTTGACAAGAGAAGGAGAGACCTGACTTTCAATGTTGGAGATTTCGTGTATCTCAAAGTTTCGCCATTGAAGGTAACCCAACATTTTAGTCTGAAAGGAAAGTTAGCCCCCAAATATATCAGACCCTTCAAGATTCTGAATCGCTGAGGAGAAGTATCGTATCAACTGGGACTTCCAGACGAGATGCCAGCCATCGACAATGTGTTCCATATCTCGTTACTTCGCAAATGTCTAGAAGTGCCGGAGAAGACCGAAGTTTTCAAGAACATCGATCACCGAGCCGTTGATATCAACAAGGATTTGACGTATCATGAAGTGCCCATCCGTATCTTGGAAGAAGCTTACAGAACCACCATAACCCGGAGTATCAAATTCCTCAAGATCCAATGGATCAATCATACTGAAGAAGCCACTTGGGAGCGAGAAGATTACATTAGGACAGAGTTCCCAGATCTCTTTACTTCCTAGTTTTCTGTCTTAAATCTCGGGACAAGATTTCATTTAAGGGGGGAAGGTTTGTAACATCCCAAAACTTTAATCCAAGGTTATTAAGATCCAAATCATCAAAATTAGGGTTAACAAAAAACTTGTCCCATTAAAAATAATTAAGCATGCATATGAGTGTTGCATTAAATTGGAGTTGTTTTGAAGTGCCATCATTGAGTGATCTATTGGTTATAAAATTACTCTAAGGTGAATTACACATCATCTAGATCATCCCCAAGCAAATCCCAAAGAAAAAGAAATAAAAAAGAATTAAATAAGGCAAAAGGTCACTTTTGCCATTTTAATCAACTAGGACACTTTGGGTGTTCCTAGGACTCAATTTCCAACAGAGACAATTATGGATCTTTGCACCCCTTCATAGTACAAGTAGTGATGTGCCAAGGCCCACTTTGTGATCTCCCAAAAACTTTCAAACTCTATTTTTAAATGACATTTGAAAATTGAATCAAGTGTAGGGATCACACTATTTCAAAAACCATCCAAATGAATTCCATTTGACAAATCCTAGAAACCATAGATGTTTAAGCATGTGGAAAACCACTCCACAAAATTTAATTTCAAAATTCCAAATTTGAATTATTGCGGCCATTTGATTGAACACCTGGTGGGCAGAATCAAACTGGCCTAACTATCACTGTTTTTGATCAAATTTTATCGAGCCATTTGAACCCAAATCAATGCCCTTGTCTCCCCTAAACCCACCCAGTCCATCAAGGACCTACCCAATGGCCTAGGGAAATAGTACACCGCCACCCCGAGGCCATGCTCGCCGGCCAAACATGCACAGCCCGTAGGAGACCGCCAGCTCCTCTCCGCCACTCCAGGAAGGGAGGCGAGACCTCACCGCCACCCACGGTCCACCCCATGATCACTGCCAGCCCCTGGACCACGCCAAAGCAGCGCCGCACTCTCCTCTCTGCGCTGCGCTAGAGCACGCTAGAGCGCCATCACCGCGAGCATGCCACAAACTGCGCCTCGACCACAGACCGCGCTCACCGCTCCGCCTTGACCACCTCACCCCACTAGACACGGTCGTGCACCGCCGCGCGACCCATAGTCGCCAGGAACCCCGACGAGCACCGCCCCTGTCTCCTAGAGCGCGTGACGCTCCCGACCCCTAGCCACCGTCCCTCGCGTCGCCATTAAGTCCTAGCTGACCAACAGGGAACTGCCCACCGTCCACCTATCTCGCCCACGCCGGTAGCTTACTGTATCGTTGTCACCGATGAGGTCCGCCCACACCTCTCTGCCGCTTTGCCGCGCCTATAAAAGGAAGCCTCCCTAGCACGAATTCCTCACACCATTCCACTCCCCTCTCACCCCCAGTCCTTCCCCACCTCTCGCCAGAGCAGCTCGAGCAGCAGGCCGCCGGAATTTCACCGGAGGCAGCCGCAGCAGAGGAGGAGACGTTGTCGTCGATTCCGTCCATCCCAGCCTCTGCCGCGACTTCACTTGAGCCCGCCGTCGTTGACTCGTTTGTTTGCCCGCCTCGCCGCACTCGCTGGAGCCTTGGTACGACCCACTGCACCCCCGGTGGGTAGCTAGGTCACCATCTCGTCGGCGACGTGTTCGTCGTCAACGACGACCGTGCGCCGTTGATCTAGTTCTAATCGTGCGGTCCTTATCGCCCCATGCCGCTTCGCGTGAGATGTACCGCTGATATGTGGACCCCCCTGTCAATTGTCCTCTACTCCGCGGAGTGTACATGGGCCGGCCCATTTAGTTTCCCGCACGACCCATTTGATTAAAATAAATCTTTTTCTATTTTAGCTAAAACTTAATTCTGTCCCTTATTTAAAAATCAATTAAGATAGTTTTACAAATCCAAATTAGATGGTTCCAATTTAGTTGAAAAGCTAGTTAAATCCTCTATCCAAGACCGTTGGATTTAAATCATTTAGAGTTATAGATCTCTCCTAGTAAAAATAACAAGACATAAGCTTTTTCACATTCAAACATTTTTCTAAATTCAACCATAATAGCTTTTGAGTTGATTCCACCTCTCAAAAAATCACCTTTAACCATACCTATCTAAATATATAATAATATTAAGGTTTGCATGCAGTGACTTTGGACTAGTGCCAAAATAATGCTCTATAGGCATTTCTAGTCACTTTAAATCATTAAATATTAAACTTAAACTTATTAAAATGTGATCCACCCTTTAAATCACATTCCCATATATTGGAATATGTGGTGATGACATGTGTCCACATGATCCCATATTTTAATTGGAGAATATTAAATCTTAGTTATTTTCAGTGAGTAGAAATTACTTTTCTCAAATAAAAAGAATGAAACTAGTTCATTAAACCTTGTGATGTCTGTGATGATACCAGATCATAAAAAGTGTGTCTTAGTGTGCTAAATAGACTAGTTTAGTATTGTTTGGTGATTGTGTATTCCCGTATGTATTTAATAGACGGTAGTGCCGACCAAGCTTACGAGGAGGAGGAGTTCTACCAGGAAGAAGAGGAAGAGAACTTCAACCACTGGACTACACAAGGCAATCCATCATTAACAATGCAAGCTAACACTTGCAAGTATTATACTTAGCAAGCCTAGCACTTCAAGTAAACTGAGCAAGCTATTGTTAGCAAGCTAGAATTAAGCTAGATGACCTAAGCAAGATGCTTTAGGCATGCTTTGGTTATATTTTGACTTATACCTACCCCAAGTTTTCTTACAAGCTTTACCTTGTTTTACGTTACCAAAGTTATTTACTTTGTTTATAGGTAGCATAAAAAGTATAAAGTTGACCTATCAAGTTAGATTTATATGTCATTCTATGGCATGACCTATCAAGATGCTTTAGGGTTTGGATGCGATACCATTCCAAATTTACCGTACAACCACAATACCTGAATTGGGTAAGGCTTAGCCGGAAGTTTATATGCATTAGTATTAGTTCCCTCGTAGGAGAGGTGTGAGCTGAGGCTACCTCTCAATGTTGTCCACCTATGCAGTGCCCAGGATGACAGATGGTCATCGCTGGGAGGCCAAGGTCATAGGAGAGGTGCTTATACTAGCGTGTGTAATTGAAAGTTTATGTTTGATTATCTGCATACTAAGTATGATGATTTAGGGTTATCCCTGATAGATGTATCAAATCTTGTGGTGAAAGTGTACCACCTCTACAGAGTGTCAAACTATTCGAATAGCCGCGTCCGCGGTTATGGACAATTGGAGTGGCCATACTGTTCCGTCGTCAGATGTTTTCAAAATGACTTATGAAATAAATGAGGAATCTTGACTTGACCACAATAGGGTTGTGACTATGAAACTAGCTTCCCAACTTAAGTGATTTTAGAATCTTATTTTATCTTTCTTTGTTTCTGAACTCAGCTTAGGTTTCAAACTAAAATTTAAAATAAACTTAGAGTTAGCATTCCTACTAGAACTACCTTACCTGATAGTGATAGTTTGCGAGTACTTAAAGAGTACTCATGGCTTTTGTCCCTGGCTATTCTCATGGCCAGACTATGAAGAGGAGTACCAAGATGAAGGATAGCAGGACGGCTATGATAACTAGGATCACCTCCCATCGTCAATATTGTCTGTGACACTGAAGATGGACCCCACCGCTACGCTTATTATTTATTCCGCTGCTTGTTGTATTAAGACTGGATCGTGAGATCCTTTATTCGTGCAAGACCTTATTATGGTTTGCAATGGATGATGTACTATGATATCCAATCTGTTATGTTTCACAAAAATGGTAATCCTAGGATTGCGACGTATGGCATAATAGGCATCTGGGATTAAAAATCTGGGTGTTGACATGTGGTTAGGTTTCTACCTTAATTACTTTCTTGTACTTGCGGATGCTTGCAAGGGGTATAATCACAAGTATGTATTAGTCCTAGGAAGGTCGGTACATTAGCACAGGTTCACCCACAAAACACTTAGCAAGCTAAAGAAGATTAATCAACTATATGAAGTGAAAGCACTTAACGATATTCCCATGTGTCCTCGAGAACGTTTGGTCATCTTAAGTAATACAACCGACTTGTCCTTTGCTACATAAAGGATTGGGCCACTCACTGCATTTATTCTTATTGTCTTTTATTTACTCATACTTTATTTACTTGCATTATCAAAACCCCCTAAACATCCGTTTGCTAAGTATTTGCAGAGAATTCCTGATCCATACCACTAGCCAGCACCTTCTACTCCTTGTTGGGTTCAACACTCTTACTTATCGAAAATACTGCGATACACCCCCTATACTTGTGGGTCATCAAGACTATTTTCTGGCACCGTTGCCGGGGAGTGAAGCACTATTTGAGAGTGGAACTGGTAAAGGAAACTTCTACTGTGAGTATTGTTTACTTCTGTTAGTTGCTTTATTTTCATTATGGATAATTCGCTGAGTTTCTTATTTTGTAATGCTACTACCACTGCTAAGGTAGTAGATGAACCACCACCTGCTGAGAATGATGCTTTTTAAATACCTAGAAGAATTATTGATCGTGTTATGGATAACTATTATGTTGGAGATGGAACAGTCCATCTCGGTGATCATTTGCTCTTTATACACGAATTATGCGGTTTGTTCAAGCATGCAGGTATTACAACAAATCAAGTCAGAAGAAGTTATTCTCATTATCACTGAAAGGAAGATCCGAGGAATGGTATAAGCTGCTGAAGAATGGTCAAGATCTTGAATGGGAGGAAATAGTACCTCTCTTTTATTCAAAGTTTTATCCTCCTAGTGAGATTCATCGGAATCAAATATACAACTTTTGGCCTCTTGATGGAGAGAGTACAGCTCAAGCTTGGGGGAGATTGAAGTTACTAATGCTCAAATGTCCCATTCATGAGTTCCCCAACAATATTATTATCAATAACTTTTATGCAAAGCTTTCTCTTCATGATAAGGATTTATTGGATGCTTCTTGTGCTAGATCATTCACTCGCATGGAAGAAGAAGCTAAATGTGATCTTCTGGACCGTATTCAAGACAACGCTGAAGCATGGGAGAATGACAAAGGAAGAAAGTCAGGTATAAATTATGATTATGAATGCATTGAATCTTTTATGGGAACTGATGATTTTCAGAATATTAGTAATGCTTATGGTCTTGATCCTCAAGTTATTACAAATTGTTTTAAAGCTTTTGCTTCCTATATTGAAATTCCTAAAAGGGGATGGAACAAGTATCATGCACCATATAAAGATATTGTTGATTGTGTTCCTGTTGGGAGTACTGAATTTCGCACTATTGATCACATCCTACCTGAATCTTATATAGAGAAAATACCCTTCCCGGATAAGGTAAAGGAGCATCCTATGATAACTAGTGTAATCAATAAAAGTGCAAAGATAACTGTGAAACCTGATGAACAAATAAACATTGAACCTATTGTAGCAATTGTGAAAGACCTTGTCACTAAAAGTGTAGAAGATGGATAGATAGTCTTTTGTGAGGATGCTTCTAATGTTGTCTCACACCCTAATAGAACTAAAAAGGCTAGTGTCCCTATGCTTTCTGGTAGAATTGGTGATCATTGCTATTATGGTTTATGTGATACTGGTGCAAGTTCATGTGCTATTCCTTATGAGCTTACAGGGAAATTATGCATGCAATTAGTCCCTGCGAATTGGAAGAGATTGATGTGGTAATTCACCTTGCTAATAGAGAGATCATCTCTCCCATTGGTATTGTACGGGATGTAGAAGTTCTTTGTGGTAAGATTAAATATCCTGCTGATTTTCTAGTACTAGGTTCAGCTGCTAGTAAAACTTATCCCATCATTTTTGGTATACCTTTCTTGAGTACTTGTGGAGCAATTATAGACTGCAAAAGGGAGAAAATCTTGACTAAATTTGATGGGGAACCTTATGAGTTTAAATTTTCGAAATTTACTAAAGAACCTTGTGAAAATGAAACCCATAATGAGGATTTTAGAGTTGAACAACTTGCTTCTATTTCTATTGCTCCTAACAACGCTTTGCAGCAATTTATGGAAGATCATGAAAGTGAAATCTTCATGGAAGAAAGAAATGAGATTGACAAGATTCTCCGTCGTCAACCTAAGATGCTTAAGCATAACTCTCCGGTAGAAGACTTGGGTACCACGTTGCCACCTAAAAAGGATCCGGTCTTCGATCTAAAACCTTTACCCAATGATCTTAAATATGCTTACATTGATGATAATAAGATATATCCTGTTATTATTAGCTCTAAACTTTCAGGGAAGGAAGAAGAAAGGTTATTGGAGGTACTCAAGAAACACCGAGGAGATATGGGCTATACTCTGGATGATTTAAAAGGGATTTCTCCTACTATATGTCAGCATGCTATCGATATAGAACCAGATGCAAAGCCAGCAGTAGAGCACCAACGACATTTAAATCCTAAAATGAAGGAAGTGGTAAGAAATGAGGTATTGAAACTCCTTGATGCCGGTATTATTTACCCTATTGCTAATAGTGAATGGGTTAGTCCTGTTCATTGTGTCCCTCAAAAGGGGGGAGTTAAAGTCGTCCCCAATGATAATGATGAGCTTATTCCCCAAAGAATAGTAGCAGGCTATAGAATGTGCATTGATTTTATGAAAGTTAACAAAGTTACTAAGAAAGATCATTACCCACTTCCCTTTATCGATCAAATGTTAGAAAGGTTGTCTAAAAAGACTCATTTTTGTTTTCTTGATGGATACTCTGGGTTTTCTCAAATTGCTGTTAAACAACAAGATCAAGAAAAAACTACCTTTACATGCCCTTATGGAACCTATGCTTATAGACGTATGCCTTTTGGTTTGTGTAATGCTTCTGCTACTTTTCAAAGATGCATGTCTGCTATCTTTCATGGTTTTTGTGAGGAAATTGTGGAAGTTTTCATGGATGACTTCTCCGTCTATGGAACTTCTTTTGATAATTGTCTACACAACCTTGATAAAGTTTTGCAGAGATGTGAAGAAACTAATCTTGTTCTTAATTGGGAGAAATGCCACTTCATGGTTAATGAAGGGATTGCCCTTGGACATAAGTTTCCGAAAGAGGCATAGAAGTGGATAGAGCTAAAGTTGAGGCAATTGAGAAAATGCCCTGTCCAAGAGACATCAAAGGTATTTGTAGTGTCCTTGGTCATGCTGGTTTCTATAGAAGGTTTATTAAAGATTTCTCTAAGATATCAAAACCCCTCACTAATCTTCTTCAAAAAGATGTACCCTTTGTTTTTGATGATGATTGTAAGGAAGCTTTTGAAACTCTTAAGAAGGCTTTAACTACAGCTCCTATCGTTCAACCACCTGATTGGAGTTTACCATTTGAAATAATGTGTGATGCTAGTGATTTTGCTGCAGGTGCTATCCTTGGGCAACAAATTGATAAAAAGTTAAATGTTATCCATTATGCTAGTAAGACTCTTGATGCTGCTCAAAGGAATTATGCTACTACTGAAAAAGAATTCCTACCTATCGTTTTTGCTTGTGATAAGTTTAGACCTTATATTGTAGACTCAAAAGTTACCATTCATACTGATCATGCTGCTATTAAGTACCTTATGACAAAAAAGATGCTAATCCTAGGCTTATTAGATGGGTGCTGCTTTTACAAGAGTTTGATCTACATATTGTAGATAGGAAAGGTGCTGAAAATCCTGTTGCTCATAATTTATCTCGGTTGGAAAATATCTCTTTTGATCCTATGCCTATTAATGATAGTTTCCCGAATGAACAGCTGGCCGCAATAGGGATAAGCCTGCGAGGGAGCCCTTGGTACGCTGATTATGCTAACTTTACTGTCTCCAAGTATTTGCCTCCAACTTTTATAGCTCAGCAAAGAAGAAAGTTCTTTTATGATTTGAGGCATTATTTTTGGGATGACCCACACTTATATAAAGCAGGAGTGGATGGTATTATGCGAAGATGTGTTCCAGAATATGAACAAAAGGAGATATTGCAGAAATTTCATGGTAGTGCATATGGAGGACATCACGCGGGAGATAGAACCACACAAAAGGTACTACAATCAGTTTTTTACTGGCCTACCCTTTTTAAAGATGCAAGAAAATTTGTCTTATCCTGTGATGAGTATCAGCGTGTTGGTAATATTTCTAGACTCAATGAAATGCCTATGAATTACTCTTTAGTTATTGAACCCTTTGACTGTTGGGGATTTGACTTTATGGGTCCTTCTCCTCCTTCAAAAGGTTATACTCATATTCTTGTTGCTATTGATTATGTTACTAAGTGGGTAGAAGCCATACCTACGAAGAGTGCTGATGGGGAGACCTCTCTAAAAATGCTTAAGGATGTTATCTTTCCAAGGTTTGGAGTGCCTAGGTATCTTATGACTGATGGGGGTTCTCATTTCATTCATGGTGGTTTCAGAAAGACCCTTGCTAAATATGATGTTAATCATAGAATTGCTTCAGCTTATCATCCCCAAACTAGTGGACAAGTAGAGTTATCAAATAGAGAAATTAAATCCATCTTGCAAAAGATTATTAATCGATCTAGAAAAAATTGGGCTAAAAAGTTGAACGATGCTTTATGGGCTTATAGGAATGCCTATAAAAATCCTATGGGGATGTGTCCTTATAAAATGGTTTATGGTAAAGCTTGTCACCTGCCTTTAGAATTAGAGCACAAAGCTTATTGGGCAGTTAAAGAACTCAATAGAGATTGTAAGCTTGCTGGTGAAAAAAGATTATTTGACTTAAGTTCGTTGGATGAATGGAGGAGTGAAGCATATGAGAATGCTAGACTCTTTAAGGAAAAAGTTAAAAGATGGCATGATAAGCGAATACTTAAGCGAGAATTCCATGTTGGTGAGAAAGTTCTATTGTATAGGTCTCGTCTCAGATTTTTTGTAGGGAAACTACTGTCAAAATGGGAAGGACCTTTTGTTATTGAAGAAGTGTACCATTGAGGAGCAATAAAAATTTCTTCTTTAAAAGATAACACTACACAAGTGGTGAATGGGCAACGACTTAAGCACTACATTGCTGGAGATTCTTATAATGAAGATGTTGATGCTTTTCAAGTTATAACTCCGGAAAAATTTATCAAAGACCAAATTCAGAGACCTGCAGAGTCCGTTTTCAAATAGGTAACAGTTCTGGTAAGAAAAGTTCCACGAAAGATCTGTCCAGTTATATTTTTGTAGTTTTTATCCAACAAGGAAAGCTATGAAGCGAAAGAGGGACGGAAATGGAGCCTGGGTGGCTCACACCACCCTGTGGCGCGGGCCCACCCCTGGCCGCGCCACCAGGTGGTGTGGCCACCTCGGACTCCGTCTCCGACCTGTTTTCTCCCAGTACCTTCTTTTTGTTGTAAAACTTCGTAATATATAATCCCCCAGATCCCCCGAGGTTCGTATATCGTGTTCTCGTCGTGTTTTCGTTTCGATCTGTTTCTGCCAGGAACTATTCTTGAAAGTTTAGAAGCATAATGGTGTCCGCCAAGGATAAAGGAAAGGAGCCTATGGAGGAAGATCTCCAAGAATCAGGGCAAGAGAAGGAGATCAAGAGTGAAGATGAAGAGGAGGCAAAGCACACCGGCACTACCATTGCAAGCATTGGAGTGGTGGCAAACCCTTCTAGGATCAGAAGGACTGCACGGATGTCAACTGGAGGGAAGCCTCCGCATCACTATTTGGCCCCACGGACACCTTCTCCAAGCACCAAGAGTCCCTTCCAGACCTTTATCCATAACCATGCAGGAAAAGAAGACTTCAAGGAAGAAGAGTGGGGAAAGAACCGCAAGATCTGGGATCCGCAACCCGACATGATCATGAGCCGCATCGAGCACAACTCAGAGTAGATTCGTACTCTCACCTTCGAGGTTGAGGACTTGGGGAAATTGATCAAAGAACTCATTGAGAGAATACCACCACCACCGAAGGAGAAATTCGTCATCAGGTTTGGCATCCCCTTTGTTTGTTCCAAGCTTGGGGGAGTGCCGCGGTATCACATCACTATCTTCTATCTTTTTACCTTTATAGTAGAGTCATATCAGGAATAGAGAAGTTATCATGTAGGATGGTTTGCATTATGGAAGTGTCTCCTCTCTCATTAGATATGTATCCCTTGGTGTGAGTTGCCGTTATGGAATATTAATGAGAAGTTCTATAATTTAATCTTTTGCATATCTTATATAAGTTTTCCATTCATGGTTATCTGATTGATCTTGTCTTTAGTATTGGTATCACTTTGGGATCATTGAGTTAATTGAGTTGGTTTTGGCAAACCTGGCTCGGTCAGTAGCAACACTATTTTTGAGAGTTGAATGAAAAAGATAAGAGTACTCTAAAGAAATATAATTTCATCATCTTTCTTTCTTGATTTGCTCATAAGCTTAGTATTATCTAGTTAAGATCTTTTGTGCTTCCAAGTAAGATTGCATGTTTTTTTATCTCTTGTATGTTTGTTTCTTTCCTTCAACTCTTATACTTGCTACCCAGCCTTGCTAGCAAAAAACCTGTACTGAGAGGGAATTCTTCTCGTGTAACCATTCCTTAAGCCAAAAACCTTTGCCATTTGTGTCCACCATACCTACCTATTAGCATTATTGCTATTCCAAGTAAATTCATGTTTTTATCTACCTTCCAAATTAAACTTGTTATGTGAAAATTAGTGATTAAAACTCTCACGAACTTGATGGCACACTTTACTTTCTTGCATTTAATAAACTCGAACCATTGTGTCCATCTTTGTTGCGTATATGCTTGCGCTTTATAAGTTGACGTTAGCAGAACCATGTATCATGGGGAACGCTTTCAACATTGCATTGATACTTTGTACCTAGTTTATATCATGTTCTTTTGCTTATGGATCCCGACGGTGTGAAATAAAAGGGGAACTTGTAAGATCATGGAGTTTATATGTGTGTTAGAGAAATGCTTGGGCCGCTAGCCTAAGCCATGCCTAATCATGGTGGAAACTTTCAGCATAACCATAATGAGCATTCTATGAAGCATCCTCAATAAAACCTATGCAAGTAGCAAATAAAAAGATCACTGAGATGCTCATTGTCTACTTGCCTTGTCATTTTGATTATGGGATAGCTCCTGTGTCATGTGCAAGGGGTACCCCGTTGGCGGTTCTCTATGATACACATGTATTTACAATGACAAGAGCTTACTCGTGGCTGAAGTTGAGTAGCATGAGGTTCGGTCTTTGTAAGTAAGGGGCATGAGACTTCAATTTATAACTTGTCAAGCATATCCTCTTAGTTGTGTCACTTTAACCTTAATCACCTAAAGATGCTTATGATAGGGGCAATGAGAGCTGAAAGCTAGTAAGTACCATAATTTTTGGAAGCTCTTTATGAAACTTGAAATCCCTGCTTCCCTCTGCGAAGGGCCTTTCTTTTACCTTTTTAGTTGAGTCAGTAAACCTATTCCCTTCTATCTGAGCAAGAATTTTGAGTTGTTGTGTTTCATTTTTTCATATGATGATTTATTCAATCATTTTCTTATGTTCCTTGTTTTGCACTTTGCTCTTATCTTGGTGTTTACTACTTTGAAAGCTATCATTGAAAACCAGTTATTTGTGAACTCATGCAAATTGTCAACTATTCTTCGACCAAGAGCTAAGTTTGCCATTACCAATTATTATTTACTTTATGTATCTTTATTGTGTTTCCTTTACCTATTGCAAGTTAAGTCATATAATGGTGAGTTGTCTGCTATTATGAACTATGTATTAATGATTGTGATGCTTCTTGTCCGTATTCTTCTATCGACTCTTCACTCCATAAACCCGAGGTCATATTTATTGAGCTCAGTTTCGCTTGGGGACAAGCGAAGTCTAAGCTTGGGGGGAGTTGATACGTCCATTTTACATCACTATTCTATATCATAATTTACTGTTATTCATTGATATATTTCATATTAAGATATGATACTTATGTAATTTCATCTGTTTTTGCATGGTTGATGACTTTTCGAGCATGGACCGCTGCAGTCAGGATTCTGATGGAAAAGGTGTTGTTTGGAGGCAAAATTCACGAAGATTAGAAAATCCGGGAAAATACATGGAAAATCCTATTTTTCCAGAAGACGAAGAAAGCCAGAAGGGGAAGTGGAGATGGGCCATAGGGGGACCACACCACCCCCTAGCGCGAGCCACCCCAGGCCGCGCCACCAGGTGGTGTGGCTGCCCTGGTCCACCTCCAGCTCTCCCCTCTGGCGTATATTATCCTCCTGAAACCCTAAGACTCGAAGAGTGACCACAGAAAGATTCTGCCGCCTCTACAGGGCGGAAAACACCGAGAGAGAAAGATCTCTCCGGCAGACAGAATTCTGCCGGGGGAATTCCTTCCCGGAGAGGGGACATCGTCGCCATCAACACCACCATCAAGCCGGACTTCATTGGGATCATCATCATCATCATCACCACAATCATCTCCATCATCACCATCATCACCATCATCACCACCGTCATCTCGCTGTAACAATTGGGTTGAATCTTGCATTGTTCTTAGGGGAAACTTTCTCGGTGTTGATTACTCTTTGTAATTGATGCTATTGAGTGAACCATTGAATTATTTTTTATGTTCAGATTGTTATACATCATTATTCCATCTCTGATCATGATCCATATGATGTCTTGTGAGTAGTTTGTTTTGTTCTTGAGGACATGGGAGAAGTCATGTTGTTAGTAGTGGAGTTGTGTTGAGAAAGATTCAATGGTTTGTTAATTAAGTTGTGGCGTACTTCTTCTAGTGGTGTCATGTGAACGTCGACTACATGACACTTCACGTATATGGGCCTAGGGGAATGCATTGTGTATTTGGCTACTAATCGTAGGGGTTGCTGGAGTGATAGAAACCTGAACCCCCGTTAGGAAACCTTTGCACAAGGGATGTCAGGGTCTTAGAGTTTAAAGCCGTGGTTAGGTTTCTACTTTAATTACTTTCTTGTACTTGCGGATTCTTGCAAGGGGTATAATCACAAGTATGTATTACTCCTAGGAAGGTCGGTACATTAGCACAGGTTCACCCACACAACACTTAGCAAGCTAAAGAAGATTAATCAACTATATGAAGCGAAAGCACTTGACGATATTCCCATGTGTCCTCGAGAACGTTTGGTCATCTTAAGTAATACAACCAGTTTGTCCTTTGCTGCATAAAGGATTGGGCCACTCGCTGCATTTATTCTTATTGTCTTTTATTTACTCGTACTTTATTTACTTGCATTATCAAAAACACCTAAAAATCCGTTTGCTATGTATTTGTACAGAATTCCTGATCCATACCACTAGCCAGCACCTTCTGCTCCTCTTTGGGTTCGACACTCTTACACATCGAAAATACTGTGATACACGCCCTATACTTGTGGGTCATCATCAGGAAACCTTGATCATCTGTTAATTAACAAGCTAGTGTAATGAGAGGCATTACTAGGAACCTTTTCTTAGTTTATTAAACAGACATGTATTAACATTTCCTATTAACACAATTATAGCATGAGAAATAAACATTTATCATAAACATGGAATATAATATAATAACCACTTTATTATTGCCTCTCGGGCATATTCCTTTCACTTCCCAACAATCAAAACAAGCAAAAGTGACAAAGAAAAATATAAAAAAGAGGGGGAAGAAGCAAAAAGTGCCAAAAGAAGAATGCCAAAAAGAATCAAGTAATGAGGGGCAATGGAACCAAACACTAATGATGAACTATGATTCAACCATAAACTTAATGAAAATGATTGGAAAATAGCTGGTGTCTCACATATGATATTCCCTACTTTCCAGCCTTACACTCTTTCCAACATCCTTTGAAAAATATTCCAACCATAGGACCACCACTATATATATATATACTTTTCTCTATATGAACAATGCAATAGTGCTTCGTATTACTATGTGGATTTGTGTTAGACATTATAAAAATTGTATTGTCAAGTATGATATTATAAGGAGTATCACGTTATGCTATGCTTACTTGTTGTTATTCTCTTAAAGCAATGATCGAACTTTTTGTGATACTTGCTAGTGAAAAGAAGCATCACACTCCAAATTCCATGTTAGTTTTATCACCTTCATGCTCGAGGACAAGCATAGGTTAAGCTTGGGGATGTTGATGCATGTAAAATGCATACATGAACTTTGTAGTTTGTTGCTATGAATTCCCACATATTTTCTACATATATGATGTTATATTCATGTTTTACATTGATTTATGCGGATTTACCATGATCCCCTTTATTTTGTTTATAACTCTGAAGGATAGGAAAACCTTGTTTTGTGTATCTTTTGCCTTTCAGGGACCTCAACAAAGTCAAATGGACCTGGAATTTTAGGAGAATCAATATTTCACCAAGAGAAGCATCTGGAGCACTTGGACCTCACCACAAGAGCTAGGAGGGCCAAAATGGCCCTAGTGGCGCACCTAGTAAGGGTGGGCGTGCCACCCATGCCCTTTTCTTCCTCGACCGTTGATTTGCTTCGATCTTTCGCCAACCTCCTTCATATGACCTAAAAACCACTATGAAAAGGCCCCCTTGGGATTTCCTAGAGGGAGGCACCACATAAACACCTAAACACTAAAATAGAGCTAGAACTAGCGAAGATTGAAGGGTAAAACTTCGCTGGAGCCGCCACTGAAGGGATTTCTACCTTCTCCAATGTCTCCACCATCATCACCATGAGGAAGAGGGAGTATGGGTTTGTGGTAGTAGCTTGATCTATCTCTATCTTGTTCTTCATAGATCTAGTACCATATGAGCTACCCAACATGATTATGGTCATACTCATAATTCCTATGCGGTGGATCTTTATTCTATGATTTGATATATGAGATTGGAACCTATTATGTGTAAGATGTATTGATAGATGCATATCATGTACCCTGTTCTTAAGTACTTATTGTGATCCAACTTGTGTCCAAGAGCATGTGTGGGGAGAAGTGTGTATTAGATGGAGTATCTTGGTGGTAGTGATTGAATAGTGACAACAAATTCAAGATCAACTATGGTATTTACCTTTATTTTGTTGACTCACTAGGGATAAAGTGAATCCATGTGCTATAATTATCTTGTGACAGTAAGATAATCTTGTTTGGTCAAGGTAGCATATTTGTGATTCAAACATCATGTCAAATTACTTAAGGCTATACTCTGTTGATTCTTAATTCAAGATTGCTTGGAATTTTCCTTTCTTGAGGAGTATAAGAGAGATGTGCTGGATCATCTCTATGTTATGACGTGATGCCCATATGAATGCTTATCAAACACATGTACAAGTTTCACCAATATTATGTCTTTGATGAATTGTTTATGTCCATTGCAACCCAAAAAGAGAGTAGAAAGTGAAACCATGAACCCCAGTCCATTTTAAACCATTAGAAACACCTTTCCAACACCACTATCACACTTTATATTTTCTGCAATTTATTACTTCGAAAATACAAAAATACTTTCTTCACTTGCACACACACAAAACCCAAAAACAACTATCCTTTTACTATTTTTACTTTGCTTGCCAATTTTTATTTGTTTTACTTTACTTCATTTATTTTGTTATTTCATATTACTAATACGAAACCTTGTGCTTGACAACCACACGGTGGAGTTGGGGACACAAGACAAAACTTTGCTTTGTAGGTTCTGATAACCCCCAAGTGTAGGGGATCACCGTAGTACAATTCGATAAGTAATTGAGTGTTAAACCCACGAGGAGCTGAAGGTAAACTATCTATTCTCTAAAGCCATATAACCCTCTTATATTGTCTTCTATGCAAAGCTAGGATCTAAGTGTTTTTTTGGTACTAGGTAGAAAATAAATAAAGTATCTGTTAGTGGAAACTACAAGTAAACTAGTGCAAGTTAAATTGATTTAATAAAGTGGAGTCGAGTGGTGGCAAGTTTTCTCAAGTAGCAAGTTTCTTAAGTAGCAAGTTTTTCAAAGGGAGCAAATGTTTAGGCAATTATTATTTCATTCGTTTGTTTGGTCGTTTATTGTTTCTTCCAGGACGGAGCCTTAATTAGGTGCAACCAAATAAATGTGCATACACAACTCTTCTGATGGATCCTAAGGCCATGTTACTAAGCAAACATAGGAATTACTAAGAGATAATTGTCCCACCATAGCTATAAACTCTAGGGTCCCTGATATATGTCCCCCCTAATGTAACTTTATGGATTGGACCACAATATACTGTCCTCCACGGTCCACCCCACTCCACTACATCACGGTGATCACCTTACATGCATTGCCCAACATATGCGTGCACTCTTATATTGTAAAAGAAGACAATCATAAAAGATAACAACACTAAATGCAACTAATAAACGAACTATTTTACTTTTGCCATAACAATTCACTACTCAAACAAAGACATGGAGACACAATAGACCAAGGGAAAATAATATATTGCTTCACACATCATTTTTGCCAAGAGAATACATTACGGAGCTAGAGAGGATCTTGCTATAGCTGTTGATGATGAACACGCTGTAGGGGGTGGAACACCCTTCGGAGGCGATTCTGGCGGCGTTTCCCCCCTTTGATCTTCTCCCACGGCAGTCTCCTAACTCTCTGTTTCTGTGTTTTCGATTTCCGCCTCCGTCTGTGTCGAGGATCACCGAAATAGGGTATATATAGTAGATTTTAGGTCAAGTCAAGTCGTTTGGCGAAAGAATCGATGACATCGGAGACTCGAGGGAGGAAAGAGCATACTAGCCGTGGCCAGGGGGTAGGTCGCGGCTGTTGTGCCCGTTCCCTCCTCGGTCTTATTTTCTCGCAGATCTTTTGCCCATTGTTCTTCATTCTGATAAATGCTAGGTCCCGTGAAGTTTCTGGTCAATTGGACCTCTTTAGGTTACCTAAAAGTCAAAAACATTGAAATAGGGGTTTTCTGCCTCGACAGGGTTAATTCCAAAGCAATATGGGAAGTGTGAATTATTCTCAATAATCATTATAAAACATGAATATAACCCATATATGATGCAAATATGTTGGAATATCAAGTAACAAAGTGCAAAGTTCATGTATGCATTTTACATGCATCAACATCCCCAAGCTTAATCTATACTCGTCCTCGAGTATGAAGGTGATAAAACTAAGATGTACTTTGTACTTCAATATTATTTTGGATAATAAAACTTATTACTATTTCTACACAAAGTCAAATGATTCATTCTTCAAAGGAATAACAATATGCTAGATAGATAATGAAGTGATATATCATATACAATGAAAGGATGATCAATAGTAATTCACAAAGTGTAACATAGAAGAAAGAGCTATGGACCAAATGAATGCAAAATGCAAAAGCAAAAGTAAAGTAAAAACATCCTATAGTGGTTATAGAGTTTCTTCTAAATTCTGAATATAAAAGTGGACACTTTGGAAAGATAGATAATAAGAAGAGATTAATCATGAATGATTTTCATATAGCTTCCAAATGCTTCCTCTTATGATTATGTTTGAACTATGGTATTCATTAGCTTTGAGCCCTTATTTCCCCTACCATTAGCATCTTGAGTGGTTAAGGTTAATGTGATGGACAATATAAGTCATATCCTTGATAAAGTATAAGTTGAATGCCTCATGGCCCTTGAATACGAGTACCTACACCACATGCTACACAACTTAGGATCCTAAGCATGTTCTTGTCATTGTAAGTTTATATGTATCATCGAGAACGCCAACGGGCAGCTCTTGCCCCATGGTATGGAAGGTTTCCCATACCAAAATAACAAGACAAACATATAATGAGCATCTGAACAATTATTTTATTTAGTATTGGCATAGATTTTTATTGAAGAAGCTTCATAGAATGCTCACTATGGGATGATGTAAAATTTCTACCATGAATGATGCATGGCTTGGGTTAGCGGCCCAGGCGTTTCTCTAGCACATATACTATTGGAAATATTCCCTAGAGACAAATAATAATATGGATTATTATCATATTTCATAAAGTTTATGATTAAGTTTTATATCATGCTATAACTATATTGGAAGGAAACGTCAATACACGTGTGATATACAAACAAGTAGGAGTTCTCGATGAAGCTCTAGTCATCGGTCCATTGGTCAACAGTTGATCCAGGTTTCCTGATCATGTGGCCTTTTATGCCAGTTGACAATGGAGTCACCTCATTGCGAGAATGAGATGATGAGCTATACCAAACCTATGTATCATGACCCGATCATTTCATGAAGCTCAAGTTACGATGATCAGAAAAGACCTAGTGTCTTATTTCTTAGACCATGAGACCATATCAATCACTGTTACCCGAGGCTACTTAGATAACATCAAACGTCATCTGGTGCATTGGTGATCATAAAGGTGTGTTCAGGTATTCAGAGGAACTATTGAGGAAATATGCATCAATAGCGGGATTTGTCCATCCGTGTGACGGAAAAGATACTCAAGGGCCCACTCGGAGAAGTTATATCCAATAGCTACGCAGCGTGTGATTTGATCATGGGGATATCACTTGTCGGAACGAGACAAATAGCATTTGTTGATAACGATATTGAACACGACATAGTGATGTCACTGATCAGATCCCAGACAATGCAAGTATCGAGAGACAAAAGGAATACAACACGATGTTCATGGTTCAACAATGAAAGATCTCGTGGAATAAACATGGATCAACATGGCTATCCAGGTCCATCTGATGATCATTTGTACGGGAGGGTCCCGACCATGTCTAGAGTATTCCCGAAGCATGGGGTATCACTCTTAATGGCTTGATGATGCTCAGAGAGTGTTTTGGTATCAGTAGAATCACCGAAGAAAAGAGAGAGATAAAACTAGAAGGGTTTCGGTAAGTCCAGAGGATGTCTGGAATGAGATGGAAGGAGTTCCACATCAATGGGGATTGAATAATATGTAAGTGAATGTTGAATATTGATTTATTCATTCATTTATATTTATTCAATAAAAGAAAAAGAATTAAAAAGGGTCAAAATCAGGAGGGAAAAGGGCCCATAAGGGAAAGACCACATGGAGGAAAGAGGAGGGTTGGCCGGCTGGGTCTTGGGCACCCTGCACGAGGCCCACTAGTGCCTTGGCCAGTGGTACAAGCCCCCTCTCCTGTCTCCTTTGTTTAGTCCCACATGGCTAAGGGAATTGCCTATGTGGGGGATTTTCCCCTATATAAAGAGTGGTATTTTGACAGATTAATACAAAATAGTCAATAAAAGGTTCCCTCTATTTTGGGGAGACCTCCAGTTTATTCTGTCTCTCTTGTGACCATGGTCCCAAGTCCGGATCGCGCAAGCAGGAGTCTTCATCACCGTGGAGCACCGCCGCGCTATGGGATTTGGATCCAGAAGCTCTACTTCCGCAACTTCTGCTGGATCGGAGGAGCGGAGTCATCGTCAGGCACCGGACGTGTGTAACTCCCTGCAAGGTGCAACACTTGGGGCACTAAGAATCGTTGGAGCCATAGGAGCTGTCGGGACTTCAACACGACCTCGAGGTCGGCTTCAGTTTTCTACATCAACCACGCTCTCCTAAGCGTTGACAATGCTTTTTGATCTTCAAGGGTAAAGTTCATGAAAATCCCCTCCCATTATTGCA
Source organism: Avena eriantha (assembly GCA_910589775.1). Classification (NCBI taxonomy): domain Eukaryota; kingdom Viridiplantae; phylum Streptophyta; class Magnoliopsida; order Poales; family Poaceae; genus Avena; species Avena eriantha. The sequence goes on along the minus strand of OU342746.1, from coordinate 97,170,605 downwards.
TTACTAATAGATAGGTCCTGGCATTAGGGTTCTTGGCATAGGGAAAATTTATTGTTTTCATGCGCGAACCCCTACAGTGGTATCAGAGCTAGATCTATGCGTAGTATTGCTAGTACGGGTATAACACACAAGTTGTAGTGTGTGGGCGTTGATCTTTTAGTTGTTACCCTCCCATATTTACTTGTGTATACTGCATTAATGCTTGATGAAGTGGCCCCAACCGACTTTACGCGTTCATTCGCGAGACTGGTCCACGCTTGACATACGTCTTGTACCATATAAAGTGGCTTTGGGGAGGTGTCTGTCTCTCTCGCATTAGTTGGTATACCATTTGCAAAGGAGGGCCCCGAAAGGGGTTAGTATAGACAACTACTTGATCAACATTGTGGTGGAAGTTTGTAGGTAAGAACGGTTCTTGTACAAAAGCCCTACCAGCCACGTAAAACATGCAAGGATAAAGTAGAGGCATCTAACTTTGTTTTGCAGGGGCGTTGTGATGTGATATGGTTATGGAAAAGGTAAAGTAGTTTACTTTATGTTGCTAAGTAGTAGTAGATGGTCATGGAGATGATGTATTACCACGCCGGAGGCACCGGTACCCTGGTTCCTACGGCGCCGGAACCCTGGTGCCTATGGCGTCGGGACCCTAGCGCCGGAATCTGGAGGCGCGGGAAGGACCATATCGCATCACATTTACATGTAATGTTTATTGTTTGTGCATCTTATTGTGTGCTAGTATTTTATACTCGACGGTATCCTAATAAGATGATCCCTAATCAAAATACCAATGTAACTGTTCTCCCTTAGTGTGCACCACCAAGAAAGTTCTTCGGTATGAGGCAGGCCATGATGATCGGGTGTCAGACATATCTGCGTTCGCATATGGTGGGTGTAAGCCATGTTGCACAGCAGATACACTAAGGTTGAGTTGGTGAGCCTAGCATGTATAGACATGGCCTCCGAACACGGATGGTCGAAAGATCAAGCACGAGTCGCATGAATGATGTGATCGATGTTTCGGCATCCACCTTTGCAACTATATTGCTGGCCGTGATGATCAGGGGCGGTGTAGTGAATAGGGATCATGTAATCGCTAAATCCCTTCCGGGGATAGGAGTTTTTAATGGAGTTCTTTTTTTAACTCATATAATTATAAACTTAGTCTAAATTCCTTTTTTGCAATTATAAATGTAGAAAATGGTTCTCCCCGATGCCACCTTCCCAGCTGACCATTGGTTAGATGGAGAGAAACTCAAACTAGATGGATCAAACTTTTCTATGTGGGTTGCACGTCTCCATGTTCTCCTTAGTGAGAATGATGTGGTCGACTATATACTCCACGAGATGGATTTACAAAAGCCCTATTTCTATGAGACCCCAGAGTAGTGGGAAGACCGCTATTATTGTCGTGAGATGTACACCTTCATATCAGTGACGATGCGCTTTAGAATGGTTGATGAGTTGTGGCCAATTGTGGGTAATCTTTACCCTTGTACGATTATGGTACAACTTAGATCACATTTCGTGGAACAAGTGCGCATATGGGAATATAAGCCGATGGGAGATTTTCTCTCCATTAAGATGGATGAGAACATTTCACTGGCAAGCCACTTGGAGCGCATACATGATGCATATATGAGGTGTAACATCCCAAATCTTTAATCAAAGTTATCAAGATCCAAATCACCCAATTTAGGATTAACTAAAACTTTTTATCATGACAAACAATTATGAATGCATGTGTGTTTGCATTAATATAGCATTGTTTGGAAATGCCATGTTTGATTGTTCTAATGGTTGTAAAATGATTCCAAGGTAAATGCCACATCATCTAGATCAGTTAAAAACAAAATCCAAAGAAAAAGAAATCAAATAAGAATAAAAAGACCAAATGGTCACTTTGGCCATTTTAATCCACTAGGACACTTTAGGTGTTCGTAGAAGTCAAATTCAAACAGAAACAATTCAGGATCTTTGCACCCCTTGCTAGTACAAGTAAAGATCTACCAAGGCCCACTTTGAAATCTTACAAAAACATTTAACCACTAATTTTAATTGACATTGGAAAATTGAATCCATTACATATGCATAGATCCCACTTTTTCAAAAACCACTCAAATGAGTTCACCTTGACAATCCCAAGCAACCACAGATGCTCAAGCTTATGACTAACACACCCACCAAAAATCTTTTCAAAATTCAAAGTTTAATCTCTTGAGGCCATTGTGTCGAACACTTAGTGAGCACTGAACTAACTGCCTAACTATTACTGTTCTAGAGCAGTGATCAAGTGCCACTAAGGCCTCAATCCACTCCCCTTGTCTCCCCTAGTTCCAACCACGCCATCAAGGAGCTACCTCTTAGCCTTTAACAATAGTGCCAAGACACCCCGAGGCCATGCTCGCCGGTCGAGCATGGGCAGCTCCAAGTCGACCGCCCCTCCCTTTTCCGCCGCACCAGGGAGATAGGCGTGATCACACCGCTGCCCATTGTCCCTTCCCCGAACAATGCCAAGCCATGGACCACCGCAGAATGCCCACGCTCTCCGCCTCTACACCATGCATAGACCACACTGGTGCACCACCCCCGACAGCCTTGCACAAGCCACGCCTTGCCCTCAGCTCGCACGTGCCGCTCTGCCATGAATCCAGCAACCGCTCGGACATGTCCATTTCCTGCTGCACGACCAGCAGCCACCGTGCGCCGCATCAAACACTCACTGCCTCTGCCCAGAGCGCGGACGCGCCCGACCATTTGACACCGCCCCTAGCCACGCCATTACGTCATAGCTGACCGCCAGTAGACCACGCACCGTCCGCCTAGCTCAGCCCTGACCATAGCGACCCGTAGCCATGTTGCCACCGTCACCGGACCATGCCGCCCTAGCTCGTTGTCGAACCTATAAAAGGAGGCCACCCCCAGCCTCCATTTCCATACTACCTCACTCCCCTCTCTCTCAGAACCACCCCACACTTCTCCCTGAAGCAAGGCGAGCAGCCGTTGGCCAGAATTTTGCCGGAGCTAGCCACCACTAGAGGAGAAGGGCCCCGTTGATTTCGACCACCCTAGGAGCCGCCGCGACCATGCCTAAGACCGCCGTCATCCACCAGATCGATCGCCCCCATTGCCACATTAGCCGGAGCCCTGGTAAGTCCTCAATTGACCCCCACCGAGAAGGTAGGGTTCGTTCTCGCCAGCGACCTGTTTGTCATCGATGATGAACCACAGTCGTTGATTTCTACTCTAATCGCACGACCCATATCGCCCCGTACCGCTTCGCGTTAGAGTCAGCCGCTGACATGTGGGACCCCCTTGTCAGTTGCCCTCCGCGCCGCTGAGCGCCACTGGGCCGGCCCATTTAGTTTCCCATGCTGGCCCTAAAATTCAAATGAATGATTTTTCTAATTAAGTTTAAACTAGGTTCTGTCCACTAGTTTAAAAATCAATTCAGAGAGTTCTACTAAACCAAAATGAATGATTCCAATTTTGTTAAAAAGATAATTCAAATATCTACCCAAGCCCGTTAGATTTAAGTCATTTGGAATTAGAGATAATCCATAGCAAAAATAACAAGACAGAGACTTTTCTACATTCAAACATTTTTCAAAAATCAAGAATAATAGCTTTTGTGTTGATTCCAACTCTCAAAAATCACATTTGACCATGTCTATCAGAATATGTAATAATATTTAGGTTTGCTTGCAGTGACTTTGGACTAGTACCAAAATAATGCTATATAGGCATTTCTAGTCACTTTAAATCATTTAAATAATAGACTTAAACTTATTGAAATATGATCAAACATTTAAATCACATTTCCATGCATTAGAATATGTGGTGATGACATGTGTCCAGATGATCCCATATTTTAATTGAAGAATATTAAATCATAGTTAATTTTCAATGAGTAGAAATTACTTTTCTCAAATAAAATAAATGAAACTAGTTCATTAAATCTTGTGATGTTTGTGATGATGCTAGCTCATCAAGTTTGTGCTTTAGTGTACTAAATAGACGAGTTAAGCATTGTTTGGTGATTGTGTACCCCATATGTATTTATAGAAAATAGTACCGACCAAGTCTACAAGGAGGAGGAGTGCTACCCCGAATAAGACGAGGAGAATTTGAACCACTGCACCAACCAAGGCAAGCTATTATTGGCAACCTAGAATATTACCAATGACCTAAGCAAGCTGCATTAGGCATGCTTGGTTATACATTCTGATTTATACCAATCCCAAGTTTTACTTGCAAGCTTTACCTTCTTTTACTTTACCAAAGTTATTTACTTTATTTATAGATAGCATAAAGAGTATAAAACTTGGCCTATCTAGTTAGATTTAGATGTCATTCTATCGCATGAGATTGATATTAGCAACCCCTCTATAGTGAACACTCTTAACCTTAGTTACTAGTGTTAAGCATAAAACTTGATCACTTTAGATGGGAATACTTGGTGAAAATGATTATGAAAACCTTGGAATGATGAGTCATTCTATTGAGATGTTTTGACATGTGTTGAGAAACACAAATGGTTTATGATGATGAAAATGTTGAGGCATGAGCCTTAGCCCTTAATAAAAACTGATGGTTGGGTTCATATGCGATACCATTCCAATATTACCGTACAACCACAATACCTGAATTGGGTAAGGCTTAGCCGGAAGTTTATATGTATTAGTATGGGTTCCCTCGCGGGAGAGGTCTGAGCTGAGGCTACCTCTCGATGTTGTCCACCTATGCAGTGCCTAGGACGGCAGATGGCCATGGCTGGGAGGCCAAGCTCATAGGAGAGGTGCTTGTACTAGGGTGTGTAATTGAAAGGTTATGTTTGATTATCCGCATACTAAGTATGATGATTCAGGGTTATCCCTGACGGATGTATCGAATTTTGTGGCGAAAGTGTACCACCTCTGCAAAGTGTCAAACTATTCGAATAGCCACGGCCACGGTCATGGACAATTGGAGTGGCCATACTATTCCATCGTCAGATGTTTTTAAAATGACTTATGAAATGAATGGCGACTTTGACTTGACCACTACAGGGTTGTGACTATGAAAACTAAGTTCCAACTTAATTGATTTTATAACTTTATTTTATCTTTTTTTACTTATGAACTCAGCTTAGCTTTCAAACTTAACCATGCAAATAAACTTAGAATTTAGCACTTCCTACTAGAACTACCTTACTTGTTAGTGATAGTTTGTGAATACTTAAAGAGTACTCATGGCTTTGTCCCTGGCTATTCCCGTGGCAAGACTATGAGGAGGACTATCCAGAAGAAGGACCACAAGACGGCTACGACAACTAGGATCATCTCCCATCGTGAGCATTGCCTATGACACTGAAAACAGACCCCACCGCTACGCTATTTATTCCGCTACTTGTTTGTATTAAGACTAGATCATGAGATCCTTTATTTGTGTAAGACCTGATGATGGTTTGTAATGGATGATGTACTGTGATATCCAATCTGTTATGTCTCGCAAAAATGGTAATCCTCGGATTGCGATGTATGGCATAACAGGCATCTGGGATTAAAAATCCGGGTGTTGACATGAGGCTTGCTTACTTCCTGGACAACTGGGTGACGAGCTCTTTTGCAATAGGCGTGGTGCTACGGTCACTGCCACCAAGCTACCATGCACACGCCATGACTTTCATCATGAGAGGTGATGGGGAAACATAGGATTTCCATGAGTTCATAACACATTTTAGGAATGTGAAGGTTGAACCCATTCCTAGAAAGTTCATCAATGACAAAGGTATATATTTGATATACAGTTTTATAAATGTTATAATCTTGCAAACACTTATTACAGTGTTAAAGTATTTGATACTTATTCTATTTTGGTGAAAACATGTCCTTCTGCATGAGAGTTGCTTGCTGGAGAGGAGGTGACGTTGCGTGTTGATGGCGAGCATGATGATGATGGACAACGACACTCTCCCTCGACATTTATCACTTAGTTTATCGTTTTTGGATGATTATTGTAATCCATGGATTGTGAACTTCTTTAATGTGTCTCACACTTTGTGAGACAGTTATTCATATGAGTTTGTAACAAACATTTGTTCTGCTTCTATGAATGATTTCTATTTGTGTTAATATGTTGTTCGATTATGTGGGAATTATCCTGGTTATGTAACAAATTGATAATGCATGAACATTTGTAAAATATTGAAAATACCCAACTTAATGATATATTTATTTTGAATGAAACCATTGTTTAAATTCAAAGTTATGTTGATAATATGTGAAAGTCATTTGATTTCTTGTCACATATGAATCATGCCCAAATTCGGCAAGATAACTTAAACACCATGTATTGCATGAATGCAAAGTGTTTGATGAATTGTTGAAAGAGACTAGATATTCGATGTATCGTATTTCAACAAAGTGGTGATTATTATTTTGTGATTGTTTGAATTTTGTAAAAAGGTTTACCAAAGGAAACATGAAACTATTTGATATGATCAAAATATTTCATCATCCAAGGGTATTAAAGATAAAAGAGAATCTAGTTACTACGATTTGATCAATAGTAATGAAATTCGACATTATAAGATTGGCATAAGAAAATTGTGAAATGCAATGTATTTGATACGTCAAAGTGCAAAGCATTGCAATACGATATTACTTATCAAGTGGGTGAATAGATGGCACTGAATAAATCATTGTAGTGTAAAGGTTAAGGCCATTAGTTAGAAATAGTAAAGTGAAGCATCCGAGTTCATGAGTTCGGCACCATATCTTGTATGGATCATCATGAAAGTTTTGGAGTTATTCGATATCACAAAAAAAATAGCGAATAAGCCCTTGAAGAGTGTTCATTAGAAACTTTGAATACGAAATCCAGAGCTAGAACCAAAATAAAGGCAAAACTAATGTTGCTTAAATTTTTGTGCATTCTCAAGAAAGTTTGTGTTCTAGACTATGAAGCTTATGGAAGATAGTGAAAAACACGACGAGGATTCAAAACTTTGCATCAGAGTGTTGAGAAGCTCAACAAAAAGCATTCCTGAATGATTCTCTTCATAAAGGAAAGAATCAATGATAATGATCATTGTGTTTTCCCCACTAGTGTTTTTACTACATGAAGTAGAATTCAAAAATGTACCCCACATCTTGTATGGAAAAATTTGTGAATTACTTGTCATATTGCCAGAATATGGAATACCTACGAACTACGAAGGAAAATAATGGTAAACTAAAATTATGAGAAATCCTAGAGGCAAAATTCACTTAATATTAGATAGCAAATTATTGCTGAATCTTACCAAGTAATGGGTTACTTGAATTTTCCAAATGACCGCAAAGTCATGATGGAAAAGGTGAATGACAAAGGCACAGTTTGTCATGAATAATGTATTGGACAAATTCAAAAGAATTTGATTCAGAAGTGCTGAAAGTCTAGTGGATTTAATACTAGTAAGGTACTAGCGTCTCGTAATAAAACTATCAGTTTGATAATTTATCAAAGGATTTTGAAGACATTCAAAATAATGAGAGGATATGCAATTTGCATAAAATTGAGTGGGAGCTGTAATAGTCATCCTAAAACAATATGTGAAGAACATATTTTGAGTGGGAGCAATATAAGTCTCGGACTTAAATATGTTGGGAACATATTTTGAGTTGGAGCTTAATGGTAGATTCATAAGTGTGTACGACACATTAAGAATAAAAGATCAAGTGCCGGTAAATAATGATTTATAGGGATTAGAAGTTGAAAGTAAGTATGTTACCATATTATGTTGTATTCCTAAAAGAGATTCTGAAAAATAGTTTCGGAATAGGAATTTATTAAAGAATGGTCCTTAGTCACTCAAATTAGGAATAGCATTAAGTTAAACATCAATAATTGAAAGAAAGAAAAGGACGATCGCCATTCACCATGTTGAGACATAGGTTCTGTCCTGGAAACCATGATGACAACTTAACATAATATATGATCCAAGGAGGAACGTTTGAAAAGTGATTAAATATGAATCACAGAACGTTGACCTAAGTTTGTCCATAGTGCATGTATGAGAACTGTAGACATGTTTTTAAATCTATGAAGGATGACACATCTTAAAACATAAAGGGTTATGTTATAAGGGAATGTGTTAATCGTAGAAGATTGGAAATTCCACATCGATAATGCCAACTGAAGTCAAGTAGGAAGCGAGGTGGTAAAACATCGAAAGTTGCACATAATGCACTAGTGTTTAGATGATTACATTTATAATAAAATATAAGGGTACCATGTAACATAATGTATATTGTTATGGTGGGACTAGTTAGTATTTATGCAGAAGGTGTGTCCCAGGGAACAATGCCCATGAGAAAGCTTGTTGTGGCCTATCTAACATCACTGTTGGCTCCTGGAAACCGACCTCATTATGTTGCCATGACTATGATGCATACACAAAGATGTTATCATGATATGATAAAGTATTAATGTCAATCAAGGTTGCATTAGTAAGTTGCAAAGGATTTGGGGCTATAAAGTCTAGACCCAAGACTCAACAACTTCCATGAGAAAACATGATCAAAGGTGCCAGGATATATGGTGCATATGATTAGGAACAAATGCAGCTAGTTTATTTGTAGTCTAGTGTAGGTGGGAGACTGTTGGAAATATGCCCTAGAGACAAATAGCAATATGGATTATTATAATATTTCATAAAGTTTATGATTATGTTTTATATCATGCTATACCTATATTGAAAGGAAATGTTAATACATGTGTGATATATAAACAACCAGGAGTTCTCGATGAAGCTCTACTCACTGGTCCATTGGTCAACATATGATCAAGGTTTCCTGATCATGTGGCATTTATGCTAGTTGACGATGGAGTCACCTCACTGCGAGAATGAGATGATGAGCTATACCCAACCTAAGCATCGTGACCTAATCATGTCACGAAGTTCAAGTTACGATGATTAGAAAAGACCTAGTGTCTTATTTCTTAGACCATATCAATCACTATTACCCGAGGATACTTAGATATCATCAAACGTCATCTGGTGACTCGGTGGTCATAAAGGTGTTTTTAGGTATTCAGAGGAATAGTTGCGGAAATATGCGTCAAGGGCGGGATTTTTCCATCACCGTGACGGAAAAGATACTCGAGGGCCCACTCAGAGAAGTTGTATCCAATAGCTACGCATCATGTGATTTTATCATGGGGATATCACTTGTTGAAACTAGTCAACTAACATTTGTTGATAACAAGATTGAACACAACATAGTGATGCCATTGATCAGATCTTGGACAATGCAAGTATCGAGAGACAAAAGGAATATGAGTGGTTCAATGACGAATGATCTCGTGAATGCACATGGATCAACAAGGCCATCCAGGTCCCTCTGATGATCATTGGTACGGGAGGGTCCCGACCATGTCTGGAGTGTTCCCGAACCATGGGGTATCACGCTTAAGGGCTTGATGATGCTCAGAGAGTGTTTTGGTATCGGTAGAATCATCGAAGAAAACAGATAGAGAGAAAAACGGAAGGGTTTCGGTAAGTTCGGAGGATGTCCCGAATGAGATGGAAGGAGTTCCACATCAACGAGGATTGAATAATATGTAAGTGAATGTTGAATATTGATTTAATAATTCATTTATATTTATTCAATAAAATGAAATGAATTAAAAGGGTCAAATACCTATTAGGGCCAAAATCCGGAGGGAAAAGGGCCCATGAGGGAAAGACCAAAGGGAGGAAGGAGGAGGGGTGGCCGGCTGGGCCTTGGGCACCCCACGCAGGGCCCACTATGGCCTTGGCCAGCCGGCCAAGCCCCCTCTCCCCTATCCTTTGTTTAGACCCACATGGCTAAGGCAATTGCCTATATGGGGTTTTTTTCCCTATATAAAGAGAGGTATTTTGACAAATTAAATACACCATAATCAATAAAAGGTTCCCTCTCTTTTGGGGATGCCTCCAGTTGATTCTCTCTCTCTTCCGTGACCGTGGTCCCAAGTCCGGATCACGCGAGAAGGAGTCTTCAACACCGCGGAGCACCGTCGTGCTGTGGGATTCGGATCCAGAAACTCTAATTTCACAACTGCTACTGGATCGGAGGAGCGGGAGTCATCGTCAGGCACCGGACGTGTGTAACTCCCTGCAAGGTGTAACACTTGGGGCACTATGAATCATTGGAGCTGTAGGAGCTGTCGGGACTTCAACACGACCTCGAGGTCGGCTTTGGTTCGTCTACATCAACCACGCTCTCCCGAGCGTTGACAATGCTTTCAGGTCTTGAAGGGTAAAGTTCAGAAAAGCCCCTCCTGTTACTGCATTACTAATAGATAGGTCCTGGCATTAGGGTTCTTGGCATAGAGAAAATCTATTGTTTTCATGTGCGAACCCCTACATATACAAACTCCATGAGCTTACAAAGGTTCCAATTTATTTTACAATGATAGGCATCCATAGCAAAAAAACATGATATCAACTAGATATGAATAAGTGCAATGTTGAAAACGTGCCCCATGAAAGCATGGTTATGATAACTCCCAACTCATAATTTTTCAAGCACACAAATTCATAAATTAGTCATAATGGTTCAAGTTTATTATGTGCAAGAAATAAAAGTGTTCCATCAAGTTTGTGAGAGCTTTACTAAACAATTTTCTCACAGCAAACACAATCATAAGGATTTTAATTTGGAAGCTAGATAAATAAATAAAACATATACTTGGAATAACAATTATGCCAATAGGTAGGTATGATGGACATTCTGGAAAAACTTGGTTCAAAGGAGTTGGATAACAAGTTTTAACTTGTTGGATTTATTTTTGGGCTAGCAAGAAGGAGAAAGTTGACCGTCTACATGCATGCATAAGAATCCATAGTCCTAATAAGTCCATGTTAAAAATGTAAACTAATAGCAAGCATCAAAACATGAATAAAAGATAACTCTACACAATGGATTTGCAAATTGATATTCGTTCAAAGCATATGAACCATGCATCTTTATGTAATCGTTTTAAATCAACTTCGACATCTCAATACCAACTTTTTAATAGCATCCAACCTTTAAACCAAAACTCCAGTAGCTCTCCCATAATATATATCAAATTGGTGGTCTTACTCAAATAAAAGTAAAACAGAACAAACTAAAACAAATAAAAGACAATCCAAGTTTATGTGATAGTAATGTGTTGATCGAAAAACAGAAAGTAGACGTGTGTGAACCGAGAGTGTGGTTGGTCCAGTGGGGTTCCTTGGGCATCCCAAAGCTTATGGTTTTCACCATACTTGGATTTCTCTTGGTGCATCTCCTCTAATCCCTGTGAAAAAACATCAACACAAAATTTTCTCTCATCTCTTTTCTGTAGGATGACATTAGTAGGCATAAAAGACATAATATTTGCTGCAAGAAATCCTGAAACAATTGTATATATAAAGTTTCCAGTAGGTATATAATTTTGTATGCTCTCTCATGAACTCAAACTAATCAAAAAGATTCAACTTAAAAGCTCAAAGAACACATAAAACAAAATGGGACATAATCTGTCCAGAATTTTAGCAGCAGCAAAACATAGTTAATTACCCTACTTAGACATGTACTAAAATCACGAAATTTCTTGAGCATACAGAGGATGAAAAGTTGTAACTACAGTTCAAATATGAGTTCAACTGGAGTTACAGAAAAAATATGAAAAATCATACGGTACAGAGGCTCGTGCAGGAATTTGCAACTCCATATATATGTTCAACTTTTTCAATCCAAAATGTGTAAAACTTGGTACTTTATTAAAATTTCTAGAACTAAAATAAAAACTAAAGTCTTTTGTTATAGCAAGAGGACAGAAAGAAAATCAAAATAAAATTAATCGGGTTGCCTCCCGCAAAACGCTTTCTTTATAGTCATATAGCTAGGGTTACATACTTACTTGATATCAAGATGGTTTGAGTTTATGAGGTAGCTTGGACATCCCCAGTCTTGAATGATTGTATTCCTTTGATACATGTGGGGTGCTTCCAGGGGTAACATCCCCAAGCTTGAGCGTTTGTCCTTCTTAATCTTCATTCATCACCCTCAACTCTTTCACTTGAAAACTCTTTCCACACAAAACTCATCATAAACCTTGATTGGAGTGGTTAGTACCTCCATAAATTAAATCCCAAAAGGCACAACAAGGACATATCATGAAATAAACATTAGCTACTATTACTATGATTTCATATTTCTCTTTGATAAAAAGGAACCGCACAAAACAAAGGTAACAAGACTAATGCATAATAGAAATAAAATTTGTCAAAACCTGGACAGTCTGTAAAGATCGAATTTTAGAGGCACTTACTTTGATCAAATAAAAAAACTTGGAACTAATGAAATGTGGGTAAAGATCTGTATATTTTTGACATGAAATTTCATGTCAAAATTTCTCTTTTGTGGTTTTAACATTTTTCACAGTGAAGGTCAGGAATCTGTTTTCTGGACAGCAAGTTACAATTTTTTGATCTTCCGTCACACAAAAAGTTATTCTTGGTACAAAGATGAGAAAGTAAGATACAAGGGTGATGTTACAGTAGTAATAAACACTCTTTTTTATTGGTTTTATAATGGGAGAAGTTTTAATTATAGTGATTTTGCAATGGTTCCATTGGCATAAATAACACATGTTCAAGGTTAACCCCAACTTCTCCATTGCTCACCTTTCTCATTTACTTTCCCAAAATTTATAAAAAGTGAAAATCTTAAACGAATTGTTAGAAATCAGTAGGTAAAGTTATTTTACATGTTACATGGATATCAAGGTGTTCTCAAATTTAATAGTATTTGAAAGCATGTGGAGCATACCACAAAGCACATAGACATTAACTTTTAAGTCTAACTCTCTTCATATGCATTGGCATTTTATATATGAATAAATAGAATCAAGGTTGTGGTATCCAATGCATATAATTATAAGTAGCTTGCAATTTAAATAACAAAGAAATATAAAGAGGGCTCTTATCTCTTGCCCTCTCATAATAGTTGCAAGCATCAAAAGCAAACTTAAGCACATAGTTATGAATAGATTCACCATATAAAGACAAGTCATCTAATGAGCATATTGGATCATATAACTCAATTATATAAATTTCATCCTCCCATATATTAGTCATAATTGTTCCACATAGAGGACTACTAGACAATGAAAGAACATCATCATTATTAAGAATGTGTTCATTACCATTGTTGGGTGTAGTAGATGGGTAGGTACTCCATTATTCCTCCACTTGTTCTTCCTTTTCCTCTTCTTATTGGGGTGGCATGGACATCCCCAAACTTAGGCTTTTGTCATCTCCTTCCTTGGAACTTTCAACATTATCTCTTGCATCCAAAAGGTTAGTACCCAAAAGAATATATTTGACATAAAAATCATATATCTCATGGTTAATCTTGGGAAAAGGATCCATCTTTTTTTGGGTTTTAGTTTTATATAAAATAAAAGGTACTAAAATTAAACTAGCAATGCAAGCAAGAATAGAATCCTAGCACTACGCTCCCGAGAAACGACGCCATAAAAGTATCTTGATGACCCCCAAGCGCAGGGGATCACCATAGTACAATTTGATAAGTATTTGAGTGTCCAACCCACGAGGAGATGAAGGTAAACTCTCTATTCTCTAAATCCCTATAACCCTATTATATGTACTTCTATGCAAATCTAGGATCTAAGTGTGTATTTTGTTTTGGCACTAGGTAGAAAATAAATAAAGTATGTGTTAGTGGAAACTACAAGTAAACTTGTGCAATTTAAATTGATCTAATGAAGTGGAGTGGAGTGGTGAAAAGTTTTCTCAAGTAGCAATTTTCTCAAGTAGCAAGTTTCTCAAAGGGAGCTAATGTTTAGGCAATTGTTATTTCATTTTTTGTTCGGTTGTTTATTGTTTCTTCCAGGATGAAGCCTTAATTAGGTGCAGCCAAATAAATGTGCATACACAACTCTTATGATGGATCCTAAGGCCATGTTACCGAGAAAACATAGGATTAATTAAGACATAATTGTCCCACCATAGCTATAAACTCTAGGGTCCCTGATATATGTCCCCCTAATGTAACTTTATGGATTGGACAACGGTTTTCTGTTCTCCAGGGTCCTCCCCACTACACTACATCACGGTGATCACCTTACATGCATTCCCCAACATATGCGTGCACTCATATATTGTACAAGAAGACAATCGTAAAAGATAACAACACTAAATGCAACCAATAAACGAACTATTTTACTTTTGCCATAACAATTCACTACTCAAACAAAGACATGAGACACAATAGACCATGGGAAAATAATATATTGCTTCACACATCATGTTTGTGAAAAGATTTCAATAGGGAGATGGAGAGGATCTTGCTTTAGGTGTTGATGATGAACACGCCGGAGGAGGGTGGAGCCCTCCGGAGGCGATTCCGGCCGCATTCCCCCCCCCTTCGATCTTCTCCGGTGACAACCTCCTGACTCTCTATTTCTGTGTTTTCGATCTCCGCCTCCGTCTGTGTCGAGAATCGTTAAAAGGGGTATATAGTAGGTTTTAGGTCAAGTCAAGTCGTTTGGCGAAAGAATCGATGGCATCAGAGACTCGAGGGAGGAAAGAGCATACCAGCCGTGTCGAGGGGGTAGGCTGTGGCTCATGTGCCCGTTCCCTCCTCGGTCATCTTTTCTCGTAGATCTTGGCCCATAGTTCTTCATTCTGATAAATGCTGGGTCCTGTGAAGTTTCAGGTCAATTGTACGTCGTTTGGGTTCGTGAAAGTCAAAAACATTGAAATAGGAGTTTTCTGCCTCGACGGGGTTAATTCCAAAGCAATATGGGATGTGTGAATTATTCCAAATAATCATTATAAAACATGAATATAACCCATATATGATGCAGATATGTTGGAATATCAAGTAATAAAGTGCAAAGTTCATGTATGCATTTAACATGCATCAATATCCCTAAGCTTAACCTATAATCTTCCTCGAGTATGAAGGTGATAAAACTAACATGGACTTTGTACTTTAATACTATTTTGGATATCAAAACTGATTACTATTTCTACACAAAGTCAAATGATTCATTCTTCAAAGGAATAGCAGTATGCAAGATAGATAATGAAGTGATATCTCATATATAATGAAAGGATGATCAATAGTAATTCACAAAGTGTAACATAGAAGAAAGAGCTATGGACCAAATGAATGTAAAATGCAAAAGCAAAAGTAAAGTAAAAACATCCTATTGTGGTCATAGAGTTTCTTCTAAATTCTGAATATAAAAGTGAACACTTTGGAAAGATAGATGATAAGCAAAGATTAATAATGAATAAGTTTCACATAGCTTCCAAATGCTTCCTCTTATGATTATATTTGAACTATGGTATTCATTATATTTGAGCCCTCCTTGCCCCTATCATTAGCATCTTGAGTGGTTAAGGTTAATGTGATGGCCAATATGAGTCATATGCTTGACAAAGTAGAAGTTGAATGCCTCATGCCCCTTGAATACGAGTACCTACACCACATGATACTCAACTTAGGATCATAAGCAAGTTATTGTCATTGTAAGTTTATATGTATCATCAAGAATGCCCCATGGTATGGAAGGTTTCCCAAACAAAAATGACAAGACAAATAGACAATGAGCATCTCAACAATTATTTTTATTTACTATTGGCAAAGCTTTTTATTTAAGATGCTTAATAGAATGCTCACTATGGGATGCTGTAAATTTCTACCATGAATTAAGCATGGCATGGGTTAGCGGCCCAGGCGTTTCTCTAGCACATATACAAAATCCATGACCTTACAAAGGTTCCAATTTATTTCACAATGATAGGCATCCATAACAAAAGAACATGATATCAACTAGATATGAATAAGTGCAATGTTGAAAACATGCCCCATGAAAGCATGGTTATGATAACTCCCAACTCATAATTTTTCAAGCACACAACTTCATAAATTAGTTAAATGTTTCAAGTTTATCATGTGCAAGAAATAAAAGTGTGCCATCAAGTTTGTGAGAGCTTTACTAACCAATTTTCTCATAGCAAACACAATCATAAGCATTTTAATTTGGAAGCTAGATAAATCAATAAAACATGATAAATATACTTGGAATAGCAATTATGCCAATAGGTAGGTATAGTGGACACTCTAGAAAAACTTGGTTCAAAGGAGTTGGATAATAAGTTTTAACTTGTTGGATTTATTTTTGGGCTAGCAAGAGGGAGAAAGTTGACCATCTACATGCATGCATAAGAGTCCATAGTCCTGATTAGTCCATGTCAAACAATTTAAACTAATATCAAGCATCAAAACATGAATAAAAGACAACTCTACACAATGCATTTGCAAATTGATATTCATCCAAAGCATATGAACCATGCATCTTTATGTAATATTTTTAAATCAACTTCAACATCTCAATCCCAATTTTTTAATAGCATCCCACCTTACTTACACCAAAACTCCAGTATATCTCCCATAATATATATCAAAGTGGTGGTCTTACTCAAATAAAAGTAACACAAAACAAACTAAAAGGAATAAAAGACGCTCCAAGTTTATGCGATAGTAATGTGTTGCTCGAAAAACAGAAAGTAGACATGTGCAAACCGAGAGTGTGGTTGGTCCAGTGAGGTGCCTTGGTCATCCCCAAGATTATGGTTTTCACCATCCTTGGATTGCTCTTGGTGCATCTCCTCTAATCCCTGTGAAAAAACATCAACACAAAAATTTCTCCCATCTCTTTTCTGTGGGGTGACATTGGTGGGCATAAAATACATAATATTTTCTGCAAGAAATCCTTAAAAAATGTATATATGAAGTGGCTAGTATGTATATAATATTGTATGCTCTCTCATGAACTCAAATTAATCAAAAATATTCAACTTAAAAGCTCAAAGAACACATAAAACAAAATGGGATAGAATCTTTCAAGAATTTTAGCAGCAGCAAAACATAATTAATTACCCTACTTAGACATGTCCTAAAATCACAAAATTTCTTGAGGATACTAGGATGAAAAGTTGTAACTACAGTTAAAATATGAGCTCAATTGGAGTTACAGAAAAATATGAAAATCATACGAGACAGAGACACGTGCAGGAATTTGCAACTCCATATATATGTTCATCTTTTTAATCCAAAATGGGTAAAACATGGTGCTTTATTAAAACTTATAGAACAAAAACAAAAACTAAAGTTTCTTGTTACAGTAAGAGGACACAAAGAAAATCAAAACGAAAATAATCAGGTTGCCTCCTGCAAAGCGCTTTCTTTATAGCCATATAGCTAGGCTGACTTACTTGATATCAAGATGGTTTGAGTTTATGTGGTAGCCTGGACATATCCAATATTGAATGCCTGTATTACTTTTATACATGTGGGTTTCTCCTAGGGGTAACATCCCCAAGCTTGAGCGTTTGTCCTTCTTAATCTTCATTCATCACCCTCAACTCTTTCACTTGAAAACTCTTTCCACACAAAACTGATCATAAAACTTGATTGGAGTGGTTAGTGCGTCTATAAATGAAATCCCAATAGGTACAACAAAGACATATCATGAAATAAACATTAACTATTGTTACTATGGTTTCGTATTGCTCTTTGATAAAAAGGAACTGCACAAAACAAAGGTAACAAGACTAATGCATAATAGAAATAAAATCTGTAAAAAGTGGACAGTCCGGAAAGATCGAATTTTCAAAGGCACTTATGTTGCTCAAATCAAAAAACTTTGAACTAATGAACTGTGGGTAAAGAGCTGAATATTAATGATGTGCATATCAGGTCAAAATTCCTCTTCTGTGGTTTTTAACATTTTTCTCAGTGAAGCTCAGGAATCTGTTTTCTAGACAGCAAGTTACAATAGTTTGATCTTACCTATCAAAAGAGGTTATTCTTGGCACAAAGATGAGAGAGTAAGATACAAGGGTGATGTTATAGCAGTAATAAACACTCTTTTTTATTTGTTTTATATTGGGAGAAGTTTTAATGATAGAGATTTTGCAATGGTTCCATTGGCATGAACAACACATGTTCAAGGTTGACCCCAACTCCTCCATTGCCATATTTCTCATTTACTTTCCCAAAATTTATAAAAAGTGAAAATCTTTGTTATAAATTAGTAGGTAAAGTTATTTTACATGTTACATGGATATCAAGGTGTGTTCAAATTTAATAGTATTTGAAAGCATGTGAAGCACACCACAAAGCACATAGACATTAACTTTTAAGTATAACTCTCTTCATATGCATTGGCATTTTATATATGAATAAATAGAATCAAGGTTGTGGTATCCAATGCATATAATTATCAGTACCTTGCAATTTAAATAACATAGAAATATAAAGAGGGCTCTTATCTCTTGCTCTCTCATAATAGTTGCAAGCATCAAAAGAAAACTTAATCTCATAGTTTTGTATAGATTCACCATATAAAGACAAGTCATCTAATGAGCATATTGGATCATCTAACTCAATTATATCACTTTCATCCTCTCGTATATTAGTGATAATTTTTCCACATAGAGGGCTACTAGACAATTAAAGATCATCATCATTAATAAGAATGTGTTCATTATAATTGTTGGGTGTAGGAGATGGGTAGCTACTCCATTCTTCCTCCACTTGTTCTTCCTTTTACTCTTCTTCTTGGGTGGCATGGACATCCCCAAGCTTTGGATTTTGTCATCTTCTTCCTTGGCACTTTCAAAATTATCTCTTGCATCCAAAAGGCTAGTGCCCAAAAGAATATATTTGACATAAAAATCATATATCTCATGGTTAATCTTGAGAAAAGGATCCATCTATTTTTTGGGTTTTAGTTTTATATAAAATAAAACGGTACTAAAAATAAACTATCAATGCAAGCAAGAATAGAAGCCTAGTGCTACGCTCCCTGGCAATGATGCCAGAAAAGTAGCTTGATAACTCCCAAGTGCAGGGGATCACCGTAGTACAATTCGATAAGTATTTGAGTGTTGAACCCACAAGGAGATGAAGATAAACTATTTATTCTCTAAATCCATATAACCCTCTTATACTGCCTTGTATGCAAAGCTAGGATCTATGTGTGTGTTTTGTTTTGGTACTATGTAGAAAATAAATAAATATGTGTTAGTGGAAACTACAAGTAAACTAGTGCAAGTTAAATTGATCTAATGAAGTGGAGTGGAGTGGTGGCAAGTTTTCTCAAGTAGCAAGTTTCTCAAAGGGAGCAACTGTTTAGGCAATTGTTATTTCATTCGTTTGTTTGGTTGTTTATTGTTTCTTCTAGGACGAAGCCTTAATTAGGTGCAGCCAAATAAATGTGCATACACAACTCTTATGATGGATCCTAAGGCCATGTTACATAGCAAACATAGGAATTATTAAGATATAATTGTCCCACCATAGCTATAAACTCTAGGGTGCCTGATATAAGTCCCCCTAATGTAACTTCAACTTATGTCCTCCCCAGTCCACTACATCACGGTGGTCACCTTACATGCATTTCCCAACATATGCGTGCACTCATATATTGTACAAGAAGATAATCATAAAAGATAACAACACTGAATGTAACCAATAAATGGACTATTTTACTTTTTCCATAACAATTCACTACTCAAACAAAGACATGATACACAATATACCAAGGGAAAATAATATATTTATTCACACCTCATGTTTGCCAAGAGATTACAGTAGGGATATGGAGAGGTTCTTGTTGTAGGTGTTGACGATGAACACGCCGGAGAGGGGTGGAGCCCTCCGGAGGATATTCTGGCGGTGTTCCCCCTCCGATCTTCTCTGACAGTAGCCTCCTGACTCTCTGTTGTTTTCGATCTCCGCCTCCGTCTGTGTCGAGGATCGCTGAAAGGGGTTATATATAGTAGGTTTTAGGTCAAGTCAAGTCGTTTGGTGAAAGAATCAATGGCATCAGAGACTCGAGGGAGGAAAGAGCATACCAGCCGCGACCGGGGGGTAGGCCTCGGCTGCTGTGCCCTTTCTCTCCTCGGTCTTATTTTCTCATGGATCTTTGGCCCATTGTTATTCATTCTAATAAATGATGGGTCCCATGAAGTTTCAGGTCAATTGTACGTTGTTTGGGTACCTGAAAGTCAAAAATATTGAAATAGGAGTTTTCTGCCTCGGCAGGGGTAATTCCAAAGCAATATGGGAAGTGTGAATTATTTCCAATAATCATTATAAAACATGAATATAACCCATATATGATGCAAATATGTTGGAATGTCAAGTAATAAAGTGCAAAGTTCATGTATGCATTTTACATGCATTAGTTGCTTGAAGAGGAGATGACGAATAAAGGTTCTGAGCCAATTTCGTGAGAGTTCAATGTAAACCCTTGAGTCATCCTTGTGGGGAAAAGAAGCTTGCTACAACACTCTACACTTGTAGTCCCAACGAGTTGGTACACATGGAGTTGTTTCCATGACTCCCACAAATAGTCCTTGCTACAAGTCACAGCTCATGCAACCAGTTTCTCATCGCTACAAAGACTGAAATCACCATAACAGGAATGTAACCAGATCCAATCCACCTGCCTCCTCGCCTCCCAACCGAGAGTCAGCGAGCCCCTCGCAGGCCGCCCTAGTCCCAACCTCCCCGCGTGATGGAAGGTCGACAAGGCGTACAAAGGGGGCTGCCCGCTGCCTTCAGAGGTAAGGCATAGCCACTAGTACTGGCACTGCAGTGCCGTCAGCCAGAGAGGACCGCTAGAGGGTTTTTTTAGGTTATGGTCGGTGCCTCTAGAGTCGTCCACGCGCAGTCGACCCGGGAGGGGGAGGGGGTGGCGCCGGGGAGGTCCGGCTGGCGGTGGCCTAGCGGCTAGGTATGGGGTCAGGAGCTCCTCGTAGATAGATTCAGAGTTACTTATTCTCAAAATTTATGTATAAACTATGAATCTAATGTCCACATATCCCCCTTCATTCTCTGATCTCAATCTTATCCACTATGTGCAAACTGGAGGGACATTCTGACAAGAAAGTAATAGAGGTTAGGTGGTTTGGTATGAATTAGGAGCACGAATCTTAAAGCGGAAAGAGAAACAGAACGGCTATGATAAACCCAGGACACCCTGATAACCCCCAAGTGCAGGGGATCACCGTAGTACAATTTGATAAGTATTTGAGTGTCAAACCCACGAGGAGCTGAAGGTAAACTATCTATTCTCTAAAACCCTATAACCCACTTATATGGCCTTTGATGTAAAGCTGGGATCTAGAGTGTGTATGTGTGGTTATTTTTACTATTAACTAGAATGCAGTAAATTGTTGGAAGTAATTACTATGAATAAACTAGTGCAAGTAAAATAGATCTAGTGAACTGGAGTGATGACAAGTTTTCTCAAGGGAGCAAATGTTTAGGAAAATTGTTGTTTCATTCATTTGGTTGTCATAATTAGCAAAACACATATTATAGCTATATGCATCAGTACTAAACACAATAAAGCATAAATAACTTGATGATTAAAATCCCAAGGAACTATAATCTAGAGCAACAATAGGATTAATTAAGGACATGTGTCTAGCAGGTGACACTCATAACCATCACATCTAACTTATATGGATAAAGTCTATTTTGCTTCTAGGTGAAGCACTAAATCACAGAGTAGTCAAGTAAATGAACTACCGCACACCCTAGTGATTGGTCCCTAAGACAAGTTAATGTGCTAACAAGAGATTCATTAAGACAAATATGTCCAACCACCGCTTTAAGTTCTAAGGTCCCAGTATATTACCCGTTAATTAATCATGAATTAATATAGCATGCATATAAGACTTGGAACACGGTTTCTGTTCAACTCTCTCTGTTCCTCCTCCTAACAACATATAACGGTGATAACCTTATGCATCCCCCAACATATGTGTGCACTCATATATCAGTACATAATATCATCATAGAAGATAACAAACTTGTATGCAACCAAAACGAACTAGATCATAATTGCCATGAACAATCACTACTGAAACATCAACATAGAGATACAATATATCATGGGAAAGTAAAATATTACCTCATACATCATGTTTTCCAAGAGATTACAATAGGTATATGGAGGGGATCTCCCTATAGATGGTGATGGAGATGTGCCTCTCCAAGGGGGAGAGGCGGCCACGCGAGGAGAGGAGGCGGCGCCGGCGACAGGGAGGCACCGACGTCCTCCTATGGCGGCGGCTGCGCTTGGGGAGCACCACCTCTTTGCCTCCTTCTTACTTAGAGCTTCTTGGTGATGTAAATGAGCCGCCCCCTTGTAGATGGAGGCCAAGAGGGAGACAAATT
The DNA here is from genome assembly GCA_910589775.1 of Avena eriantha. NCBI lineage: Eukaryota > Viridiplantae > Streptophyta > Magnoliopsida > Poales > Poaceae > Avena > Avena eriantha. Next base: position 97,148,337 of record OU342746.1, on the reverse strand, counting down.
CGTGGCTTGTGGTGACTGCCTCCAAAAATAGGGTTTCGCTCAATATATAGTGGTGGAGGCTTTACCGGGGCCATCCGATCAAAACCCTTGGATCCAAGGGCTCTTGGGTACCTATAGAACCTTCATGGTGACTCCTAGAAAGGCCCACAAGTCTCCAAATTCGTGGCTTGGCTCAATTAATCTCATATGGCAAGAGTTTTAGTCAACCACGTCACCAACTTTGGAATTCCGAAACTGTTTTCGTGCCTTTCAGTAATCAGGGATTTTCTAGAGCGTTCAGACTCCGTTTTGAACGATTTTGACTCTAACTCGTACATATTTCAATTCTCCACACCTTTCATGTTGATCACTTTTTTAGTTGATGTCATATTCAAGCTCTTACGAGTTCTTATTTGGAAAGTGCAGGAAACTCCAAATACTGCCATACTGAGCGATTTTCTTCCATATACATCTTTTTCCTACACATCAAAGTGTAAAACAAGAACTAGTGCACTTGTACAACTATTAGTAGGTTAGTTCCAATAAATAATATCAGGTTGCAAAATAATAAGCATTTTAATACAATAAACTGTAAAGTTCATGTATGCATTTTACATGCATCACACCGGCGTATATGTAGAGTTGCATTTTGCTTGTCCAACATTTTTTCAACCATCCTATGGTACTTCTATACTGTCTTGTGTTGGTATGCACGGCCTATCATGGCCTCTTTGTGGGTGTCTCCTACTGAATCAATAAAATTTCTCCAAGAAACAACAAGATAGGGGAATATGCACTATATTTGGGTTGTAGTGTGGCTCATCGCCGTGCCTTTACTTGTGTAGTCTCATCTGTGCGTGTACAACCATGTTGTCAACGTAGCAGCAGCCAACAGAGTAGCGGCCATTGCAAATCAACAGCGTGGTGCTGCTAATGGAGTAGGGGTTGTTGCAAATTGTAGCATCCTAGGAAAACCCTACAGCCATTTGATCTCCCCGTTAATCCTCAAAAACTAAGAAAACCCTACGCAGGAAATTAGTATATATATATATATACTAATTGGAGGCACTTAATCCTCAAAAACTAAGAAAACTAACCACCTGATCTCCCCCATTATTTATCTACGGCCGTCGGATGAAGTAGAGAAAGAGTCCCCGACAACTAAGAAAAATAACCATTTGATCTCCCCGTTACTTACCTACAGCCATCGGATGAAGTACAAAAGGCTTTTGCCAAAAGAAAAGTAGAAAAAGTGTCCTAGCGTTCTACACCACATGGACGCCTCTAAGTACGGCATCAAACGTCTCCCTAGCAAATTCCTCCACCGGTTCTTCCCTACAAAGGCACATCATCGAAAGAATCATAGACGACGCCGTGGTGTTGGGGCAGTCCACGCAGGCGGAGAGACAACCGCCGCGTGGCTTTCCTGCGTCAGTCAAAGATTACAAGAACGTAAACATCAACAGCAACAGAGCGTGGTTATTGAAGTTAGTGTAATTGAGAAAAAATATTTCAATAGTGTGCAGATTTAAAGAACTGACGTAGCTTTGCACTGGATAATGCAGGTTTACTAAGATCGAGAGAAGCGGGCAGCCCCGGTGCGAAAACTAAGACAGCTGTGAGTTGAACATCTCCGCCAGCCACGTCGTCTGCTGCATCAAAACAAGAACGTACATAATCAACAGGTAAAGGAGCGAGGAGGATTAATGAAGTTAGTGTGAACGACAATATATACTCTTTCGTATGCATATTTGAAGTGCTGAGGTAGCAATGAACCGGAATACTATAGTAGATTCAATAATTGTTGTGTTAACAACGATTCCTAGAAGTTAACTGCAAATCAGGTAATAAATATTACCATGGTTGAATTTTTCCCTCACTATTATTTATATAAAACAAAGATTCATATAATATGGCTTTTGATTTGTTGTGTTTATGTATGCAAAAGTTTCACAGTTACCACGCCAGATGTAAGAAATCTAAAAAGATTGTTCTCTTCACATTCATATAATACTATATGTGCTTGATCGATTCTATTGGCATTGATCATTTGTAACTGAAAGTATGCATGTGTTTCCACCAATTAAATAGCCAAAACCGTTGGTGAAATGAAAGGGTAATATTCTTCAGTGATATTACAAGATGATGAGAGACATATGTGAAAAAGATGGCATCAGTTAAAACCTATGTTCGACCGATTGGTACCGGTAGATTCTCATTTATATCACCACCATTTTATTAGTTCCATGACATGTTTGTACAGGTCAAGAATTAGTGGTTACCGAACGGAAGCACTTCTAGGAATTCAAGCTCACTCAGAACATGTTTGTTGTCGTTTCACTAATAGATTAGTATTCTGTATAGAGGAATCTTTTAGTGCACGAGAACTCGGAATATTTCTAAATTTGCTCTATGTGCGGATCTTCAAAATGAATTTTTAATATTATTTATTTATGTACTTACATGGCTACATTTAAATTTTGGTGTATTATAGATGGACATATATGGCTACATAAAAGAGAAAAATATAATCTACACATTAATAAAATACTAATCTACAAATAAATCATGGAAAATATTTTAGAATAGTATATATTTTACTTTCAAAATAGCAAGATACAACAAAACTTATAAACTTACGTGGCCCGTGCAGGCGCACGGGTTAATGGCTAGTAATAGAAATTGCATGTTGTTTCTATTTTGTGCATCGTCATGACATTATTATGCATATGTTTGTTTCAAAACATTTTCGCTAAAACCCCTATTTCTGTTTCTACATTACTTCCTACTTTATTTCAAATTAAATATCCTATTATAATTTATCTAAAAAATTGTAAAAGATTTAAAAATAATAGGAAAATAATAAACAAAACATTTTAAAAATAAAAACTAGTAGGGGAGGCAGCCCGGCCGTTGGGCCAAGCCACCTACCACCTCATCCTAGCCCAAACCCACCTAACCTAGACCCAGCCGCACCTACCCCGTTGCCACCTACACGCACACACACACGATGAAATGACACACCCCGACCCAACATATGACACGACACACACACAACACCAACATATGCAACCAGTCCCAACCCAGGTCACTCACACAACACCCCAACACACACGCACTCCATGTATGCTATACTGGACACGCACACGGCTACGTGGGATGCTAGGAATGCGTCAGCTCGTGGTCGTGTGTCGTGGTGGTGGTACGACAGATGTCATGTATAGGCTAAAGATGAGGCCAATATGCACTCGAGGAATTCAGGGATAGTGTGGTGATTCCACTCACAGATGTTTGTATTTCTCTCTTGTCGATGATGGATTACAAGGGCTCCTTGAGCTGATCGTGGGAAGGAGCACTGCTCTTACCGCCCACAACTACCTCTCTAGGGTTTTCCCTTAGTAAAATAGTTGACCCTCTCTATGGAGGTCCTTCCCCTCCTTATATAGGGGGCGCTATGTTACAACTTAGGGCATACATGGAGGCATATTATCCGAATATACTCATCCCAAAATCGCAAAGTGGTGCTCCTCTTTTCTCTGTCTAAGATAATCTGGACTCTGGGCGTTAGCCTCTCTACGCCCCTCTGCGATGCGTCGTCATCCGACATTGGTGGCGTCAGTCGACATTGGCTGCGTCACCCTTGTCGGCCACTTCTTACTGGTCCTCTCCTTTGTCTGCTTCACTCACGCTACAATGGAGAGAGAAAATATTTGACCAGGAAGATTCCTTCCTTTCCTTGTAAGCCAAGTGGTAACTCGACTTAGGCCTGGTTAACTCGGCCTTGTGGGTACCGGCAAACAAGTTAAAAAGAAGCTAACCGACATACCTTATATGTCGGCCAGGACAATGTTAGGCGAACATCCTCCATGCCGGGTCACTCCGTGAGTCGGCCCGCCTTGAGATGACTCGACTAGCTTACGCTTTGACCTTGCCGTACCCCAGCTAACACGGCCTTTATATCCCAGCGTGACCCTACCCGGGGGTATCCCCCAACCTTAGTCCCCGAAGCTGGTGCGGTCTTAGCAGCCTCAGCTGATAAGGCCACATCAGGTTCAACCTACCAAGCTCTGTGATCTCTTGGCCGAGTCATCCTGTAACTCAGCTCTCGTGACTTGACTTTCCCTTGGCTCATTCCGAGATATTACGCGCTGGCCGGGTTACCTCTTATTTATCCGGGTTATCCTTCCTTCTCTCGTACGCTTCCACACATCCTACGTGGAGGGTAATCATTGCATTGCCTCATTTTAAGGGCGTGCGCCAGTTACTATGCCGGTTACTGTATTCACTATCAGGAATAACTGCAGCAAACGTCACATCGTGTCTGCCTCCTCGTTAACTGTATCACCGCGTCACGTTGTGGGATCCACTGCTCCCTGTGGCCCTTCCTGTGGCCCGCCTCTGATTGGCTGACCCAGCAAATACACGGCAACACCATGTGGCTTCGCTGTACTGCTGGATCCCACATCCCCACTTAGGGGTGTGGTTAAATAGGGGAGAGGGGTGCCCCTTGGTTGTTTCCCCCACTTCGCTCACGTTCCTGTTCTTCTTCTTCCTTCTTCACCACAATAGCACCGCCATCCCTGCTGCTTCTTCTCCGTGTAGCGCCGCTGCCGCCATGCCCTGTTGCTATGCCTTTCCGCCCAGGAGATCGCTCCCTCTCCCACCCTGGTTGAGTTCATGGTCTTCCTCTTTCACTTCAAACGTGGCTTCGGTCTCCCCATTAGCGATTTTTTCCATGATTTCATCAACATATATGAGCTCCAACCGCATCATCTTTCGGCGAACGCCATCACCTCGCTTTCCTCCTTTGCATCCGGCATAGAAGGGTATGTCGGCCTTTGGACCACCAAAGAGCTCTAGATCAAGTTCTTTGGCCTCCGCAAAAATGTCATCCCTGATCCTTTTCTTGCCCCTGCCGACAAATCCTTAACCCATTGCGGTGGAGCCTCTATCTCTCCCTGCAAAAACTCTACATTCCCTCGAGTCACTAGCCTCGAGTCTTGCAAAGGCTGGGCCCGGACATTCTTCTACGTGAGCAACACCACTGATGAGGACATGATCCGACTGCTCCCCTTCAAACTGGGTGTTCCAGATACCTCTTTGTGGAATCGAATCCCAAGGCAGCCAACTGCCTTGGCTAATCAGGTGGATAAACGAATCATAGAGCTGAACAAGTTCGGGCTATGAGGATGTGATGATCACCTTCATCCGTAGTTGGATCTCTCCCCTGTAGAAACACACTCACAAGCTCTGCCATATGAGTGGGCATCTTGACCCCAAACGAACCTCCTCCTTCGAGCTCAACAACACTGAGATTTTCCACCGGGTCAAGCCTATCTTCAAGATAGAAAAGGAGTTCACCAAATTGTGGGAATGGGGCTGGAACATTTCTGCAAGGATAAGATGACTCCTCCGGTATGTTTCCCACTTGATCCTTTTTCCGAATCTTGCCTTATGTCGGACAAGCCTCTTACTCGATTTTTTGGTAATTTTGCCTTCAGTTGTTTCTTCAGCAGACCGTTGAAGATGGTACAAAGCCGTCCCTTAAATGGGGGAAGGACCGTCAAGTCTCGGACACGGTGGAGCCAGATTCAGAAATGTTTTTGCCCACTTCGGATGTCTCTGAACGAACTTCTGGTAAGACCTCTTCTTTAAGGGATTGGCCTGATGATGATGAAGACTCTGATATTGAGATTATGGAGGTACTTGACCCGATGCACATCTCTTACGTGTTTCCGGTTGATTCAACTTCAGCTAATCTAGCCAGGAAGGTCCATGAGGATCCGCCTCTTGTCGTGGGCGATCTGGTTCCTGCTCCCTCCAAGAAGCGTATGGTTACCTAGGTTTCTTCTTCCGAGCCACCCCTAGCTAAGAAGAGGCAGAAGAAACCCGGCGTCAAGGGTGTTGGCAAACCAGTGCCCAAGGCCACGGTACGGAAAGTGCCCAAGCCTAGGGAACCTCCAACCTCATCCAAGTAAGTCTTTTTTCCTTCCTGGTCCATGTTTTGGATTATATTTCACTATCTTCATGTATTTCTTTTTTCTCTTTTTCCGTTATAACTTGTTGTTCTTTGTCTGATTCGACAGGGCTACTAGGGTGATTCCCTAGAGTGGCTCGAGCACTGCTTTGCCTATCCGAAGTGCCCCATCTCGCCCTCGCAACGATGATGCGTGCCCGCTGATCCCTATTCAAGAGAGCTCGGCGGCTGCTCCGAATCTTAGCCAACCTCGTCATGAGGAGGGCAACGTTGGTGCGGGGGGAAGTGGCACTGCCGAGGATACGGCTATGCCGGATCTCCCTAGCTCTTCATCGGCCCAGCCGCAACTTGCCGTCACCGAGGTGCCAGTTACTTTGGCACCGACCCAAGTCTCGTTAGCTCCAACAACTGCTCCTGTTTCAGCACCATCACCAGTACCAGCGCCAGCACCAGCACCAGCACCAGCTTCAAGATCTGTACCAAGTCCTCCTGCCTCGTCTGAGTCTCCCAAGACTCGGCGAGGGGACCAAACTAAGACCAAGATTCCGACCAAATCTCCCGTGCCAGCTGCTTCTGTCAAGAATATATTCCAGTAGAATCCTTAGGCCAAACCCGGAGCTCAAGCCTCTCCTTCATAGCAACAACCCAAAGAAGGCACCTAGGCCAAGAAGGGTTCTGATGCCTCCAAAGGCCAGTCAGCTGCCGAAGCTGCTAAAACCCCCAAGGAATCAACATCTGAATCTGGACAACATTCTATCACGTTCATGATAAAGAAGGGGAGTACCGCCTCCGGCTCTGCTGCTTCCAGTCTGCTAGCAGAAAGCAACTCACTCTTCATACTAGCCAAACTGTTGCCCAGATCACAAGGAGAGAGGCCCATGCCAAGGGCTTGGTGGCAACCCAGACGCTCAACGAGGAGAACTATGGTCCGACGTTGATCGAATATGTTAACAACTGGAATGACGCCGAGTTCATCAACCCCAATGACAATCTCCCGGAGAAGTTTGGTCCCGCCGAGTTCAGTGCCCAAATGAACATAGCGACCAAGGCTATTTCCCTTGCCAGTCGAATGATGGAGGTAAACCCTTTTATCATGCCCGTAATATGTGCAAGTACTTAGAGATATGTCCACTAGTCCCCGAGCCTCCGGGGGAGTAACTTGTTACTCAACCGGATGCTCCTAGAAAATTAGCGTAGTTCCTTAGTAGCCTCGAATAACCGCACACTTAGAGCCGGGTTAAGTTCCACTTGGCCCGGATCTTGTAAACTTTGAATATTCACACACCTAGAGTCGAGTTAAGTTCCACTTGGCCCAGATCTTGTAAACTTCGAATATTCACACACCTAGAGCCGGGTTAAGTTCCAGTTGGCCCAGATCTTGTAAACTTCGAATATTCACACGCCTAGAGCCGGGTTAAGTTCCACTTGGCCCGGATCTTGTAAACTTTAGATATTCAGACACCTAGAGCCGGGTTAAGTTCTGCTTGGCCTGGATCTTGTAAAATTCAAATAGTCACACACCTAGAGCCGGGTTAAGTTCCACCTGGCCCGGATCTTGTAAACTTTGAATATTCACACACCTAGAGCCAGGTTAAGTTCCACTTGGCCCGGATCTTGTAAACACCAAATATTCACACACCTAGAGGCGGGTTAAGTTCCACTTGGCCTAGATATTAAGTAGATTCAAATATTCCTTCTTATTCATGAACTAACACTTTCCTCTTTAGATCACCACCAACCGCCGAATTGCTGAGTTCCAACGTCTTCTAGACACACACAAGGATCTTCACTCAAAGCATGGTAGATTTATCACGGAGCTGAAGAAGAAATGCAAGTTATCTCACTCAGTATTTTTTACTTTTACTTCTACCGCCTCATTTGTTGTCCGAACTAATTTGCGATCTGGATTGCACAACCGAAGTGGAAGCTGAGAACATCCTTATGAGGAAGAACATGGCTGAGATTAGAGGTAACTCGCCTTGGCTACTTGATGTCTACACACTTCTATTCTTGTAGACAGTTGTTGGGCCTCCAAGTGCAGAGGTTTGTAGAACAGCAGCAAGTTTCCCTTAAGTGGATCACCCAAGGTTTATCAAACTTAGGGAGGAAGTGGTCAAAGGTATCCCTCCCAAGCAACCCTGCAATCAAGATACAAGAAGTCTCTTGTGTCCCCAACACACCCAACTTCGGCGAACAGATAGTGAAATACAAGTGGTATGGATAATTATAAGTGGCAACGGTGCCAGAAAATAGCTTGACGGGAGGAAAACACTAAAGGCAAAAAGATGGAATCAAGCAAACATGTAACAGATCTAGTTGCAAACGGTGTTTCAATGCTTAGGAACAAGGCCTAGGGATCATACTTTCGCTAGTGAACACTCTCATATAAATATCTTCTCTTGATGGTACTACTCTAAACTACTCTTCGGTTGGACACTAATCCATGGTAGGGCTATAACAACACTCCTCAAAGTCCGCCTTCCCCATCTAGATAGCCCCACACTGTCACCTTGAGCGCTAGATGGTTCCAACAAGCAACAAAATTTCATAGAGACATCCAACTCCAAATATAACTCATAACAAGTATTTATGTAACCTTAGCCACAGTGCCACACGGTGTGCATTCTGTCAACTTCACACACGTGGGGATAAGAAGAGATTCATTAAAGCACTTGAGTAGCAGAATAGATCTATAGATTACAAAACTCATGATCTCAGTAAGATCACGCATAGAGAGAGATGAACACATTGCTACCGGTAGAGCCCTTAGCCTCGAGAGAGAACTACTCCTTCCTCATCATGGGAATCAACAGCGACGATGGAGATGGTGGTGGAGATCGATGGAGATGGCTCCGGGGGCACTTCCCCGTCCCGGCAAGGCGCCAGATTAGAGACTTTCTGTCCCCTGAATCTCCCCTTTGGTGGCGGCAGCGTTGTGGAACTTTTCGTGGCTAGAGGCTAGATTCTTTAGGGTTTCTGCATCAGAGGCTTCTTATAGGCGGAAGGGCGATGTTAGAGGGTGAACCAGGGGCCCACACCACCTGGTGGCATAGCAAGGGAGACCCGTGTCACCACATGGTGTGGCCAGCCCCTGGCCCCTCTCAGTCTCATCTTCTGGCTCCATGAGTCTTCCAGTAAAATATCGACTTTGGCTTTTGTCCCATCCAATTCCGAAAATATTCATTTTCTGGCTTTTCTAAAACCATAAACAGCAGAAAATAGGCAACTGGCATTGTGGCATCTTTTTAATAGGTTAGTTCCAGAAAATGTGTAAAAATACTCCAAAGTGTGGACAAAAACATAAGAAAGTAGATATAAAACAAGCATGGAACATTAAAAATTATAGATACGTGTACAACGTATCACTACTCAACCTTTATCCTTTCCATCTTGACTCGATAGATAATTATACCTCAGCTCTACCGGGTCAACAAATCATTTGCAGTGTCCCTTGAAGATAGCATGCCATTTCCTGATATGATGCTTCACTTTTCGAACAATTAGGGCAGCATGAGACTGAGATCCAGAAGAAGGACGACGAGATTGCCGAACTCCGGCTCAAAGATGATGAGATTACTCGGCTGAATGCCGAAATCCAAAAGTTGAAGCACTCCCACAAGGCTGAGCTGGACAAGGTCGATCAAGAATTCTCCAAGGAAAAGGAGCACCTGAAAACTCAGCTCCGAAAGGACCAATATTTTCTAAAGGAAGCCGACATCAAATTTGAGTCGATGACCACAGAATACAAGAAGCTCAGAGAGAGGAACACTGACAGTCTCAAGGAACTGACCCGGATCCTCGGTTATATCTCTCATCAGTTCTTTTCCTTCTGCCGACATTTATTTGTCCGGGTCATGCGCACTTACTTAATGATGTTATTTGTCCTATTTCTAGGCAAATTCCTAAAGAGCAATGCAATTGGTTCTGTTGCCGTTGCCAAATTCTGCCTGCAGAGAAGTACTCCAGTTGGTCCTAGCGCCGAACCTATTTCTTATGATATGGAGGACATGCTGGTGAGCCTCGCTGCCCGAGTTGAAACTATGAAGAATTATGGTGCGGACATCATGAATGCAGCTGCCTGGATCTTCAATGCCCTTTGGCCTACCGATCCCACTCCTAGAGGTAGCACAACCTTTATTGCAAAACTGATGGAATGTGAGACCCAGCCGAATCTTTGGAGGGAATCCGATGCGCGCGCTAGAGTTGATACGGTGCTAAGCTTCGTGTTATCTTGGTATGAGGGCTTGGATCTAAAGGTTATTGATCACTTGCGCACCGGATCTAAGTGGATGAATGATCCATAGTGCATCGCCCAACGCCAAGCTTGTGCCTACAACCTTATCCAATACACCTTTGTCCATAGCTGGAACGAAGGACCGAGCTTCCTCGACTCCATTGATGATGCTTATGTATCTGATGGATCAGACGGCCAAGAGGAAGAAGAAGCCTTGGTGTTTGCCGAGGATACTGAAGATCCAGAGGACACTGAGGACAATCTGGAGGACGAGGCAGAGACTGAAGCTCCCCCATTGATGCCGAATTACCTCCTCCTGCGACTGATACCTCAGGCGCTGCTGCTCCTTAGAGCAAAAAAACACTAACATTTATCAGATCCCCGGTATGCCGGGTGTAGATGTATCAAGCACAATGGTTGCATTTTTCTACTAAGTTATTTATGTCGGATTAACTTGGGTGTAGTCCTCGAGTTCCATTTTCTTGTTCCCTCAATTTTATGATTCGGGTCGCGTCTAGCTTGATTCGGTTTTTGACTTACGAGTCCGAGGTTCAAAAAATTGACTTAACAATACTTGAAACTTTAGAATTAGCTCAAAGTAATTCAACATAACATAAATAAAATAAATACAGGGTTAGTCCGTATAACAAATGTCGGCTCGATTATGTTCCTTTCCTTAGTCATTTTTCATGTGCTTTGCTATTCCAAACTTGTTCTCTTGCTTGCCATGAAGCCTGTCGGATGGATGACCCCCGGATACCCCAACCAGACAAGATACAGGGTAGTGTCAGATCGCGTCCGGCTGGCCAGGTGTAGCCGGACAAGCAAGCTAGGCCGGCTATCGCAAGGTAGCCGGATCGACGAGAAGCAGCCGACTACAACAGCGTAGCCGGAACCAATCAAGGAAGACAAGCCGACGTGTGGAATAGTGCACGGTATGCCCTTTATGATGACAAGACTGGCAACTACTCGGCCATACCAAAGACTTTGCGGGGATGACGCAGGAATAGTGGCCCGATGCTGACGACAGGCTCGCACGGCGTTCACTGTGCCTACGACAACCATACCGCTCTTACTCCGATGGGACATGTTGTACCGGATACTATAGATGACCAGCCGGCTGGGACCCGCCTGTGGGGTCCGCCAGTCGGATTGGCCAGTGAGACCGTTGCTTCTCTACCTATATAAGGAGAGGCAAGGCCTAAGTAGAAAGGGTTGGTCTCAGTGCATTTAAGACAGTAGCTAGAGAATACAGCTCGAGGAGCACTTGTAGTTCGTATATCGCTCATAGTCAGATCGGCATTAGTAGGAGTTTACCTCATCACGAGGGCTCTGAACCTAGGTACTTCCTGCGTCCAACTACGCTTGCTTGTATCCAATCCCGCCTGCAGACGCCGTCGATAGCTTCCCTGCTAGTCCCCACACCTCTATCTAACCTTCTTAGGTACTGCCATTCCCAATACAACGATAGTTGGCGCCCACCGTATGGCGGATGGCTTCGACCGGAGTCACGTTGCGCACGGGACCCCACACTTCAGCCGGTGAGCACGTGGCCTCTGGCCTGGTGCTCATGCTCGGCAAGTTCGACTGCGTCATCGACAATGCTTCCTGCTTCGCCGGAACCTCCTTCCCGGCGAACGGCTCTATCCTGCTCTTCGGCGACCTCTACGTCTATGTTGCCACCGTTCCGGAGCGTTTCCTTAGGGAGATCGTCTCTGTCGCGGAGCTAGTGCATCCGGGCAGTAGCGCCTCCATCGCTTCCTGCGGTGTCGAGGTCATGATGACCGGCTCCAGTTCCCACCCCCACCAACCGCGGGAGCGGGGCACGGATGAGGGCAGAACCTCCGCGCCTCCGTAGCCTCAGAATCCGGTGGAGGAGGCCATTGATCGGCTCCTAACGCCGGTTAACCTCGGGGATAACCCGGAGGAAGCGGAAGGCAACTTCGCCATGGAGAGATAGATCCTCCTCCAGGAGGCCATGGAGCTGACGGCAACCCGCAAGAAACTCGAGATCACCCGACGCGAGTACGACCGCGCACATGGCTTCACTCCGGCTAACGCGGAGCCGAGCCGGTGCGGCCAGGTGCAGCGCCAGGGCGGCGAGTTGGGCGGAAGGATGGGGAGCCGGATCCTACATGGGCCCTCATCCGGCCCACCTACAACACGCCCATCAAGAACCTACGCGCGGCGCAAGCCGTGGCAGAAGAACTGCCCAACCTGGAGGGTGAGGAGCGAGCCCGCCAGCATGCTCGCGTGCAGGAGCTCCTCCGCATCGTGGATGAGCAGGCTGATGCCAACCGGCAGATGCAGGAGGACCCCAGCTACCCTAGGGGGAGCAAGCTGCCTGTCAACAGCAAGGGCGCGGCCCGCGACACCCAACAGGCATCCTCCCCTCAGCCGGCTAAGGCCCGCAGGAGGCGCCGCAGATCTGGCAACAAGGGCCAGCTGCGCCAGGAGCAAATGGTGAACAGCAACCCACCGCCTCCCCCTCCACCAACCGGAGCACCAAGACCCGCCGGTTCCCGTCTCTCGGGCCGGGTGGGATCGCCCAACCCGGATCGGCCCAATGCCCGTGACCGCATCGAGCTCCTCGCTCAAGCGTGCGTCAGGGAGGAAGAAGACTCCACCGGACCGGTTTGTTTTGGACCCCGCATCCAGAACGAGCCGTTTCCGGATAAGTTCACCCTGCCTAGGGACACCCCCATGTATGACAGCAGTATGAAGCCGGAAGACTGGCTGACCGACTACGCTACGACATTCGGCATCACCCATGGGAACAAGTGCACAGCCGTGCGCTACGTCCCTCTTAAGCTAACTAGGTCGGCAAGGACATGGCTCAATAGCCTTGCGCCCAACAGCATCAACGCCTGGCCAGACTTCGAGAAGGTGTTCGTCCGCAACTTCAATGGCATGTACAAGCGTCCAGGACACCCACGCGACCTGGCCTTGTGCGTCCAGGGTGACCGCGAGACCGACCGCGAGTACCTTGCCAAGTGGACGGAGCTGCGCAACACTTGCGAGGGCATCCTGGAGAGCCACGCCATCAGCTTCTTCATTGAGGGTTGCCGAGAAGGCACCATGCTTCGCCACCAGCTACTGTGTGACGAGCCGAAAACCATGGCGGAGCTCATGACGGTTGCGGACCAGTACACCATGGAGGATGCCGCCATGAAGAAACCCCTCCGAGTAAACGCTGACGGGCGTCCGAATCCTACGGAGCCAGCCCACGACCATCCGAGCAATCCGGCTGGAGAAGCCAGATCCTCCAGACGCCACGACAACGACAACCGGTTCCATGGGGACCGCCAAGCCGGACAGCAGAAGCCCCGCTACCACGCGCGGCAGGTCAAGGCTATGGAGGGTGCGCCCGACGCGCCGGCTAACGATGCAAGGCGGCAGAAGCCACGGCTCACCTTCGACCAGATGTTTGACGGCCCGTGCAAGTGGCACAGCGGTCCCTTCAAACCGGCTACGTATACCACCCGGAATTGCAGCTGGACTTGCCAGCTAAAAGACCAGGGTAGCCAGCCACGTCCCCCCGACCCCTCCTGGTGGACCAGCGCTACCGGCTAGGGGAGCCGGCAATGATGGTAACGGCGGCAACTGCGGCAACAACAACAACGGCTACCCCCAGCCGCACGCCGCCTACCACATCTTCGAGCCGGAGCTGGACAACAAGCACAGCCGCAGGCGACGCTCCAAGGAGGTCAACACCATCGTCTCTTCGGTCCCCCAGTACCTGAACTGGTCAGAAACCCCCATCACCTGGAGCCGAGAGGACCAGTTGGAGCAACTACCGACTCCCGGGGGCTACGCCATGGTGCTCGACCCCCTCATCGTCTCCAACACGCGTACCTGCCGTTTCTCTCGCGTCCTCATCGACGGAGGCAGCAACCTCAACCTCCTCTACCGGTCATCGCTGGAGAAGCTGGGCGTTCGCGAATGCGACCTGCGCTCGAGTACCACAACGTTCCACGACATGCTGCCGGGGCCAGCTTGCGCTCCGCTGGGTAAAATCCAGCTAGACGTCATCTTCGGGACCGAGGAGAACTTCCGCCGTGAACCAATCTAGTTCGAGGTGGTAAACCTGACGAGCTCCTACCACGCTCTCCTTGGGCGCCCCGCCCTTGCCAAGTTCAAGGTCGTCACCCACTACGCATACCTCAAGACGAAAATTCTGGGACCCAACGGCGTGATCACCGTCGCCAACTGCTTCAGGCGGTCGATGGAGTGTGCCTCAGCCGGTTCCAAACTGGCAGGCCCTCATCATAGCCGAGGAAAAGCCCGTGATCATGAGCAATGTGGCCATGGCCCAGCAAGACATACCAGCTGGCAGCAAACCGGCTGGACAAGGAGCTTTCCAGCCGGCAAAGGAGACAAAGTGGATCCTGCTCGACCCCTCCGACCCGACCAAGTTCGTCACCATCGGTGCCAATTTGGATAGCAAATAGGAAGGCGTGCTTGTCAACTTCCTCCGTGAGAATCGGGACATCTTTGCATGGTCACCCAGGGACATGCCAGGTGTACCGAGGGAGTTCGCCGAGCACTCACTTCATGTGTGGCCGGATGCAAACCGGTTAAGCAACCTCTGCGCCAGTTCGCGGAGGAGAAGAGAAAGATTATCGGTGACGAGATCACCCGGCTCCTTGCAGCCGGGTTCATCATGGAAGTCAACCACCCGGACTGGCTGGCGAACCTAGTCCTGGTGCTGAAGAAGAACAAGACCTGGCGCATGTGTATCGACTACACCAGCCTGAATAAGGCATGCCCGAAAGACCCCTTCGCATTGCCCCGTATCGATCAAGTCATCGATTCCACGGCTGCCTGTGATTTGTTGTCTTTTCTAGATTTCTATTCCGGTTACAATCAGATCCGGTTAAACCCGGCTGATCAGATTAAGACATCATTTATCACCCCTACGGGGCTTTGTGCTATGTAACCATGCCTTTCGGTCTGAAGAATGCAGGCGCTACCTATCAGCGCTGCATGCAGAAGTGCTTGCACTCGCAGATAGGCTGAAACGTGCACGCCTATGTGGACGATGTGGTCATCAAGACAAAGGAGAAGCGCACCCTCCTCGAAGATCTAGGAGAGACATTTGGCAACCTCCGATAATACCAGATGAAGCTGAACCCGGAGAAGTGCATCTTCGGTGTGCCATCCGGTCAGCTGCTCGGTTTCCTCGTGTCGCAACGAGGTATCGAGGCAAATCCGGAGAAGATCGCGGCCATCGAGAGGATGCAGCCGCCCAGGAGCCTGCTTGGAGTCCAGAAGTTCACCGGATGCCTGGCCTCCCTCAGTCGTTTCGTCAGCCGGCTGGGGGAGAAGGCACTCCCGTTGTACCAGCTGATGAAGAAGACGAACAAGTTCTCCTAGACTTCGCAAGCCTACGCCACATTTCATGACCTCAAGCGCATGCTGTCCACAACACCGGTTCTAGCCATGCCAGCTAGCAAGGAGCAGATGTTGCTCTATATAGCAGCCATCAGCCGGCTCGTCAGCGTCGTCCTGGTGGTGGAGCGCCCCGAGGAAGGCAAGGCTCAGCCGATTTAGAGGCCCGTCTATTAGCTCAGCGAGGTCCTCTCCCTCTCCAAGCAGAACTATTCCCACTACCATAAGATGTGCTACGGCGTGTACCTGGCATGCAAGAAGCTCAAGCACTACTTCCAGGAACATCCGATTAGGGTCGTGTGCACCGCACCCCTTTCGGAAATTATCGGCAACAAGGACGCCACCGACTGAGTCGCCAAGTGGGCCATCGAGCTCGCTGCCTACTCCATCTAGTACGAGCCCCGGCTCACAATCAAGTCGCAAGCACTAGCGGACTTCCTCGTCGACTGGGCCGAGACCCAGTATCTCCCACCGGTTTCGGATTCCGACCACTTGAAGATGCACTTCGACGGGTCGAAGATGCTCGAGGGCTTGGGAGCCGGCATCGTGCTCACCTCGCCCAAGGGAGACCGGCTGGAGTACATCCTGCATATCCACTTCAAGGAATCCAACAACGTAGCCGAATACGAGGCACTGGTGCACAGACTCTGGCTAGCCAAGGAGATTGGTGTCGACCGGATCCTCTGCTTAGGCGATTCAGATCTGGTGGTGCAGCAAGTATCCGGAGAATGGGATGCCCGTGATGCAAACATGGCTCTCTACTAGTTCCACATACAGAAGCTCAGCGCCTCCTTCGGCGGATGTGAATTCCATCACGTCCCCTGTGCCAACAACGAGGCGGTTGATTCGCTCGCCCGAATCGGATCCACCAGGCAGGCGATCCCACCCGAGGTCTCCTTGGGGCACCTACGCAAGCCCTCCCTCAACCCGTCACCCGAGTCGGATTCCATCATATGGGCAGGGAGCGCTCCGGCTGACAGGGAGACAGAGGTAGAGCCGACCGAACCTCCAAAGAAGAAGGCCTGCACCAACTTCGCCAAGTCAGTGCCCTCTGGTTTGCAAGACCCGGGGGTTGCCGGCTCGTCAAGCGGCTCGGGGGCTGCCATCCCGGGTACCTCATCCAGACGACCCCTCGACGACCATCAACCGGGTAGTGGGAGCATCCTGGTCATCCGGGAAGTACTATCCAGGGCACAACCCTTCATGAACTATATCGCCAACGGGGAGCTTCCGGATGACGAGATGGAGGCCAGGCAAGTCCGGCACCGTGCGCACACGTACACCATCATCAACAATGAACTGTACAAGCGCAGCGTATCCGACATCTTCCAAAGGTGTGTCGATGTGGACACAGGCTACCGGCTACTCAAGGACATCCACCAGGGAGAGTGTGGGCACCACGCTTCGTCAAGGGCGATAGTCGCCAAGGTGTTTCGCCACAGTTTCTATTGGCCCACCGCCCTCGAGGACGCCGAGCAGCTAGTCCGCGCGTGCAATGGGTGCCAGCGCTTCAGGCAGCTTAGGCACATGCTGACTTCGGTGCTCAAGACCATACCGATTACCTGGCAATTCACGGTTTGGGGCCTCGACATGGTCGGCCCCTTCAAGCAAGCGCGCGCAAGGATGACCCATCTGCACCGGTCATCACCTTCTTCACCGACGTCATCAATCGGTTTGGCTACCCCAACAGCATCATCACCGACAACGGCACGAACTTCGCCAAGGGGGCCTTCGCCTGATTCTACAGCAACAAAGGCATCCGGCTGGACCTTGCCTCCATCGCGCACCCGTAGTCCAACGGGCAAGTCGAAAGGGCAAATGGCTTAGTGCTAGTCGGCATCAAGCCGCGCCTCATCGAGCCGTTGGAGCGGTCACCCGGATGCTGGATCGAGGAGCTTCCGACTATGGTATGGCACCACGCCGAATAGATCAACCGGCTACACTCCGTTCTTCCTGGTCTACGGATCTGAAGCCGTCCTCTCCGCGGATATCGAGTTCGACTCTCCGTGCAAGCTCCTTTACAACGAAAAGGCCAACCAAGAGGCGCGGGACGATGGTGTGGACCTCCTTGAGGAGGCCCGTGAGTTGGCATTGTCTAGGTCGGCCCTGTACCAGCAATGACTACGCCGCTACCATTCAAGCCGGATCTGCCCAGTCGCATTTTGCGAGGGTGACCTGGTCCTCCGGCTCGTATAGGACACGAAGGGCATGCACAAGCTATCGCCACCCTAGGAGGGCCTCTTCATCGTCAGCCGGGCACTGCCCAACGACTCCTACTACCTCATCGACGCGCAGCAGCCGCGCAAGAACAAGATGGACAAATCGGATGAGGAGACCGAGCGTCCCTGGAACACGGCCTTGCTGCGCCCATTTTACACCTAGTCACCAGACAGTGTATGTATCCTCCAAACCCTATGAATGAAAATGTGGACCCCTACGAGATGCTCGGGGGATCCTTGCTAGAAATGTGTTTGCATCTGTTTTCCGGTTCTGATTTTCCGGCTCCAGCAACCCCTACCCGGAGGCTTGCCGGCTGGCCCGACCTGCTAAGTCAACAAACCGGCCGAGTAATGTACGACGATGTCAGAGGCCCACTCTTCGTCTCTGCTACAAACCGCAACCCGGCTATCCGGCTAGTAAGAGCAAAAGCCCGAGGCATCCCACATGAAAAAAGGGGAGGAGACGCGACAGATCGGTCGTCCGGGCCTCGCAACTAGCTTAAGACAATCTGGCTACTAAGCCGTTAGTACCGTGCGTGATGTACTAGCAGCTCCCTTCGATTCCGGCTGCAGACCACAACCCGGCTGCCCGGCAAGGACGTAGCGAAAACAACAGAGCACACGGGAAAGCGACCAAGTGTCCAGAAAGGCGCAAGCTAGTTTTCAAAAAACAAATCCGCCTTCCGGCTACAGTTTGGCAAACTAACCTATTAACATGTGAGAATGTATGTGTATGTATATTTTTGTACGACTACTTTGAGTCAGAATTCAGGAAGAAAAGAGAAGAAGATTCGAAGTCCTTGCCTTCAGCAAGTGCTCCGAATCTCGGGGGCTACACCCACTAGGTGCGCTCGCGCGCCCCTAGTGGAATCTTTTAGTTTCCCGACCGGCTAAGGGCGTTTAGCCGGGCGTTCGGAGCCCAGGTGAGGGCAAGGGCGAGAGCAAGAGAAGACGAAGAAGATTCGAAGTACCTGGCTACGCCAGCTACTCCGAATCTCAGGGGCTACACCTAGTGGGTGCGCTCGCGTGCCCCCACTGGAATGTTAGTTCCCCCGGCTGAAGGTGTTCATCCAGCGGAAGCAACCGACTAAGATGCGTCTAGTCGGATAAAGTTAAAGGATTTGAGGAAAAAAAGGAAGATTCGAAGCACCTCGCTACGCCAGCTACTCCGAATATCGGGGGCTACACCCAGTCGGTACGCTAGCGTGCCCCCACTAGAGGTGCAGTTCCCTTGGCTAAAGGCGTGTAGCCGAGCGAAGTCAGCCGAATAAAGTCAATCGGCGAAATATTGAAAGAATATGCAAAGCACACAAGTGGAAGGGAAACCAGGCCAGTTCAAATTAACATTGAAAGGAAAAGAGGAGACGAAGCTTCCACAAGTTTACCCGGCACCAGATATAGCCGGTTCCGATGGACAAGTTTTAAAGACAAGACAACACAAACAAATACACCCGGCATCCTAGGGCGATAACTAAGCGGCAGGACCCTTGCCATGCGGAGCGTTTTGACTGGCAGTAGCCTCAGGCGGAGGAGGAGGCGCGACGCTTGACCCGGTTCCGGCGCCCGCAGCCGGCTGCGTCGAAGCCTCCGCATCCGGAGTACCGACGGACTCCAAATCAGTGAGCACCTCGTTGGGATCCACATAGTCGGCAATCTTGATGGCAGAGCTCCGGATGCGCCTGGCGGATGGCGGCAAGGTTGGCACCGGCGCGGAAGCCTCCGTCGATCTTCTCGACACGGCCGTCCTTGTACCATGAGAGCACGAGGGCCAAAGTCATCTCTGCTCCAGCTCGCGCCACCAAGTCCCGTAGCCGGTCCACCGCAGCCGGCACCTCCCCTACCTTCGCAGCTAGCTGCGCCCTCGTCTCCGGGACCAGAGCATCTGGCCACATAAATGAGAAGATGGCATGCGCCGCTTGGCGAAGCTTGGCAGCCTCCTTGCGGAGAAGAACAACAAGCTCGTGGGTTGTCGGCTATGCTCCCGGCCAGTTCTCCTGCAGCCGGTTATACGCTAGTAGGTCTATGCCGGGATAAAATGCTGTTAGAGAAAAGATAGTCAGATGCGGCTACCGGATCCGGAAAGACAGAGAGACGGAAAAAGGGAACTTACCCTTGGCCGTATGACTAACTTGCATCATTTCCTCCACCAGGGC
This sequence comes from Avena eriantha, assembly GCA_910589775.1. Taxonomy (NCBI): domain Eukaryota; kingdom Viridiplantae; phylum Streptophyta; class Magnoliopsida; order Poales; family Poaceae; genus Avena; species Avena eriantha. Next base: position 97,128,384 of record OU342746.1, on the reverse strand, counting down.
CTTCTCCTTCATCACCAGCTGCTTAATCTCCTTCTCTTGGTCCTTGTTCTGGGCCTCGAGAAGGTTGAAGGCTTCGATCCGGCTGGCGAGCGAAGCGTCGCGCTCCTTGACGGTAGCCTCCAGACCGTCCACCTTCACGTGCCAATCCTTGTTCTGCAGCCGCAGAGTGGAGTTGGATTTGCTCAGCCGGTCGTTCGCCTTCTTCAAGCGATCGATCTCGTGCTGAGCGCACACGAGGATAGCTGCGACAAAACCGGCTATCAGCAAAAAAAGATAATTCCGGTTGAGGCAAACACACTCTAGGAAGTCCCGTTGGCGGCAGTGAGCTTCTGCTCCAGGGACCGGTTCCCGCCGGCTGCGGCCTCCAGCAGCCAGATCTCCTTCACTGCCAGCTCGAGGGTGGCGGCGAGATCCGTCAGTGAGGCAGCGGAGGAGGCGTCGTCATTCACGGCGTTGGCGGCCAAGGACTCCTTCGCCGCAACCACTGCGGTCCTCCACTCCTCCCCCGGCTCGTCCTCGGAGTTGTCGTCGCTGACAACCACGAGCTCCTTGCCAGTTGCTGCCCCCGCATTCCTGAAGAAGAGCCGCCCGGCTGAGGACCCTCCGCTTCCAGCTGGGCCACCACGTCCGGTTGGGAGCCCTACACTCCGACTGAAGCAGCCGGTTCGGCTCGAGGCGATGGCGGAGGCGGCGCCTCGGAAGAAGGAGGGGCGGAGACAGATGTGGCCGGTGCTCGCGTTGGGCTCTCGGCTCCAAAGGAGACCAGCGTGCTAAAGAGACAGAAGAAGAGAAGGAGGAAAAAGAAACAAGTAAGCCAAAGGGAACCAAAAGAAGCAAAAATAGTAAAGGCGCCCGGAGAAGAGCTTACCCCTGTACCACCGAGGGCGGCCCTTTCTTCCAGCCAAGGCGACTTGGGGGAAGGACGCTGGTTCGGCTCCTCTTAGGAGCCGGCTCCTCCACGGTAGGCCGGCTGGCGCTGGAACGGCTAGAGCCGCTCCTACCAGCACCAGACTGGCTGGAGTCACCATCCGTCGCGAGGCGCCGTTCCGGATCAGGGGCCGGCGCAACCTCCTCCTCCTCGTCGACCTCCACGTGGGGATCGGCGGTCGGTTCGTTGTTCGGGCTGGGGAAGGCATCCCCATCCCCGTCCGACTCCTCGCCAGACCGCCGAGCACGCGGCTCGGGCAAGTCGGGCACGAACGTCTGGAGGAGGGCGTCACCCTCCACATGAAGGATGCAAGGAAAGATCTGCCGAACGCAAAAGATTAGTCGGATAAGACAAAAAAGAAGAGCAAGAGAAGCAAAAATTTCGGCTGGAAGAGCTTACCTGGGGCGCGCAGTTGTCTCGACTATAGGGCGCCAGCCTGAAAGTCCAGCCTTCCGGCAGCCGCTCCTTGGTGATCGTACACACCCACTCCTTCAAGTTGTGGTAGCGGGGATCGCGGCGCGACAGCCGGGTCGGGTCCAGCCAGCCGGAGTAGAAGCACATCTTGTGCGCTCGCTGCTGCAGCGGCATCATCAGCCGGGACATCTAGCTGAGGGTGATGTCCAGGCCGGTTAATCCGGCAGGGACGAGGGCGCGCATGCGTTTCAGCATCTCGTTCGACTCCGCCTTCTCGCCATAGATCTTCAGCTCCCAATGCTGCCGACTGGATTCCACGTCCTGGAACGCCAGAAGGTTGATCTGGTCGACAGCCATGAGGTTCTTGACGTAGAAGTACGACTTCTACCATAGTCGTACCGTGTCGTGCAGCCAGAACTTCGGGTAGCCAGTCTGCGCGCGGGAGTAGATGGAGGCGCTGCCATAGACGACTAGTGGCCCCTTCGTAAATTGGACCTACAGCTGGACTCGGAAGAGCCGGCAGAAGAGCCCGAGATCTGGCTGGATCCTGAGGTAGCTCTAGCAGAATACAATGAAATGCGCCAGCGTGCCGATGGCGTTGGCGCCGAGGTGATGGAGGCGGACGTCGAAGAAGGAGAGGAAGGTGACGAAGAACGGGTGCATCGGCAGCGCGAACCCGTGCGCCAGGTGCGAGAGGAAGACCACCTGTTCTCCCTCCGCCAGATGCGGCGACTCCTCCCCCGCCGGTGCGAGCCGCACCGCCACTTCCTCCTCCGGCGGAAGGACACGGGTGGCGCGGTACTTCTCGATGTGGTCCTCTGTGATGGAGGAGCCACACCATGCTCCCTGTTCAACGGCCATCTCCGGCTCGTCGGAGGACGCCGTGGCGGACGATTGACGGTGACCCGTTCCGCCACCGATGACAAACGGGCGGCACAGCGGGCTACAGCGGCAGCGACAACAAGGTGCAGAGAGCAGGAGCGCAGAAGGGGAGAAGGCAACTGGAAGCGGGGGAGTGTGGAGGAAAGGAACTGCCCCCCAGGCGCCCCTTTAAAGGACCGGAAGGGCAACCGTCCACAGTGCCACATGGCATCCATCCAGGCGATCCTCACCCCAACCGCTGCCCGGATCCCGTGTGCAGACGCGGGGTGCACAGAGGATCCTGGAGCAAACCGAAGCGTCAGGCGGCAGTTCCCGAGGCGACGTGCGACGAGACATTACGCTGCCCACCACAGAGTAATGATGGCGCGTGCGCGCGTGGCCAGCGTCAGCACTGACGTCATGGGTAGCGCAACCGCCAGGCGTAGCCGGTCAGAAATTCAAAACAAAGAGGGAGCGCGCGCACATTTCACCTAAGGGCGGAATCCACACGCGCTGGGGGGCTAGTGTCGGGGGGATGACCCCCGGATACCCCAACCGGACAAGATACAGGGTAGTCGGATTGCGTCCTGCTGGCCAGGTGCAACCGGACAAGTGAAGCTGGGCCAGCTATCGCAGGGTAGCCGGATCGACGAGAAGCAGCCGACTACAACAACGTAGCCGGAACCAATCAAGGAAGACAGGGCGACGTGCGGAACAGTACACTGTACGCCCTATACGACGACAAGACTGGCAACTACTCGGCCATACCGAAGACTTTGCGGGGATGACGCAGGAATAGTGGCCCGATGCTGACGACAGGCTCGCACGGCTTCCACTATGCCTACGATAGCCATACCGCTCATACTCCGATGGGACATGTTGTACCGGATATTGTAGATGACCAGCCGGCTGGGACCCGCCTGTGGGGTCTGCCAGTCGGATTGGCTAGTGAGACCGTTGCCTCTCTACCTATATAAGGAGAGGCAACGCCTCTGTAGAAAGGGTTGGTCTCAGTGCATTTAAGACAGTAGCTAGAGAATACAGCTCGAGGAGCACTTGTAGTTCGTATATCGCTCATAGGCACATCGGCAGGAGTAGGAGTTTTACCTCATCACGAGGGCTTCGAACCTGGGTACTTCCTGCGTCCAGCTACACTTTCTTGTATCCAATCCCGCCCGCGGATGCCATCGATAGCTTCCCTACTAGTCCCCACACCTCTATCTAACCTTCTTAGGTACTGCCGTTCCCAATACAATGACAAAGCCAATTCTTGTTGGATAGCTGCAAGTCGAAGAGTTAGGTTTTTGGTGCCTACACATTACTAATCCGGCTAAGGTACAAGTAATTTAAGCCAGCCGACATGTAATAATTAAATATAGAAAAGACAATTATTAACGTAGTCCTCGAGTTTCTACTTGGGGTGCCGAGGTTTCATTGATATGCTCATTGCCGACATACATACCGACATATGAGAGACTCAGATACATACTCTTTCTGCTAAGTGTAAAACAGACAGAGTAGAACTACATTCCATGGATGCTTAGATTCCTCGATGTACCTATCCGCCTTGTTCTTCTCCTGTGGCTGTGCATCGATAAGGTAATAGGAATCGTTGTTCAATGCTTTGCTTACAATGAATGGTCCTTCCCATGGAGGGGATAACTTATGCATGTCAGCAGTGTGCTGCACCAGCCGAAGTACCAGATCACCTTTCCGGCTATGGTAGCATCGAAGATTTTGCTGATATATGGCGTATCTAGACAATGCCAGTTCTCTCGCTTCTTCTAGCAGATCAACATCATTTTGCTGGGCTTCTTGCACTTAGGCTTCTATGTACTGGGCGACCTTGGGCGAGTCATGCTCTATGTCGGCTGGTAATATAGCTTCTGCCCCATATACCAGACAGAATGGCGTATAGCCTGTTGATCAATTCGGAGTTGTTCTTAAAGTCCATAGTACCACTGGTAGTTCTTCTAACCAGCACTCTGCTGATCTTTGCAGCGGCTCAATGATCCAGGGTTTTTATCCCGAACAAAACTAGTCCGTTGGATCTTTCCACTTGTCCATTCGATGTAGGGTGGGCTACTGATGCAATGTCTAGCCGGATCTTCTTTTCTCGGCAGAACCTCGCAAATGCTCCTTTAGCAAAATTTGTGCCATTATCAGTTATGATACTGTGAGGATAGCCGTATCTCAAGATTATATCTTTGAGGAATGTCACAGCTGTTGCCCCATCACATTTCCTGATTGGCTTTAAATACCTCAATCCACTTGGTAAATTTATCCACCATGACTAGGATGTGGGTCATGCCTCCCTTTGCTGGCTTGAATGGGCCCACCATATTTAGGCACCATACAGCAAATGGCCAAGTAATGGGGATGGTCCTGAGCTCCGACATTGGCATATGGGTCTTGGTGGCGTATCTCTGACAACCATTGCATTTTCTTACTAGATCCTCAGCTTGCTCCAAGGAATTGGGCCAATAAAATCCATGTCGGAAAGCTTTTGCCACTAATGCTCTAGATGATGCATGATGCCCACATTCCCCTTGATGGATATCTTGGAGGATGTCAAGCCCTTCTTCCGGGTCAACACATTGTTGCAGAACACTTGTGACACTCCTCTTGTATAATTCAGCATTGATAATAGTGTATGCCTTTGCTCTCCTTTGGATTTGCCTTGAAAGTATCTCGTCACTTGGTAAGGTTCCTTCTTGCAAGAACTCAAAGATTGGTTGTTCCCATGCGGGTATAGCTCAAATAGGAAAAAAGGTCCTCGTCAATTTCCATTGCTTCCACCGCATAACTCCTGCCGGATCAAGCTGAACATTCCTCAGGTTCTGTGAGGCAGTCCCCGGGTTTGCCGAAGTAGTCCCTGGGTTTGCGGAGGTGCTCCCCTAGTCTATATCCATAGGGGTAGCTTCTGATCCGGAGTGTGCTAGGACATAGATTGAGTCGGATTCCGGTGAAGGTGTGATAGATGTTTTTCTCAAGTGCTCCAAAGCAACGCCTGGTGGGGTTGGCTGCCGCGATGACCCCAATTTAGACAATTAGTTGGTTGCCTCGTTTTCAAGCCGAGGTACATGATGGAACTTACATCCTTCAAAGAACCCACTTATTTTTTGGACGTGGAATCTATAAAGGGCCATATTTGCATCCAGGGCATAGCAATTTCCAAACACTTGATGCACCACCAAATCCGAATCACCAAAACATTGTATCCGATGTATCCCTACTTCCTTTGCCACCTTAAGTCCATGCTCGAGTGCTTCATACTTGGCATAATTATTTGACGCTCTGAAATGGATCTGGAGGATGTATTCAGCTGATCTTTCTTGGGCGAGGTAAGTACTACCCCGACCCCTAGTCCTTCCTTTAACTTTGACCTATCAAAGTGCATCCTCCAATAGTTTGAGTCCATCAAAGGTGGTTCATATTGCATCTCAGCCCAATCCACGAAGAGATCAGCCACTGCTTGAGATTTGATTGCATCTCTCCTATGAAACTGTGGTGCATACAAAGCTAACTCAATTGCCCATTTTACAATTCAGCCACTTGCATATTTGTTGCTCATTATCTTGGATATGGGCGCTTTGCATGTCACTTTTATGGGTTGTTCCTCAAAGTAGTGTTTGAGCTTCTTGGCTGCCATATACACACCGTACGCCATTTTCTGATAGTGAGGGTAATTCTGTTTCTAAGTTCACAACACCTCGCTTAGGTAATACACCGGCCTCTTCACCGACTTACCCTCCTCATCACGCTCCACCACTATCACTGCACTTACAACTTGGTTGGTCGCTGCTATATAGAGCAACATTGGCTCTTTGGATAGTGGCAAGGCTAACACTGGTGCAGAGGCTAGCATCTTTTTTAGTTCATGAAATGCGCTATTGGCTTGCGGTGTCCATATAAATTAATCTACCTTTTTCATTAACTGGTAGAAGGGCAATGCCTTCTCTCCTAGCCGACATACAAACCGACTTAACGATTCCAAGCAACCCGTGAACTTCTGCACATCGTTAAGACACTTCGGCAGTTCCATTATTTCTATGGCTCAGATTTTTGTGGGGTTGGACTTGATACCTTGACTGGATACGAGAAAACCAAGTAACTTCCTAGCCAGCACACCAAAGGTACATTTCTCCAGGTTAAGCTTCATTCGAAACCTCCTTAGGTTCACGCATGTTTGACGGATGTCATCAAGGAGTGTTTTGCTTTCCTTAGTGTTTATTACAACATCATCCACATAAACTTGCACATTTTGACCAATTTGGTCATGTAGACTTTTTTGCATGCACCATTGATACATTGCTCTTGCATTACGTAAACCAAACGACATAGTGTGATAGCAATAAGCCCCATATGGGGTGATAAACACGGTCTTTATTTGATCATCCGGGTTCAAAGGTATCTGGTGGAAGCAAAAATATGCATCTATGAATGATAACAACTCACACCCAGCAGTTGAATCTATGACCTGGTCTATCCTTGGCAGTGGAAATGGATCTTTTGGACACGCCTTATTTAGGTTCGTGTAATCAATACACATACGCCACACCACTTCCACATTCGGATCATCCTTCTTATTCTCCATGAGCACCGGATTAGAGAGACAATCTGGGTAAAGTTCTTCCATGATAAATCAGTCTGCAAGGAGCCGAGCTATCTCATCTCCAATGACCGTTCTCCTGTCTTCATCAAAGCGGTGGATAGGTTGCTTCACCGGATTTGCTCCGGGTCTTACATTCAAAGAGTGCTCAGCCAACTCCCTTGGCACACCTTGCAGGTCATGTGTAGACCAAGCAAAGATATCCCAATTCTCACGGAGGAAGTTGACGAGCTGGCTTTCCTATTTGTCGCTTAACCCGACACTAATGGTTACATTGCGCTCCGGGAACTGATCATCGATGTGCACCTTCTTTGTATCCTTTGTTGCTTGAAACGAGACAGTCCCATGCGGGTTAGTCAGAGTCGGCATATGCTGCTGCGTGGACTGAGCCAATGCCGCCACTTCCTGAATTTTCCTTTTCTCCTGAGTAATCACAAGTGACTCGGCTAGGTTAGACCCGGCTGAAGCACACTCAATGGAACACCTAAAGTCCCCAGCTATGGTGATCACTCCCCTTGGCCCTGGCAACTTCATCTTCAAGTAACTGATGTGAGTACTTGCCATAAACTTGTTTAGAGCTGGCATGCCGAGTAATACATGATACGCGCTTTCCAAGTTCACAACCTCAAACTCCAAGTTCTCAGTCAGGCAGTTGTCCCTTGTGCCAAATAACACATCGACCTAGACCTTACCAATGGGTTCACACGAAATACCCGGCACGATATCATGGAAAGTGGTCTTTGTTGCTTGGAGCATGTTCTCTAATATTCCCAACTTGTGCATGGTATCCTTGTAAATGATGTTAATGCTACTACCGTTGTTTATCAACACCTTGGAAAATCTCACATTGATATTCGACCCAATGAACATCGGATCCAATACTAGTGCATTAGATCTAGGACTCGACATGAGCTTGGGGTGGTCCTTGATCCTCCAAGTGATTTCCTGTTCTGTTCAAGGCATATACCTCGTCACATCTGGCATTACCATGTTCACCTCCATATGACGGTGCTACAGGCTCTTTCTACCAGTTTCCTCTGTGGTAAACACACAGTAACTCTGGTTGACATGGGCATACCCTATAGGTACTCGAGATCAACATATATGGTCTAGTCCATAAGAAGACCACAATGTTGCTAAGGCCTAGTCGAGATTCGGGTGGCCTGAGAGACTTCGACTCCTTGCAGAACATGGCAAACACAAGATAGAAATTTAAAGGGAAATCCTAATATGTAACTGACTTGGCCTGCTATCCTGAGACCTAGCCTATCTATATAAAAGGACATCCGCAACCCTAGTTTCCACACCATCGCCAGATTGCATCTGCGCACCCCTGTAACTTTTGACTCCTTTATAATTCCAAGAGGAGACAAGCAGGAGTAGGGTCCTCTGCGAGGCCTGAACCTGGGTAAACCTCGTGTCACCTGTGCGCTTATTTGCTAGCCGACTGATGCCTCTAGTGCTCGCCACTCCCTCGAACCTAAGTCCATCTACGATGGGCATTGATGAGTTAACCCCTCGTTAATTGACGCCGTCTGTGGGAAGCGGGAGTGCTGATGTTGCGGCTTCCTCGACCCCATCAACCGCGATCTACGACTCCGTAGCAGCGGAGATTCGCCTCCTCTTTGGTGCCTTCGACTTCACCGTCCACACGCCGGCCACTCGCCCGGATTTCGAGTCCATGGGCGATGGAATCGGCCTGGAGATCGAGAGCTTACGCTTCCAAGTTGGTTAGCTGGGACCATTCGCGTCCCTGATCAGCCGAAGGTTCCTGTGATTGTTCTTGCATCGTGGTTTCCACCGCCGATCGGCACCCTGAGCAAGCTCAATGCCCCGACATTGGTCGGGAATACGCACAACGACAACAGTTACAAGTCTGATCTAGGCGATCTAGCAACAGAAGATGGAGCCTATGGCTCCGGATCTGAAAGGTGCGGGAGCTACAGCTTCCCCAGCCATTACATGTGCGCCGTCATCAACATGGGCGGCAACGGCGACAATCAGGACAACATCGGTACTGGCGATGGTATCCCAGTCACGAACGGTGGCCCCTCCAATGACACCCCTACCAACAATGGGCCAGAAGGCCACCTCCTAGTGATGGATCTATCCCAGAGGATCATCCGAACCTCTCGGCGAATGAGAATACCCAAGAGCGCATACTGATGAAGCTGAATGATACTGAGTAGGCGTGCTGCAGGGAGGCCCTACGGGGCAGTCCCCTACCACCCAACTCATCGCAAGACATGCTGATAGGTTATCACTGGCTGCTCAAGGGGGAGTTCAAGCACCAGCAGCAAGTAATCGCCCAGGAGGGCAGCGGACGAATCGAGCTTCCGTCGAGCTCAACTCTCTTCCATCGGAGGATCCTCCTCCAAAGGCAACAATCATATAGCCGCCAGAAGACGCTCCCGACTAACTTACCTCACTTATAGGGAGAGCAGAGGCCACTCGAGCCCTCGACATCTCGTTCATGAAGGTGGACACACGGGGCAATATGCTCCCAAAAATGCCGTAGGAAGCGCTGACAACAACTACCATGTACCTGCTCAACAACCAGCCCCCGGCTGGGGACCCACGCTCCGCCATGCACCGATCTACGATCGCTGGCCTAGGACTAGTTGAAGCTGTGCTCACTAAGGATCCAACACCGGAGCCGAAGAGAAACAAGGCTCTAGCTAAGTACTACTCTCCTTCCTCCTCTAGCGACGAGGACCATGACCTGTTGTGGCGACGCCGCTCACGGCGACACGACTATGACTACGATGCGTGTGACGATATCACGTAACGCAAAGTTGACAAGATGCACGTGAGGCGCTCCCGCTCGACTGACTCGGGAGATGACATGATAGAGCTCTGTAGTGCCAGCTGCTTCAGCAGAGCCATACGTGAAAAAAGAATGCCAAAAGGGTTCAAACTCCCGTCAGAGAACCCGAGATTCGACGGCCTCCAAGACCCGAAGATCTGGCTGGAGGATCATATTTCCTTCGTCGGGCTGCACAACGGAACCACAAGCACGGCCATGCAATGCCACTAGCTATAGCTGCAAGCACGACCTCCCGCACTGATCGATTTGCAGCTGGGATGAGCTGGACTACAACTTCGTGCGGAACTTCAAGGGCACTTTCAAAAGGCCTGTATTAATCGAAGAATTGAGAGCCTGCTATCAAAAGACTGGCGATTCGTTGCGCTCATACATTCAGAGATGGTCTATCATTAATAACTCTGCAGAGTACATCTCCGAGGATCGCGCAATCAACGCATTCAACGGCAGCGTACGCCGTAGAGAGCTCACGAAGGAGCTGGGCCATTCGAAACCCAAAACAATCGACCTACTGATGGAGATCGCGAACAGGTGGGCTGATGGAGAGGACTTGGTGAGAAACAAGCGTGCCCACTCAGATGACGATGATGACCTCGGTCAGAGAAGCAATCGCCGAGGAAAACGCTGGATGCGCGGTTACGAAGTCCCTTGGAAGTCAACATGGTCGGGGCTGGCTACGCCGATAAACGCGATGACAGCAACCGCAACAGTGGATACCGCAGTGGTGGATAGCATGACAGCGCGAAAACCACGCAAGTGTGGCAACACTGCACTCGTGATGAGGCACCTGGAACATCTATCCAAGAAAAACTGTCCAGACCTTGCAACGTTCATTTCTACATCCACAAGCACGATGAATAGAAAAAATCCAGTCACCTCCTGAAGGAATACCGTGAGTTCCTCAGGCTCCATGAAGGCCTGTCCCAGATGAATCACGACACGATAATCCAAGCCTACGAAGCTGCCCCCACCTACGACTATGCCAGTCCAAAACAACGGAGACAAGAAGTACCCACGAGTACTGGGAAATATGGGAATGATCCAAAAAGGATGCCCATCAAATTGGGTGCAAAAATCAATCACTCGCCAAGTCAACCTGGCGATGAACTCTCCACCCTCCACCACCGAGTACCTCAGTGGGTGCGAGTCCTGCATTACCTTCGACAAGTGCGATCATCCATGGCAAGTACCTCGCCTAGATCACTGCCCCCTGGTGCTCGAGGCACAAATCAGAGGCTTCGAGATGAGTCGCGTCTTCATGGACAGTGGCAGCAGCATCAACCTCATGTTCGCAAGCACCTTGCATGCCATGCGATTCCCCCTGTCATGCCTGGAAACCTCAGACACAACGTTCCACGACATCGTCCTATGGAAGGGCGTATACCCCTTGGGCAAGATCAGCTTAGACGTGATCTTCGGCACGCCAGCAAACTTCCGGCGATAGCGCATCGAATTCGAAGTGGTCGACCGATGGCTCTAAAATATAACCATCTATGTCCACATTTAATTGGACATTATTCATATTTTTGATGAAATATCTCTCTAAACCCTACCACAAATGCCTAATGATCAAAGGGGTATGCAATCCTTTCTTGCTATTTTTCCCTATGCAGATAATGATGCTTGATGATGGGAATCACTACATTAAAGTCAAAGATACGATATTTCCAACAACCCAAAGAAACCAGGAGCCGTGAAGTGGAGACAGACGCTTTAACGACTAACTATACAGCGAGAATAAAATTCCGGCCATATAGTTGTGGTCGTATAGTTGCTGCCGCCACTGCTAGGACAAACAGAACAACTTTCGTGAAGGGACCCCTATATAAAGAGGCCTCGGGCAGCGAGAAAAGAGCTCTCTCGCTCTCCCTCGCCCCCTCGCCACCAGAACCCTACATCTACAACACCGAAGAGCCACCGGAGGAATAGACTTGGATCTAATCTCAAAACCATTCTCCACCACCATAGCCATATTCCACCACTTGAAATACTAGATCTCATCTTCGATTGGTGACATTGTAAGACTATTTGTTATCAATCTCATGATTCCCATTGCAATGTTTATGATCTTTGATTTCATCTCTATGTGTGAGTAATCCTCCTTGGGCTAAGGGCTTTGGCCTAGCCATGTAGCTTTTGTGCATGTTATTTATCATAGATGGGATCATGTTTTAGTTTGTATGACATGATGATTATTGTATCCTCTCTTGCCTCAGTCCAAGGACTTGTCAGGTACCCAAGACCCGAGGATTGAGCCAGGTACAGGGAGTATGAGTAATGACTAATCTACAGGTTGGGAACCCTAGTGACAGAAGGGGTAGTACTGCTGTATGTGAGGGATTTACTTGGGATTAACAGTGATGTCACTATGGATATCATTAGTTCTGTTTCTTCTATGGATGAGACTAGTAGGTTATTACTATAAGCAGTTGCGGAGGCAATAGCAATTATTGATGCACTGCCTACATATGATTTATCTTACTCTAACAATTACATGCATACTTTATTATTATATTTTATTCCCATAAGATGTCTTGCATAGCTACAGGTGAAACTGTAAGCCCTAGGCCCTCTCTCTCCATCATAGACAACAACAAAAGACAGCAAACTCTTGGTCCAGTAAAAACACAAAAGGAATTCTAAAACTCCCGAAGGTCCGTTAAAGTAACTTCACTACGCTTTCTGCTTTCTGAGGATTCGATAAACCTAGATCTACTAGGGAAAAGAGCTATATTACATCTGTAATCCGAATGGAAGGTATCAACCCTTTTTTAGCACCTTTGCTAAGTTGGATGAGCTCATATTAGCCGTAAAAGGTAAGGAAAGCCAGGTAAAAGCTATCCCTAAATCAAATATTGAAGAAATAAACTTCATAGCTCATAATGATTATAACCCTACTTGGAAGAAGAATTATAATCCTAATTTTACGAAACATTATTCTAGTCCTATAGGTAACTCTAATAATAATATGGAAACTAGTAATGGAAGTCTCCAAGAATAACTTAAGTCTTTTATAGACTCACAAAATGATCAAAATATTCTTGTTAAAATAATGGAGAACCATGATGCTATGCTTGGTAAATTATCTAAGCAAGCTGTAATTTTGAGGAATGATTTGTAGGCCCTCCAAGAAAGAACGATGATTGTTGAGGCACAACTAGGTAAGATAACCGGGAGTCAAACTCTCATTCTAGCTAAATTTGCAGGTAAAGTTGAGCCCAATCTTGTTGAAGACCTCAAGGTGATAAGAATCCAAATGGAGGAACCTAAAGAACTTGATTATAGTAATGCTCTTTCACCAAATTACACTGTTGAAGATCTTGTAAAAAGGATCAATGTCAAGATTCTGGTAAGTGAAGGAAATGAGGAAGCTATGTACCAACACTTTGTTAATTAGGTAGCAATAAAGGTACGTGAGCTTGAGGAAGAATATAAGAAAATTGCTGAAAATTACATGTGAAGCTTGCTGATATATTTGAGCCTCCTATTGAGATTAAAATTGGGACCAATGAGATAGCTGCACTTTGTGATCTAGGTCTAGGCGTCTCAACAATTCCAAAAAGTCTTTTAATAAGTTAAATCTTGGCTCTTTTGAAATCACCGAGGTAAAATTGTATCTAGCAGATTCTACCTACAAACAAGCTGTAGGAATTATGGAGAACACTTTAGTATACATTAAAGGCTATCCTGCTCTTATTAATTTTGTTATAGTTGACATGCTTGGAGATGCTACTGATCCTATTATATTAGGCCGTCCATTCTTAAGAACTATTAAGGTTTTGATTAATCTACATGAAGGGAATGTGAAGCTTCAATTTCCTTCGCGGAATCTTTTTGTTATTCATTTCCCCACGAAGAAGAAAGCCAAGCAGGATGAAAAGGAGGCCATCACTTTAAAGGCCAACTATTTTGGAGTGGGTGTTCTACTCATCTGGCCTAAGTGAGCAACATTAAGGTCAAGCTATTGACCATAAAAGAGTGCTTCATGGGAGGCAACCCGTGTGAAATAAAGGTTTGAGTTATGTTTTGAGGTTTTAGTTTAAGTTCATGTTTAATAAAGAGTGCTAGAAAGCTCCAATTGAGGAGAAGAAGTTTGGTAGTACTAAAAATCCTGCTTAATACATGCTGGTGTTGGTCGACAATATTTACTGTCATTTTTCTGTCCAAAACAAGGTGTTTCGCTAAGTTTCAGGATAAGAAAGAATTCTCGAAGAAATAGATTTTTTTGATGAATACAGAAGGTTTAATGACCAACTATATGGTGGGACTAAAAATTCCGGCCGTATAGATATTTTTGCCATCGACAATTTTTATTTCATAAGTACTGATGGTTTAACGACCGACTATATGACATGAATAAAAATTTCGGCCGTATAGTTCCGGTCTTATAGATATCAATGGTTTCATACTTTTTCTTTTCTAGGTACAGAGGGTTTGATGACCAACTATACGGCGGGAACAAATTGTTCCGACCGTATAGTTCTGGCCAGCTGCGCCGCCAGGTGGAAACCCTAAAATTTTGACAGCAGGCCAACTATACGGCAGGAACATATTGTTCCGACCATATAGTCCGCCTGTATAGTTGCGTCCGACCACAAAAACGCCACGGGAAGGTACCTCCAACCCCAAAACTTCAATCCTTTTTCTCTCTTCTACCTCCAAACTCTCTCAAAACCTCAAGAGATCTTCATCTCTACTCAAATTTGTTCGATTTCCTCGCACACAAGTGATCTACAGTATGTTTCTCCTTCGATCCTCTAATTACTTTTTGCAAATTCATCTTCGATCTATCGTCATTATCAATCTAGGATGAGACATACTATGAACTAATTACCATGATTCTCTTGCCTAGATTATTATTTTGAGGGGATTCTTTAGTGTGCTATGATGAGGAATATGTTATACTTATTATTGTTGGATCAAAAAGTTTTATTTTTATCTTTCTTTATTAGTTTAGATGATGAACACAAGGAGCCAAACTCATGCTCGTGTCGCTGCTAGCGCTTCTCGGGCTGGCGCTCAAGAACGCATGGGGATATGGTTCAGGAATGAGCTCCAACGTGATCGCTTCGATAAGATCAAGAATCGAGAAGTGAAGGCCACTAAGTGGGCTTGCCCCACTATATTGACCCAACTCGGTATTTCTAATGACTTCAATTTACTTTGCAATAGGGTTGGCCTGCAAAACTTTGTATTCAATGATGTGCCTACTTATCGCCGGTTAACTCTTGAATTTCTAAGTTCTTTGCAAAGCACCGTTAGTTTATGGCATGGAGAGGACATGATTTCTTTCTGACTTATGAACAACAATTATACTTTATCACTAGATGAATGGTGCGCATGCTTTAATTTTCCAAACAATGATAATAATGACTGGCATGCATCCTTTACTGGATTAGACCCTTCCCCGGAACAATATTATAATGGAATGAGCTTCACTTCTAGAGTGAGCAAGGGGAAGAATATTCAACATCCTACAATTCGCTATTTGTTCTATGTTATTGCTAACACCTTGCATGCACGAAATGAGTTCACGAGACTCAATGAAGAGGACATCTTAGTCCCCGCAAAAGCTGCTTACAAGAACTGCGACTTGTCACTCAACTTGGGTGCAATCCTTGTGCGTTACCTGGAGCACCAATCCTCCCAAAGCCAAGAACTACTCACAGGAGGAGGCGTCATCACTGTGCTTGCCATTGCCCTAGGAATCGACCTAGGTGAGTTGCAACCTATGCTAGGTGAGTGACGTGTTGGTTTCTCTACTTTAAAGGCTTGTGGAATGCTTACTAGGAGAGGAGGTGTTTATTATGTGCATATTGCTGGATCTAGGCATCTCTACCCGCTCCTATGCCTAATGGTATTTTCTCTATCGAGGAAGGATGTTTTCTATATGACTTGAAGGTTGAGAAACACCAACCCGAGGAGGAGATTCCGGATGAGGATGAGGACCAAGAAGAGGATCAAGAAGTTCCTTATCAAGAGGAGAAGCCACCAACCTGGTTCGCTACATACCAAAACTTCCAAGAACTTGGAGGGACTGTGGAGAGGATGCATAGACTCTCCTTGAACATCCGAGGAACAACTAGTAATTTATCAACTCAATTTGCAAACTAGAGTAACGACTTTTTCCCGCCACCACAATGATTTGAAGGACTTGCAAAATCCTAAGCTTGGGAAAGTTTCCTCATTTATCTTTATTTGGCGTTCATTTGCTTTTATTTATTTTGAGGTTATGTTTTTAATTTGAGCTTATAAGCATTCGTATTGGTTTCTCCAACACTTTATCTTTAGTTACTTCTATTTGTTTTCAAGATTTTCTAGCCGAACTATGCCGCCAATTTTCTATTCTTTAATTCCCCCTCTCAAAAACAACAAAAAGATTTCTCCATTTATCTTTATTTCCCTCTTTCTTTTCTTTTCGCCTCGAGGTTCTCATGTATTTGCAGGAAGAGTGATTGACTTCAACTTTCCAAGAAACGAATCAAAAGGGAAGAGAGAAGTGGGACCAAACATCAGAGGTATGCCTTATGAAACCCATGCTAGTTAGTAGTAAATATTGAGATATTATATTGGTGGAGTGAGTCTTTGTATTGTAGTAAAGTTTTGTTTGCATGTGTATTTAGTTGGGTACGTTTTGTTCTAGCTCTTGAAGTTAACCAAGTCTTGCCTAAAAATTAGCTAAACAATTGTAATAAGAAAAAGTCTCACAATTGAAGGCTTGTGTGTTGTAGTGTTTAGTCTTGAAGGCTTATTTCTAGAGACGCTCAACACCACGGAATATAATGATTGGCTTGATAACTCTCTTTAAAAGGATTTGGTCGACTGAATTAATGTTTAGCGGTTTTTGTGAGCATGCAAAGTTTGACTTGTTAATCATAAGAATGATATAGCTTTATGCGTGTTAAACTTCATGCGATTCCAACAACTCCGCTAGCCTATGAACGATCTTCATGGAGGAAACTCCTAGATTTTGGCTATGAGTTGATTAAACATATGTAACAACAATGCTATAATGGGTAAGATTCTTGGCACTCCCGGGTAGCTGTGTTCATGATGGAATCACTCCGCTGGCTGATATGACTATTCATTGTGCAAATGGAACAAAAACCTTAGTAATGCCACGAGTGTCCATCACAACCCGATAAACTAATATTTTTTTTGGCATGCTCTCAATTACTGAAGAATTGAAATTCTTGAAGGACAATGAATGGCAAAGTAGTACTTGAAAATTATTGATTTATTGATGCGGGAGAATTGAGATACTCTAGTGTATATGCTTTTCATGACAACTCTCACACTCTCAATTTTACATGATTATATTTTATTGTTCAAAGTAAAGCCTATGAGTTGATTACATGACATGGAATAAAGTTTACTCATTTGAATCATCCATGTTAACAATAATTTTACTACACTACAAGGATGCATAAAAACCCGTATGATATGCTTGCCATTACTCTATCTATGCTAATGTTTTTCAGATTTATGAAGTGAAGGAAACATGAGACTACCAATCATGAGTAAGATCATTATCTCGTTATTTCAGTTTAAATGCTCAGTGCCTTTTTGATTTTTTTTTTGTTGCTCGAGGACGATCAAGTTTAAGCTTGGGGAGGTTGATGGATGTGAAATATAGCCATCTACGTCCACATTTAAACTAGATATTATTCATATTTTTGATGACATATCTCTCTAAACCCTGCCACTAATGCCTAATGATCAAAGGGGTATGCAATCCTTTCTTGCTATTTTTCCCTGCATAGATAATGACGTTTGATGATGGGAATCACTACATTAAATCCAAAGATATGAGATTTCCAACAACCGAAACAAACCAGGAGTCGTGAAGTGGAGACAGACGCTTTAACGACCAACTATATAGCGGGAATAAAATTTCGGCCGTATAGTTGCGGTCGTATAGTTGCTACCACCACTACTAGGTCAAACAAAATGACTTTCATGAAGGGACCCCTATATAACGAGGCCTCGGGCGACGAGAAAAGAGATCTCTCTTGCTCTCCCTCGCCCCTCACCACCAGAACCCTGCATCCACAACACCGAAGAGCCACCGGAGGAATAGACTTAGATCTAATCTCCAAACCATTCTCTACCACCATACCCATATTCCAGCACTTATAATAGTAGATCTCATCTTCGATTGGCGAAATTGTAAGACTTTTTGCTATCAATCTCATGATTCCCATTGCAATGTTTATTATCTTTGATTTCATCTCGATGTGTGAGTAATCCTCCATGGGCAAAGGGCTTCGGCCTAGCCATGTAGATTTTGTGCATGTTATTTATCATAGATGGGATCATGTATTAGTTTGTATGACATGATGATTATTGTATCCTCTGTTGCCTCAATCCAAGGACTTGTCAATTATCCAAGACCCCCAGGATTGAGCCAGGTATAGGGAGTATGAGTAATGACTAATCTGCAGGTTGGGAAACCTAGTGACAGAAGGGGTAGTACGGCTGTATGTGAGGGATTTACTTGGGATTAACGGTGATGTCACTATGGATATCATTATTTATCTTTCTTCTATGGATGAGACTAGTAGGTTATTGCTATAAGTATTTGCGGAGGCAATATCAATTATGGATGCACTTCCCACATATGATTTATCTTGCTCTAACAATTAAATGCAAACTTACTTATTATCTTTTATTCCCATCAGATGTTTTGCATAGCTATAGGTGAAACCGAAAGCCCTAGGCCCTCTCTCTCTCCATCATCGAGAACAACAAAATACAACAAACTCTTGGCCCGGTAAAAACACAAAAGGAGTTCTAAAACTCCCGAAGGTTCGTTAAAGTAACTTCACTATGATTTCTGCTTCCTGGGGATTCGATAAACCTAGGTCTACTAGGGAAAAAGAGATATACTACATCCTAAATCTGGATCGAAGTTATCATCGACTGACCCTCGCAATACCACTATATCCTCGGACGTGTCGCGTTCGTGAGGTTCATGGCGGTGCCACACTACGCCTACCTGCAGATGAAGATGTCGGGCCCTAATGGCATTATCACCATCAACGGAAGCTTCGAGAGGTCAGACAGCTGTGACAGGGAATTCAATAAAATCTCCCAGTCTTTTGGCATGTAGGAGGAGCTAGTGAGGCTGAAGGAGTCGATAGACAAGAGTCTACCTCCTCTGAGTAAGCCAAACTCACCTGACCAGTCCTTCGACTCATCAGTCCACACCAAGGCGGTCCAGGTCCATCCAATAGACCCGACCAAGACGACCCTCATCACCAACAACCTGAGTCCCGCATAGGAACTCGTGCTCATCAAATTCCTCCATGAGCGCTGGGAAATCTTCGCCTGGTGTCCAGCAGACATGCCAGGGGTTTCCAGGGAATTTGCCGAGCACTCACTCAACGTAAATCCTAAATCAAGAGAAGTGAAGCAGACAGTACGTCGACTATCGGAGCCAAGGGCAAAAGCGGTTGGTATGGAAGTCAACAGACTCCTCGACACCAAGTTCATACGAGATATCAAGGAAAGCACCTGGGTAGAAAACCCCGTGCTCATTCCTAAAAAGGACACAGATATCCTACAGATGTCTATGGACTTCACCTCCTTGCACAAACATTGCCCAAAGGACCACTTCCCATTGCCACGGATCGACCACATAATCGAATCCACCACAGGATGCGAGCGCCTCTGCTTCCTCGACGCCTACTCGGGCTACCACTAGATTCAAATGAAGGAGGAAGACTGTGGCAACCCCGGGTTTTCACCCGGAATTACCAAATTATGCAAACCCCCACGATCCCATGATCAGTGCATCGTGGAGCATAACCGACGTGATATCAAAGTACACACATCCGTTACAGTACGAGTACAATAAATCTTACAATAATAGTCTTACAACCTGCCTCCATGGGCACAAATAGATAATAACAGTGATACTAATAAACGCGGGGGACCCGAGTCAAGCCATAGCCCAACAGGTGCCTCACTCAGAGTAACGTCCTAGTTCGCAAAGTCGTCATCGTACCCTCCATCGTCTCCTTCATCCTGCTCATGATCTGACCAAGTTGATAGCTAGGGAACATTGCTAGTGAGTACTTTGAAAGTACTCGCAAACCACCATACAAAGGATGAACAAGAAGTATGAAATATGGCTGTGTATAGGATGGCACCAAAGGGGTTATTTGTAGTACCTCTTAAGGATATAAACCCTACACTACTATGACTCAAACCTTTTTGTGTAAAATAGTTGGGGAAGTGATCTACCAGGCTGGGATCAACCCTGTTATTCACTTACACCTTGGTCATCCCATGACCAATACTTCATCTAGGTCCGACCATCCCATGGTCCATCCTTCATGCCCTCCGACCATCCCATGGCCGGGTCTTATTCGAAAACCTTTTTATAAACCAAAACTAGCACCGCTACGTAGCAACCTTTCCAATTGTCCATGACCGCGGACGCGGATATTCGAATAGGTTTATGCTCCGTAGAGGTTTTACACTTTCCCCACAAGATCCGATACATCCGCCGTGAACAGTCGCGGATCGTCATACACTAGTATGTGGGTTTCGGATAACCAGACGAGACCTTCAGGATAATCCACTCTTAACACAAGCTCCTACCCTATGAGTGTTGTTCCCCTCAAAACCGGGACGTCGGGTACCAAGGACCAACCGGAGTGCATTTTACACTTCACACAGTGGGCGCTTTCAATGAGGGGCTCATAGTAACACCTGGCTGCCCGCATGGACCCTTCAGACAGTTCGTTCCTTCTCTAGGTCGATGTCCCACATGGACCCTTTTACGGGAGAAGGCCCAGCCTCCGGGGATCGCGATCCCCTGTAGTAGTTGCGAGGAACTTGCATCTGAGAGGACCACTTTCTAGTCAAGCCCCTTCCCATATAGGGGTAGTGTGGTTGCACGAGTTAGTTGTTCGGGTAAAACTACATAGACCCAGGAGCGTTTTCGAAAACAGGTTTTCCTCCATTTCCTTCTTGAGTGCCACCACTTGTAAAACAAAACCAAATTCATTTTTAAATTCACTCGGCAAGTCCCACTTGCCAAGGTTTTCTGCTGAAAACTTGCCATCAGGTTCCCAACCTAGTGTTTTTTTTCGGCTAAACTGGGGTTTCCAAGGGGTTATGGTATAAGTAAAACACCTTAACTAATAGGGTAGGGATAGGTAATACCAAGGGAGAGTACTTAAACAGTATCATAGGCATAAGTTTGGTGGAGCCAAACCAATACCATAATAGATATAAATAGCAATATAACGGGTAGAACAATGCAATAGTAAGAGTAAGTAAAACCGAATGCATAAACTAGAATTGTGACAAGTCTCATGAACTTGTAGGTGGCTTGCCTTGGTTGGCGGCTTGTTCCTGCTCCTCTTCTTCAAAATCTTCCCAAGTACCTTCCTCAAACCCGTCCTCTTCGTGTCTAACATCAAAAAGGGGAAAATAAAAAAACCACAACACCAATCATCACCCATAGCACAAACAATACAATCAGTACAGAACAGATGCTTAATTGAACCAACCCAACTAAACACCAGTAGCTACAGATCTTAGTCATACAATGGCATTGGAATCAATCAAAAAGGATAAATCAACTTTGTTTGGTGATTTTAATGGTAAACCTAGATTAGCACCCAAATAGGTTACTCGATCAACTCAAATTGGTGTATAGTGACCACAATTATATTTTTGAGTAGCCACAGATAATATAAAGCCAACCTCACTGGTTTCATATTTTTATCAAAAAGGGTTGATTTTTAATAAATAAAATACTGAAAACAGTGCAGAATCTAGTACTAAAATCCCCAGGGCAGAACTACAGAGCCAAAAATTATGCCCTTCCAGGAATAAGTAGTACTATCAGAGGCCTAACTCTGGGAGTTTTTTTCATCCCAAAGTTAGCTTCACAACAACCTCTAGAAATTAACTAAAAACCCTATGTCCGTATCTTGGAAAAATAAGAACAGAGGCTACACACAACCAATTTGGGTGATTCAAGTTTTGTTCAGTAAGCAACTTCACAGGCAATGCCTGGAAATTGGTTTCACATTTTTCTGAGCTCCAAAAATAGAGCTATAAATTAAATACTCAAAATAGATAGATTTTACCACAATAATTCTCAGTAAAAACACATAAATGCTTTTGTCTAGCTACTAGTGCCATGCAAAGGATAAAATCCTAGGCTATTTTGCAAAATTTGAACCAAGTAAAAATATTACACAGATATTATTTGGTGGAATTAAATCTACAGAACATATTTCTGGAAATTGAAATGGCCTAAAATAAATAAGAGGAGGCAGTGCAGAGGCTGGGTCGTGGCCCGCTAAGAAGCTGGGCCAGCCCGCATACATGGTGGCCTGCGCGGAAGGGCTGGGGATTCAAATCCCGCCCTGGGGCCCACGTGTCATAGGCATAGAGGGGGAGAGGGGTCGGCGACGGTGGCGTTGGAGGCGGTCGTCGATGCGGATCTGAACGAAGGCGGTAGGGACGGTTTCGGCTGTTGGCGGGGTCGAGGACGTCCTCAGCTCTTTGGCGTCCGCGGCGTCCTCGCGGCTCCGGTGCTCCTGGCCAAAAGGGAGGAGAGGAAATGGTTAGACGCGATGTGGGGAAGAGGGCAGAGTGAGGGTAGGGCGGAGAGACGGGCAGGCGACGTCAACCTCTACCATGCTCGACGGTGCCGCGTCGATGCAGCAGTGGCGAGAGCAGCAGGGGCCGAGCTGGTCGGCTTCGCTCTAGGGGAATGGAGTGGAGGTGGCAGAGGAGGGAATGGGGTGGGTGCGCGAGGGTTGTGGCGGTCTGAAGGCTTAAAAGTCAAAAGAGGTGCACCCACGGTGCACCAGGTGTAGGAGAGGGTGGCGAGAGGGGGGGCTGGGCGGGGTTGGCTGGGAGAGGCGGTAGGATCTCGTATCTGCGTGGGAGGGCCTTGGGTGTGTCTGGTCGCGTCACTTGGCCTCGGGAGCGCGCACGGCAGAGAGGGAGGTGGTGCACGCGAGGTGCTCGCCTGCTGTCACGCGTGACAGGTCGCGAGGCAGGGGCTGCAGCACGGCGCTGGGGGCTAGGGTGGTCAGTAGGATGGGGGAGAGGTCACCTCGGGGCAGAGAGCGGCGTCAAAACGTACCGCGCGAGTGAGGGAGCGGCGCGGCGCTCTGCCGACGTGGCCGGCGCGGGTTGGGGGTGATCGGGACAACGAGTGAGAGAGGGGAGGGGTGCAGGGCGTTCCTTGGGAAGGTGCGGGCACACACGTGGGTCCAGGCACGGCAGGGCAACGGTAAGCACGCGAGGTGACGGCTCGGGCAGGGCTTAACCGTTGCTGGGGGCCTCTCTCCCTCCTTGTTGGGCTAGGCTGCATGGGGGAGGTCCGAGGAGGTACAGGGGAGGTTTTCCTCGAGCTGCATCGTGCTAGGGCTAGGGAGAGGGTGCAGCACGGGCAGGTGAGTGGAGAAAGGGTTTTGGTGACCTTATGCCAAGTTGGCGAGGTGGCCACTTTGGGAACTTGCCAACACGAGCTGAGGCCACCAATGGCAAAGGGGGAGGCATTGGAGTGCAGAGGGGTGTTAGGTGATCATGCTCAGGCCTTGGTTGCTCCTAGATCACAGCCATGTGTTTACAATGATCATCCAAACTTTGGACAAAATAAGGTGGTCGTTCCCTAAGTGACAACTAGTGAGGTAAACACTCACATGCAAAAAGCTTGGGCTTGTGGTTTAACCAAGGCTAAGGTGTGGTTCTCAAGTACTCATAACATAGTACCACATGGTGCTCTTGCATGGTAGAATGGGTGAAGGGTTTTCTCAAACCAAGGCTCCAAGTTGGAACAAATCTAGGTTCATAAGACTTAGGCAAAATCTTAGCTTGTGGGGAGACTAACTAATATGACCCTTGGTGGTCATTCAAGCATGTAGATTAGCAAGTAACACTACCAAGGCAACACAAGTGATCAAGCAATCTAGTAAAGGTATGCTTATATGCAAACAAGTAGAAAAACTTTTATTTCCCCCAAATTTCTAGCTTCCTAACCCTCAACAAACATGGATGCAAAATATGGGGTGTTACAGACCTTCCCCCTTAAAAGAATCTTGTCCCGAGATTCGTCAGTTTCGCTGACAGGAGATGGGGAATTCCTTCTTGAGATAATCCTCTCGTTCCCAGGTGGCTTCTTCTTCCGAATGGTTGCTCCATCGGACCTTGTAGAAGTTTATGTTCCGACGCCGGGTAAGTCGATTGGCTTTCTCTAGGATCTTGACAGGCACCTCTCGGTAGGTTAGATCACGGTTGAGGTCAATGGCATGATAGTCAATCTCTTTGAATGTTTCGGGCTTGTCGGGTGCTTGAAGACACTTCTGGAGTTGGGGCACATGGAAGACGTTATGGAACTCTGCCAATTCGTTGGGTAGCTCTAGTTGATATGACACCTTTCCTCGTTGAGCGAGGATCTTGAAGGGCCCGATGTACCTTGGGGCGAGCATCCCTTTCTCATGAAACCGTTGCATTCCCTTGAGAGGGGAGACATGAAGATACGCGAAGTCTCCCTTGCTGAAGGTCACATCGCGACGTTTAGTGTCGGCATATCTCTTCTGGCGAGATTGAGCAGCTCTCAAGCGGTCATGGGCTAGCTGAACTTGCTCCTTTGCTGCCTTGATCACATATGGGCCAAAGATTTGGCTCTCTCCAGTCTCACTCCAGTTTAGAGGGGTTCTACACTTTCTTCCATAGAGGAATTGAAAGGGTGCCATCTTCAGACTGGCTTGATAGCTATTATTGTAGGAGAATTTTGCGAATGGAAGACAATCCTCCCACTTGGATCCGTAGGCTAACACGCAGGAGCGGAGCATATCCTCTAGGACTTGGTTGACTCTCTCTATCTGTCCTCCGGTTTGTGGGTGATAGGCGGTGCTAAAAGATAGAGTGGTACCTAAGGCCTCATGTAGCTTATTCCAGAAGCGGGAGGTGAATTGTGGTCCTCGGTCAGATACGATCTCTTTAGGCACTCCATGAAGACTGACGATTCGGGAGATATACAACTCTGCCAGTTGTTGTCCATTGTAGCTAGTCTTCACGGGGAGGAAGTGAGCCACCTTGGATAGGTAGTCTACGATGACCCAAATAGAATCATGTCCCCTGTTGGACCTGGGTAGTCTAGTGATAAAGTCCATTCTAACCTTTTCCCATTTCCATTCCGGAATCTTCATGGGTTGCAGTAATCCGGCGGGTCGTTGGTGTTTGGCTTCGACCCTTTGGCATATATCGCACTTAGCCACGAACAAGGCGATTTCACGCTTCATCCCATGCCACCAAAACTGTTCCTTCAGATCCTGGTACATCTTGATGCTACCGGGGTGGATGGAGTAGAGCGTCTCATGGGATTCCATCATAATCATCTGATTTAAGTCATGGTCGCTGGGTACGCAGATGCACCCTTTGTACCACAGCACACCCATGTCGTCAACCTTAAATCTGGGAACATTTTCTCTTTCCATTCTTCTCTTAATGCCCTCAATGATTTTGTGTCCTCTCTGAGCTTCCTTGATTTGGTCTAAAAGGGTTGGCTTTAGCTCCAGATGGGCTAGGAATCCATTGCTGACTATTTCAAGTCCGAACTTTTCTATTTCTTGACTTAGTTCTTGTTGTTCCCCCTTAATCATAGCATTCAGGGAACATGGTTTCCTACTGAGGGCGTCAGCTACAACATTAGCCTTTCCCGGATGATAATGAATGCCAAGATCATAGTCCTTGATCAGCTCAATCCATCTTCTCTGCCTCATGTTCAACTCCTTTTGCGTGAAGATATATTTTAGACTTTTGTGATCTGTGCAGATCTTGCAGCGGTTCCCCATCAGATAGTGGCGCCAGGTCTTGAGTGTGTGAACCACGGCTGCGAGCTCTAGGTCATGGGTGGGGTAGTTCATTTCATCAGGCTTTAGTTGTCGGGATAGATAGGCGATGACCTTGCCTTCCTGCATCAGCACACTTCCAAGTCCTAACTTGGAGGTGTCGCAGTAAACTTCAAAGCTTTTGGTGATATCTGGCATGGTCAGGACAGGAGCAGACACTAATCTCTTCTTGAGTTCCTGGAAACTCTCTTCACACTTCTCGGTCCACTCGAATTCCTTGTCCTTCTTTAGCAGTTGTGTCATTGGTTTTGCGATGCTCGAGAAACCTTCAACAAATTTACGGTAGTATCCGGCTAGGCCCACAAAACTTCGGATTTCCGAGGGGTTGGTGGGGGCCTTCCATTCCAAAACAGACTAGATTCTGGTGGGGTCGACTGAGATTCCTCCGGCAGACTGTATGTGGCCAAGGAATCCAACTTCCTTTAACCAGAACTCACACTTGCTGAACATAGCATACAGTTGATGCTCCCTCAGGGTACCTAGTACTACTCTCAGATGCTTCTCATGCTTGATACATTGCAAATGTATCTATAATTTTTGATGTTCCATGCTTGGTTTTATCCACTTTCTTGTGTTTTTTCCACACTTTGGAGTACTTTTCATAGGATTTCTTGGACTAACCTATTAACAAGAGCCACAGTGTCAACTGCCTGTTTTCTGCTGTTTTTGGTTCCAAGAAAGTCAGAAAATGAATATTCTCGGAATTGGACGGGACAAAAGCCAAAGTGCCAATTTTTCCGGAAGTCATCAGATGCCAGAGTACGAGACGGAGAGGGGCCAGGGGGGCACCACACCACCGGGCCGCGCGGCCTAGCCTGGCCCATGCTAGGGGGTGGTCTGGCCGCCTCCGGCACCCCCTCGACCTCCCCTTCCGCCTATAAGATGCCCTCGGGACGAAAACCCTAAGTGCCCGATCAAAAATCCACGAAAGAGTCTGTAGCCGCCGTCATCTCCATCCCTAGATCGGGAGGGATCAGAAGATCTTCCCGGCACCCTGCCGGAGAGGGGAATTCACCATGGAGGCCTTCTTCATCACCATTCAAGCCTCCGGTGTGATGCGTGAGTAGTTCATCCTTGGACTACGGATCCATGTAGTAGCTAGATGGATGGTTCTCCTCCTATGTGCTTTCATATTTAGATCTTGTGAGCTCCATTCATGATCAAGATCATCTATTTCTAATTCTACATGTTGTGTTTGCGGGGATCCGATGGATACTGAGATGCTATTTCAGATTGATTATTGATTCTATCATGTCTTTGTTATTTGTGATCTTGCATGCTTTCCGTTGTTAGTAGCTATCTTGGCCAAGTAGATGCTAGCAACTCCAAGAGTTGGTATTTATGCTCGATAGTGGGTTCATGCCTCTGGTAATCTGGGGAAGTGACAGAAATCTCTACTAGGGAGAAAACAACAATCCTTTGTACATAGAACAATCGTATTTTTACTTTACACGCAGTTCATAAAACAATAATCTGTTGCTTGCCACTTAATACTGGAGGGGGTTCGGATGATAACCTGAAGGTGGATTATTAGTCATAGATGCAGTTGGATGGCAGTCTATGTATAATTTTGTAATGCCCAATCAAGTTCCAAAGGAGTCAAGATGATTAGTATATGCATGTATTGCTTTCTCGATGTTTTTCAATTGCCCCGCTGTAATTTGTTCACCCAACATGTTATCTATCTTAAGGAGAGCCACCTCTAGTGAACTATGGATCCCGGTCCTTTTCTTTATATACAATCTACAATCTGTTTAGTTCTTTGTGTTTACTTTCTGCAAACTATTACTTCCTTCCATTCGATACGTTTAATCCTTTGTTTTCAGCAAAACCGGTGAGATTGACAACCTCATCGCAAGTTGGGGATAGAGTTTTGTGGTTGTGTTGTGCAGGTCTCCACGTTGCTACTAGCACCGGTAGTGCGCCCTAACAAGGCTCAACTAGCAACACATTTGGGGTGTTTCCTTGCTCCTACTGGTTCGATTAAACCTTGGTTTCATAACTGAGGGAAACTTGCTTCTGTGCTCATCATACCTTCCTCTTGGGGTTCCCAACGAGCTCTACATCAACACCGAGCCATCAAGCATTTTTCTGGCGCTGTTGTTGGGGACCGAAGAAGAGGAAACTTCCACGTCACACTGCACCAGCATTTTTCTGGCGCCGTTGTCGGGGAGTCAAGGACATCTTCACAAGGGGAGTCCCTCATAACCAATCTCTTTACTTTTTTATTTTTGTTTTGTTAGGTTTCTTTTTGCTTTGTTTGCTTGTTTCTTATTCAAAAAACACAAAAAATTAGTTTTACTAGTTTGCTTTCATTATCAAAAACACACAAAAAATTAAGTCTCCTTTAGTTTTCACCTCTTCCTTAGCTCACCATGTTGATCCCTAAATTCACCCTGAAAGACCTTTCAATTGGTAGTGGTTCTATAATTGGGAAAGATAATATTGAAGAATTCTTTAATCATGTTAGCAAACATGAAGATACTGAGGATAGATCCCTTGCAGAACTTGCTCCAAACTTTGAGATTGCTGCAGCTTCTTAAATTCACATGTTAGAAGCTAGGTTTGTTAACCTCAACCCCTTAATACAAGTAATGTTTCTTAAGCTTAAAGAAATTGAGGACCCTGAAAAGAGGGATTTTTTTCTAGAAACTTTGTTTAAGGAGTTCTATGAAGTTGGCAAAGAAGCTAGAAAAGTCTTTGAACGTTTCAATATCCTAGGCTCATGTGTAGATGTTGTTGGTACACGAGAAAATATGAACAAAACCGAACCTAATGGTGAGGAACCTAAGATACCAATACCCTTTAATCTAGTAGCAATACATGATGCCATAGAAAAGAATCTTGATTGGATTGTTCCTGCAAACCCTTTTGATGAGAATAGCAAACCTAAGAGCACTGAGAGAGGATCCTATAGAACTTATTTGGATGATATACCTTGCCTTGTTGAAAATATTTTCGGTATTGATCTTTATGCTTCTTCATTCGAGAACACTTGACTCTTTTTCTTGCTTCTTATGCCTAACTTAAAGGCGTTAAAGAAAAGTACTTATTGGGAGATAACCCAAAAGTTTTAAATGAGTATTGGAAGTTATTACTTCTGTAATAACCTCTCCTTATCCTTTTTATTTGCTTTTTGTGCCAAGAGTAACCTCTAATGAGAGAGAAGTAATGATCGGGAAAGTTCCTGTCCCGAAACAGATTTCTGTGCTTCACCGTAAACATTCGTGTAAAATCTCTAAACGTCTTTTTGAGGCGTGAATATTTGTGCTTCTGCCCCAGATTGTTATCTAACTTTCGTTAGTTCAACACTTTTTTATTTGAGCAACATAAGGTCTTCGAATTTTTTTGTCTTTACCTGCTGGTCTGTTTTGACAGATTTCTGCCATTTTCTGTATTTGCTTCTTCTTGGTTCCTTTTTGAGTTTTTTTGGGGAATTGAGCTTTTTGAGGGAAGTGCTACAGTATCTAGTGTTCTAATGGAAGTTTATTTGGTGTTAGAACTGAAACTTAAGACTTATTTATCGTGAGTGCACTAATGTTGCTAATAAAGATTGTGTGAAGTTTTGTATGAAGGAAAAATTTCAGGTGTATGGAAGGAATGAGTAATGAGATGAAGGATGGACTAAAGCTCAAGCTTGGGGATGCCACGCGTGTCACCCCAAGAAATATCCAAGAAGTACAAGCATCAAATCTTGGGGATGCCTAAGGCATCCCCTTCTTCATTAATAAAAATCCCAGGTTTCTTCCAAACGCTTCATTTTTATTGTTTCATGCACAGCTGTGTTGTTCTTGGATCGTCTTCTTTTTCGTTTTCGTTTTGGATATTCGTTTGCTTTTATTTGCTTAGTTTTCTGAATAAATTGGTTGGACCCCCTCTTTCATACATTGGTTTTCAAATAGTTTGGTTTGATTTGGAAAAGAGTAGGAAAGTTCATGCTTATGTGGTAAAAAGAGCTTGTTTTTGACTGTGGCCTATGCTTTGTCATGCCATGCTTGATATTGTTTTGGATTTATGCTTAGTATTCTTTGTTGTAGCATGACTTGTTATAAACAATTGATATTTCTTAATGTGCCTTGGATGAATCATGCGTTGTTTTAGCATATTAAAGCATAGTATAGTGGTATTCTCCTTTGATGCTTTATTTGGGTTGACTTGGCGCATGCTCACACCATGTTATGACTATCCCAAGTCACCATAAGCCTTTATGATCCTTTAGTTTTCAACTTGTAGTATCACTCTATGCTTTGATCAATGATGTTTTGTCGCTCTGCATGATTATGGCCATTATTGCTCTCTCATTTGTCGCTCCCTTACTATTACTAGCCTTCACTTACACTGAATATGTTTTACTCAAGTTTCCAACTCCCTAAGCCAAATATTGCCAAAGTGTCCACCATACCTACCTATTAGCATCATTTGCTACTTCCGTGCATATTCAATATGCCTTGTTTTCTTCCGAATAAAATGTTTGCTTGTTATGAGAAAGTTAGTTAGTAAAGCTCTCATGAACTTGATGGCACAGAAAATGAATATTCTTAGAATTGGACGGGACAAAAGCCAAAGTGCCTATTTTTCCGGAAGTCATCAGATGCCAGAGTACGAGATGGAGAGGGGCCAGGGGGCCACCACACCACCTGGCCGCATGGCCTAGCCTGGCCCGCGCCAGGGGGTGGTATGACCGCCTCCGGCACCCCCTCGGCCTCCCCTTCCGCCTATAAGATGCCCTCGGGACGAAAACCCTAAGTGCCCGATCCAAAATCCACGAAAGAGTGTATAGCCGCTGTCATCTCCATCCCTAGATCGGGAGGGATCTGAAGCTCTTCCCGGCACCCTGCCGTAGAGGGGAATTCACCCTGGAGGCCTTCTTCATCACCATGCAAGAATCCGGTGTGATGCGTGATTAGTTCATCCTTGGACTACAGATCCATGTAGTAGCTAGATGGCCGGTTCTCCTCCTTTTTGCTTTCATGTTTAGATCTTGTGAGCTCCGTTCATGATCCAGATCATCTATTTGTAATTCTGCATGTTGTGTTTGCGTGGATCCGATGGATATTAAGATGCTATTTCAGATTGATTCTTGATTCTATCATGTCTTTGTTATTTGTGATCTTGCATGCTTTCCGTTGTTAGTAGCTATCTTGGCCAAGTAGATGCTAGCAACTCCAAGAGTTAGTATTTA
The DNA here is from genome assembly GCA_910589775.1 of Avena eriantha. Classification (NCBI taxonomy): domain Eukaryota; kingdom Viridiplantae; phylum Streptophyta; class Magnoliopsida; order Poales; family Poaceae; genus Avena; species Avena eriantha. The sequence continues at coordinate 97,097,670 of OU342746.1, read as the reverse complement.
TGCTCGATAGTGAGTTCATGCCTCTGGTAATCTGGGGAAGTGAAAGAAATCTCTAAGGTACTAGATGTGTTGTTTCTACTAGGGAGAAAACAACAATCCTTTGTTCATAGAACAATCGTATTGTTTACTTTACACGCAGTTTGTAAAGCAATAATCTGTTGCTTGCAACTTAATACTGGAGGGGGTTCGGATGATAACCTGAAGGTGGATTATTAGTCATAGATGCAGTTGGATGGCGGTCTATGTATAATGTTTGTAATTCCCAATCAAGTTCCAAAGGAGTCAAGATGATTAGTATATGCATGTATTGCTTTCTCGATGTTTGTCAATTGCCTCGCTGTAATTTGTTCACCCAACATGTTATATATCTTAAGGAGAGCCACCTCTAGTGAACTATGTATCCCGGTCCTTTTCTTTACATACAATCTGCAAACTGTTTACTGCTTTGTGTTTACTTTCTGCAAACTATTACTTCCTTCCATTTGATACATTTAATCCTATGTTTTCAGCAAAACCAGTGAGATTGACAACCTCATCGCAAGTTGGGGACAGAGTTTTGTGGTTGTGTTGTGCAGGTCTCCACGTTGCTACTAGCACCGGTAGTGCGCCCTACCAAGGCTCATCTAGCAACACCTTTGGGGTGTTTCCTTGCTCCTACTGGTTCGATTAAACCTTGGTTTCATAACTGAGGGAAACTTGCTTTTGTGCTCATCATACCTTCCTCTTGGGGTTCCCAACGAGCTCGGAGCCATCAAGCATTTTTCTGGCGCCGTTGCCGGGGACCGAAGAAGAAACTCCCACGTCAACACCGCACCAATGCTCGACTTCAGTCTTGGAGTATATGAGAATGTTGTCGATAAACACTATGACGAACTTGTCTAGGTAGGACACGAATACCTTATTCATGAGATTCATGAAATAGGCAGGGGAGTTGGTTAAGCCGAAGGACATGGCGGTGTATTCATATAGACCGTATCGGGTAGTAAAGGCGGTCTTGGGGATGTCTCACTCTCGGATCTTTAGTTGGTGGTATCCGGTGCGGAGGTCTATCTTAGAGAAGATACGGGCTCCGTTTAGCTGGTCAAACAAATCTTCGATCTTCGGCAAGGGATACTTGTTCTTGATTGTGACGTCATTGAGCTTCCGATAGCCAGTCACTAGTCGGGTGGTCCCATCTCTTTTGTCCACAAAAAGAACGGGGGATCCCAAAGGGGAGGCACTCGGTTGAATGTGACCCTTGCGTTCCATATCATCCGATTGCTTCTTTAACTTGACCAATTCCTCTGGGTTCATACAGTACGGCCTCTGAGCTATGGGGGATGTTCCGGGGATTAACTCTATGATGAACTCGATATCCCTGTTAGGGGGCATACCGGGCAACTCCTCCGGAAACACATCTAGATACTCATAGACCACTAGAACTTGCTCTAATGTTGGTCCGGCTATACCCTTCTGGCAATAGACCCGAGATGAGGGCACATTTGCCTTGTACACCTTCACTACTTGTCATGGATATGGCTTTCCTCGCACAATCTATGATTCCATGGTATTTGGTCATCCAATCCATTCCTAATATCACATCTAGACCTTGGGCTCCCAAAACTATTAGATCAGCCTTGAAGGTTATACCATGAATAACTACGGGGATATCTCGGTAGACAGATTGGGTTTTGGCCATCGAACCGGGTATTTGTACTAGCATGAGCCTACTCAGTTGGCTAGGTTCCATCCCACTTTTCTCAACAAATGGCTCAGTAACAAATGAATGCGAGGCCCCGGAGTCAAATAATACCGTAGTAGGGATGGAGTTGACAAGGAACGTTCCCAGAACAATGTCAGGAGACTCCTGGGTTCCTCAGCGGTGATATGGTTCAGATGTCCTCTGGTAGCATTGTCATGCTTCTTGGGGGAAGCGCCCTTGGCTGGGGTTCCCCTAGCGTGTCCCTGATTCAGACGGGCGGCATTGGGGCGTGGTTCATTGTCCTTCTTCCTCTCGGGGCATTCACAGGAGTAGTGTCCCACTTGTCCACAGTTGAAGCAACCAACTGCATTGGGGCGGCCATTGGGGTTGACAGGGCCTCTTGGGGCGGGTCATGGGTTTCCGCCTCTAGGGCAAATGTTGTTGAAGTTGTGGTTGGGGTTGTTGGGGCGCGGAGCATAGGACGGAGTCCTCAGCGGTGGGGTGCAGGCCTTGGTGGCATGTGATGTGTACACACTTCTATTCTTGTAGACAGTTGTTGGGCCTCTAAGTGCAGAGGTTTGTACAATAGCAGCAAGTTTTCCCTTAAGTGGATCACCCAAGGTTTATCGAACTCAGGCAGGAAGTGGTCAAAGGTCTCCCCTGTCAAGCAACCCTGCAATCAAGATACAAGAAGTCTCTTGTGTCCCGAACACACCCAATAGATTTGTCAGGTGTATAGGTGCACTAGTTCGGCAAAGAGATAGTAAAATACAAGTGGTATGGATAATTATAAGTGGTAACGGTGAAAGAGAATAGCTTGGTGGTGTGGAAAAGACTAAAGTAAAACTAAAATAAAGATGGAAGCAAGCAAACATGTAACAGATCTAATTGCAAACGAAGTTTCAATGCTTAGAAACAAGGCCTAGGGATCATACTTTCGCTAGTGAACACTCTCATATAAATATATTATCTTCATACTACTTTGAACTACTCTCCGGTTGGACACTCTAATCCATGGTAGGGCTATAACAACACACCTCAAAGAAAGCCTTTCCCATCTAGATAACGCCACAATGTCACCTTGAGCTCTAGTGGTTCCAACAAACACCACAATTTCATAGAGCCATCCAACTCCAAATATAACTCATAACAAGTATTTGTAATCTCTAGCCTAAGTGCCACCATGGTGTGCACGCTGTCAGTTTCACACACATGGGGAGAGCAGAGATCTAATAAAGCACTTGAGTAGAAAGGTAGATCTATTTGATTACAAAGCTCATGATCACAATATGATCATGCATAGAGAGAGAGATGAACACATAGCTACCGGTAGAACCCTTAGCCTCGAGGAAGAACTACTCCCTCATCATCGTGGGAATCAGCAATGATGATGGAGATGGTGGTGGAGATCGATGGAGATGGCTCCGGGGGCACTTCCCCGTCCCAGCAGTGTGCCGGAACAGAGACTTTCTGTCCCCCAAATCTCACCTTCGGTGGCAGCGGTGCTGCGGAACTTTTCGTGGCTGGAGGCTTGCCTCTTTACGGTTTTTGCATCGGGAGGCAGCTTATAGGCGAAGAGGCAAGGTCGGTGGGCAGCCAGGGGGCCCACACTACCCGCTGGCGTGACCAGGGGTAGCCCGCGCCACCACATGGTGTGGCCACCCTCTGGCCCCTCTCTGTCTCGTCTTGTGGCTCCGTGAGTCTTCCGGTAAAATATCGACTTTGGGTTTTGTCCGGTTCAATTCCGAGAATATTCATTTTTTGACTTTTCTGGAACCAAAAACAGCAGAAAACAGGTAACTGGCACTATGGCATCTTGTTAATAGGTTAGTCCAAGAAAGTGTATAAAAGTACTCCAAAGTGTGGACAAAACATAAGAAAGTAGATAAAAACCAAGCATGGAACATCAAAAATTATAGATACGTTAGCAACGTATCACCATGTCAACACCCGGATTTTTAATCCTAGATGCATGTTATGTCATACATCGCAATCCTAGGATTACCATTTTTGCGAGACATAACAGATTGGATATCACAGTACATCATCCATTACAAACCAATATAAGGTCTTACACGAATAAGGATCTCATGATCCAGTCTTAATACAACAAGCAGCGGAATAAAATAATAAGCATAGCGGTGGGTTCCATCTTCAGAGGCACATGCAATGCTGACGAAGGCAGATAGTCCTAGTTATCATAGCCGTCCTACTGTCCATCATCTTGGTAATCTCCTTCATAGTCTGGCCATAGGTATAGCCAGGGACAAAGCCATGAGTACTCCTTAAGTACTCGCAAACTACCACTAACAAGTAGTATAGTTCTAGTGGGAAATGCTAAAGTGAAGTTTATCTAATAAGTTAAGTTTGAAACCTAAGCTGAGTTCAGAAACAAAGAAAGATAAAATAAAGTTCTAGAATCACTTAAGTTGGGAAGCTATTGTCATAGCCACAACCCTGTGTTGGTCAAGTCAAGATTCATCAGTCATCTCATAAGTCATGTGAAAACATCTGACAACGAAATAGTATGGCCACTCCAACTGTCCATAACCGTGGACGCGGCTATTCGAATAGTTTGACAGTCTACAGAGGTGGTACACTTTCACCACAAGGTTCGATACATCTGTCAGGGATAACCCTGAATCATCATACTTACTATGCAGATAATCAAACATAACCTTTCCTTTACACACCCTAGTATAAGCACCTCTCCTATGAGCATGGCCTCCCAACCATGACCATCTGTCATCTTGGGCACTGCATAGGTGGACAACATTGAGAGGTAGCCTCAGCTCAACCTCTCCCATGAGGGAACTAATACTAATGCATATAAACTTCTGGCTAAGCCTTACCCAATTCAGGTATTGTGGTTCTACGGTAAATTTGGAATGGTATTGCATCCGAATCCAACCATCAGTTTTTGGTAAAAGGTTTAAGGGTCATGCCTCAACATTTTCATCATCATAAACCATTTGTGTTTCTCAACACATGTCAAAACATCTCAATAGAAGGACTCATCATTCCAAGGTTTTCATAATTCTTTTTCACCAAGTGTTCCCATCTAAAGTGACTCAAGTGTTGATCTAGCTCTAAGCTACTACATTAAGAGTGTTCACTAAGGTGGGATTCTAAGATCAATCTCATGCTATAGAATGACATCTAAAGTTATCTAGACAGGTCAAGTTTTATACTTTTTATGCTACCTTCAAAACAAGTAAAGGGCTTTGGTAAAGTAAAGTAAGTACAAACTTGAAAGTAAACTTGGAGTAGGTACTAGTCAAAGTGGTATAACCAAAGCATGCCTAATGCATCTTGCTTAGGTTATCTAACTTGGAAGGATTGGCTTGCATTGTTAAATGATGGCTTGCTAGTATAATACTTGCAAGTGTTAACTTGCCTTGGTTGGTGCAGTGGTTGAAGTTTTCTTCCTCTTCCTCGAGGTAGAACTCCTCCTCCTCGAAATCTTGGTCGGTACTATCGTCTATAAATACATACGGAGTACACAATCACCAAACAATACTTAACTAGTCTACTTAGCACTCTTATGCACACATTTATTATCATCACAAGCCTCACAAGGTTTTATTAACTAGCTTTATTCTTTTTATTTTAGAAAAGTAATTCTACTCATTGAAAATAACTAAGATTTTATATTCTCCATTTAAAATATGGGATCATGTGGACACATGTCATCACCACATATTCTAACATATGGGAATGTGATTTAAAGAGTGGATCACATTTTAATAAGTTTAAGTTTATTATTTAATGATTTAAAGTGACTAGAAATGCCTATATGGCATTATTTTGGTACTAGTCCAAAGTCACCGCATGTAAACCTTAATATTATTACATATTTAGATAGGTATGGTTAAATTTGATTTTTGAGAGTTGGAATCAACTCAAAAGCTATTATGGTTGATTTTATAAAAATGTTTGAATGTGAAAATGCTCCTTTCTTGTTATTTTTACTAGGCGCGATCTCTAACTGTAAATGGATTAAATCCAACGGGCTTGGATAGATCTTTTCAGTAGCGTTATAAAAAAATTGAATCGCTCAATTTGGTTTAGTAAATCTTCTGAAATTGATTTTTGAACTAAGGGATAAAAGTGAGTTCAAACTAAAATAGAAAAATCCATATTTGAATTCGCGGGCTAGCGCGGGAAAGAAAATGGGCTAGCCTAATGACGCTTCACGGAGTGGATGACAACTGACAGGGGGGTCCCGCAGGTCAGCGGCACATCAAACGTGAAGCGGTACGGGGAAACGTGGACCGTGCGATTAAAAAGAAGATCTACGGCTGAGGAGCGTCATCCCCGGCGAACAGGTCGCCGGCGAGAGCTAACCCTAGCGGCTCGGTGGGGGTGCAATGGGGGCATACCAGGGCTCCAGCTAGCGTGGCGATGGGGGCGATCGAACGTGCTGTCGACGGCTGACTCAGGGGTGGTCGTGGCGGCTCCTGGGGTGGACGAAATCGACGGCTCCTCTCCTCCTCTGCTGCGACAAGCTCCGGCTAAATTCCGGCGAACGGCGGCCCGACTTGCTCCGGGGATGGGGTGGAAGGATCAGTGGAGAGAGGAGAGTGAGATGGTGTGAGAAGTTTATGCTGGGGTGGCCTCCTTTTATAGCTCGACGAGGGGACCGAGCGGCACGACGGTGAGCTTGTCGGTGACGTTGATACAGGCAGCTAGAGGCATGGGTTGGGTAGGCGGACGGTGGCCTGCCTCCTGGCGGTTCTCTATGGCGTTAATGCACGGCTAGGAGCGGTGGCGTTTGGTCGGGCGAGGATGGCACTCTATAAGACAGAGGTGGTGCTCGATGTGGCGCACGATGACTGTGGGTCTCACGGCGGTGCATAACCGTGTCTTGCAGGGTGCTAGGATCGAGGCGGAGCGGCGTGCATGGTATTGGGTCGAGGGGCGGTCTGTGGCGTCCTGGCGGCTTTCGCGCTCTGGCACGCTCTGGCGAGCTTACAAAGAGAATGGGCGGCGGTGCTGGGGAGTGGTCCAGGGGCTGTGGGCGATCAAGGGGTGGACATGGAGGTGCGGTAGGGTTGGGCGGAGCTAGGGCTTGTTGGTTTGGCGCAGCGCTGTCCCTGGCGCTCTGCTCTCTTTTGGCCGGCGGCGACCACAAAGTGTCGGGTTCCACTACAGCTGCGGCTTAGGGGTAGGCTGGTGAGGGTCTGGTTGGGCTCAGGGGGGACAAGGGAGAGTAGAGAGGGTGCAAAGGGGGACAATGGCTTAATGATAAACGGTAATAGTTAGGCCAATTTATTTCTGTCTACAAGGTGTTTGTAGAAATGGCCGAAAGAATTCAAGTTTTGAATTTTGAGATGATTTTTGGTGGAGTTGTTTGTCACATGCTTAAAAATCTGTGGTTGCTTGATATTTAAAAATGGAGCTCATTTGAGTGGTTTTTGAATAAGTGTGATCTTGATACATACACTAGATTCCATTTTCAAATGCAATTTAAATTTAGAGTTTGAAAGTTTTTGGCAGAACACAAAGTGGGCCTTGGTACATCTCTACATGTACTAGCAAGGGGTGCAAAGATCCACATTTGTTTCTATTCAGAATTGAGTCCTAGGAATAGCCAAAGTAGGCATGTTGATTAAAATGGCACAAATGACCATTTGATTCTTTTATTCATTTTTCTTCGGGATTATTTTGGGAATGATCTAGATGATGTTTATTTCACCTAAGAATCATTTTTCAATCAATGTATCACTTAGCCAAGGCAATTCAAACCAACTCCTATTTAAATGCACACACATATGAATGCTTTAATAATTTTAAATGGAAAAGTTTTTTGTTAACTCTAAATTTGATGATTTGGATCTTAATAACCTTGGATTAGAGTTTTGGTATGTTACACAGCATCCCCAAGCTTAACTCCTGCTCGTCCTCGAGTAGGTAAGTGATAAAAAGAAATAATAATTTTTGAGGTGTGCACCATCATAAACTTGATCAAAGTATTGGTAAAACATTCAAAGCTGGGATCATAGTACTTTAATCATTACATGAAAGACAAAGTTCTAGCAATAAGACATAGTAACTATGCTGTAACATGAAAAGGTACAAACAAAAGATTCATGAATAACAATGCTTTGCAGAACGTTTGTTTGTTTCACATAAAGAAAACATAGCATAACATCATTCAGCTTGTCCCTCATAGAGTAGCAAATCATAATTGCATAGGACACCTTCAAAGTTCATAAGAGTGACTAGATACAAATAGTTTAAGGACAAGCAATATCAAAGTTATGCATCAATTAACAAGTCTTGGGACAATGCACATAGAACTTAGAATGGCCACTATGCTCTCAAAGTAGGTGCATAAAGATAGAAGGTGGAGACTCAATATAAAAGTGAAAGAAAGGCCTTCATAGAAGGAAGTAGGGATTCAAGTCTCATAAAGAGCTTCCAAAAATTATGGTATTTATTAGCTTTCAGCTCTCATTGCCCCTATCATAAGCATCTTGAAGTGATTAAGGGTAAAGTGAACAAACTATGGTGTATATGCTTGACAAAGTATAAGTTGGAAATCTCATGTCTCTTAAATACGAGGGACGCTCCTCATGCTACTCAAGTTTAGTTATCGGTAAGTTCTTGTCATAGTAAGTATATGTGTATCATAGAGAACCGCCAATGGGGTACCCCTTGCCCGATGATACGGAAGAATCCCCATATCAAAATGACAAGGCAAGCATACAACGAGCATCTCAGCAATCTTCTTATTTACCATGGGAATATGGTGCTTTTTTCTCTCTTTCCTCTTTTCATATATCTCTTTTTCTTTTCTTTTTCTATTTTTCTCAATATCTGACTATTTTTTTATAATAAGCATGCTTCATAGATAGCTCTTTATGGTTACGCTGCAGGTTTCCACCATGACAGCATGGATTAGACCAGCGGCCCATGCGTTTCTCTAACACACATACATAACTCCATGGACTTACAAGCTCCCTTTTCATTTCACACCGATGACATCCGTAGACAAAAGAACATGATATCAACTAGGTACAAAGTACAAACACAATGTTGACAGCGTTCCCCATGACAACATGGTTCTGCTAATCCCCAACAATTAAGTGCAAGCATATACAACATAGACGACACAATGGTTCAAGTTTATTAAGGGCAAGAAAAGTAAAGTGTGCCATCAAGTTCGTGAGAGCTTTAATCACTAGTTCTCTCATAACAAGTTTAATTCGGAAGGTAGATAAAAACATGAATATACTTAGAATAGCATATGCTAATAGGTAGGTATGGTGGAATCTTTGGAATAACTTGGTTTAGGAGTTGGATGCATGAGTGGAACTCATACTTGGTTGTGGAGGCTAGCAAAAGACTGGGAGCGACAAACTAAGAGAGCAATAATGGCCATAATCATGCAGAGCGACAAAACATCATTGATCAAAGAATAAAGTGATACTATAAGTTGAAAAATAAAGGATCATAAAGGCTATGGTGACTTTGGATAGTCATAACATGGTGTGAGCATGCGCCAAGTCAACCCAAATAAAGCATCAAAGGAGAATACCACAATACTATGCTTTAATACGCTAAAACAATGCATGATCCTTCCAAGGCACATTAAGCAATCTCAATTGTTTATAACAAGTCATGCTACAACAAATAATGCTAAGCATAAAGCCAAAACAATATCAAGCATGGCATGACAAAGCATGGGCCATAGTCAAAAACAAGCTCTCTTTACCACTTAAGCATGAACTTTCCTACTCTTTTCCAATCCAAACCAAAGTATTTGAAAACCAATGTATGAAAGAGGGGGTCCAACCAATTTATTCAGCGAACTAAGCAAACCAAGCAAACGAAAAAAACGAAAACGAAAAAGAAGACGCTCCAAGAACAACATAACTGTGCATGAAACAATAAAAATGAAGTGTTTGGAAGAAACCTGGTATTTTTATTGATGAAGAGGGGGATGCCTTGGGCATCCCCAAGCTTTGACGCTTGTACTTCTTGGATATTTCTTGGACACGCGTGGCATCCCCAATCTTGAGCTTTAGTCCATCCTTCATCTCATTACACATTCCTTCCATACACCTAACATTTTTCCTTCATACAAAACTTCACACAATCTTTATTAGCAACATTAGTGCACTCAAGATAATAAGTGTTTAGGTTCTGTTCTAACACTAATAAAACTTCCATTAAAACACTAGCTACTATATCACTTCCCTCAAAAAGCTCAGTTCACCAAAAGAACTCAAAAAGGAACCAACAAGAGGCAAATGCAAATAATGGCAGAAATCTGTCAAAACAGACCAGCAGGTAAAGACGATTTTTTTTCGAACACCTTCTGTTGCTCAAATAAAAAAGTGTTGAACAAAAATAAGTTAGATAACAAACTGGGGTAGAAGCACAAAACTTCACACCTCAAAAGGATGTACAGAGATTTTAGACGAATTTTTACGGTGAAGCACAGAAATCTGTTTCGGGACAGCAACTTTCCCAATCATTACTTCTCTCTCATTAGAGGTTACTCTTGGCAAAAAATCAAATAAAAAGGATAAGGAGCAGTTATTACTGAAGGAATAACTTCCAAGAATCATCTAAAACTTTTGGGTTATCTCCCAATAACTACTTTTCTTTAACTCCTTTAAGTTAGGCATGATAGTTTGAGAAGATGCTCACATAAGAAATATGAATTGAAGTAAAAGAGAGCATCAAGAAGCAAATTCAAAAAACATTTAAGTCTAACCCACTCCCTATGCATATGAATCTTGTAAAGAAACAAGTCATGAAAGCATAAAGCAATAAGCATAGTAAAGAAAAACAACTACAACTTCAAGACTTTCAACATAAAGAGGGGAAACTAAGTATTATTGAGATGCATAAAACCATGTTTCCCTCTCTCATAATAACTTTCAGTAGCATCATGAATAAAATTAACAATATAACAATCACATAAAATATTATTATCATGAGCCACATGCATATAATCATTATTACTCTCCACATAAGCATAGTTATTCTTATTAATCACAGTGGGAGAAAATTCAACAAAATAGATATCAATAGTATTCTCATCACCATAATCATCAAATATAGGAGGCATATTGTAATCATAATTAATTTTCTCCTCAATAGTAGGTGGACTGAAAATATCATATTCATCATTGTAATCATCATATATTGGAGGCATAGTATCATCAAAGTAAATTTTCTCCTCCATGCTTGGGGGACTAAAAATAGCATGCTCATCAAAACCAACTTCCCCAAGCTTAGACTTTTCCATAGCATTAGCAATAATGGTGACCAAAGAATTCATACTAACAACATTGCTATTAGCATGCAAATAAAGTTCCCTAGGTTTTTTAATTTTCTCTTCAAACACTTCATGTCCCAACTCAAGATAAATACTATAAAGTTCTCTAATTTTTTTGTTGTTTTCCATTAAGCCTAACTAGTGAAAACAAGAAACAAAAAGACAAAATTGCAAAATCTAATGGAAATAACTTCGAGCACTCACACTGGAGGATGCGAGTAACTTTTACCTTACCTCCCCGGCAACGGCGCCAGGAAATAGCTTGATGTCTACGCACTTCTACTCTTGTAGACAGTTGTTGGGCCTCCAAGTGCAGAGGTTTGTAGAACAACAACAAGTTTTCCCTTAAGTGGATCACCCAAGGTTTATCGAACTTAGGGAGGAAGTGGTCAAAGGTATCCCCTCTCAAGCAACCATGCAATCAAGATACAAGAAGTCTTTTATGTCCCCAACACACCCAATAGACTTGTCAGGTGTATAGGTGCACTAGTTCAGCGAAGAGATAGTAAAATACAAGTGGTATGGATAATTATAAGTGGTAACGGTGATAGAGAATAGCTTGGTGGCGTGGAAAAGACTAAAGTAAAACTGAAATAAAGATGGAAGCAAGCAAACATGTAATAGATCTAATTGGAACCGAAGTTTCAATGCTTAGAAATAAGGCCTAGGGATCATACTTTCGCTAGTGAACACTCTCATATAAATATCTTCTCTTTATGATACTACTCTTAATTACTCTCCGGTTGGATAGTCTAATGAAGGAAATATGCCCTAGAGGCAATCATAGAGATGATTGTATTTCATGTGTATCCATGAGTTATTATAATGTTCCTTGAATATCCATATACCAGGCAACTTGTATTGATTGGCAATTATGTGAATTGTTTGTGAAACTCTTTACTTGTATGGTTATCTAATAATTGTCCCTAGTCGGAGTTCATGCGAGGACACACGTGAATATTAGACTAGCACATCGATTGGTTAATGACTATGTTTCGCAAGTCATTGACATAGAGATGTCAAACCAATGATGTGGACACATGTTATGAACATGGGGTTGGACTGACCCAACATGAGACTAGCAATAATACTTGCAGCTCTCTCTACACATCGTGTACGTTTTGTCCTTAGACCTGAGATTGTCGCATGTACTTGATATGTGGATCGACCTACTTTGGGGCTATCAAACACTACTCCGTAACTGGGTAGTTATAAAGGTAGCTTTCGGGTTTGTCCTGATACATGCTGCACGGCATCGGTCAATCAAGATGGGATTTACCCCTCTCTACTTGAGAGAGATATCTCTGGGCCCCTCGAGTTATCGGATCCAGAAATGCATGGCCGTGCTACATATGGTTAAGAGTTAACCTAGTAAAGGGATTCTGAATCACAGTATCGAGAAAGAGAGGTCAGCTTAGAGCTAGACCAAATATCGTGAGGCAAAGGGAAAGACATGTACTCAACCTTGTGATGGTTCGTCTGAATGATCTTTATATGCGTTTAGGAGTTGGCACGTCTTTCTAGAGGCCGCTACCAACTATTGACGGAGTAAGTGTACTCGCGTCATGTCTATACGTGTATGAACCTATAGGGTCACACACTTTAGGGGCTGGAAGCCTAATGAGGATTGGATCCGAATTAGACCAGGCTTAGGCTACTAATGGGCTGCTAATGTAGAAGCCCACCAGGGATGCCTATATAAGAGCGAGTGAGGCGAGCTGAAAAGGTGAGAGCATTCCACCCAGCCGCCACTCCTCTTCCGCCTGTGTTGCACGCGCAGACCTAGCAGTCTGGCGTGTGACGGCTTCCACTCTGGACGTGTGGATACCTCGGAGGTGCTGCATCTGTAGCACTTGGACGAGCCGCGCAAAGGGGAGCTGCTCGTGGGACGAGGACGAGGAGGAGACGTAGAACATCTACACTGCCGCAACGTGCTTCATCGAGTTCCGCACCTGCGCGTCTAGTGGTAATCCCGTGATCTATGACAATAGTATTCCTGGTTGACGCGGTAGAAAATTTTGATTTTACGCTAGTGTAGCCTACCCGTAACCCTTCATCTAATCCATGGTAAGGCTATAACAGCACTCCTCAATGTTCGCTTTCCCCATCTAGATAACCCCACACTGTCACCTTGAGCTCTAGATGGTTCCAACAAACACCACAATTTCATAGAGACATCCAACTCCAAATATAACTCATAACAAGTATTTGTAATCTCTAGCCTAAGTGCCACCATGGTGTGCACGCTGTCACTTTCACACACATGGGGAGAGCAGAGATCTAATAAAGCACTGAGTAGCAAGGTAGATCTATTTGATTACAAAGCTCATGATCACAATATGATCATGCATAGAGAGAGAGATGAAGACATAGCTACAGTCAGAACCCTTAGCCTCGAGGAAGAACTACTCCCTCATCATCATGGAAATCAGCAATGGTGATGGAGATGGTGGTGGAGATCGATGGAGATGGCTCCAGGGGCACTTCCCCGTCCCGGCAGGGTGCCGGAACATAGACTTTCTGTCCCCTGAATCTCCCCTTCGGTGGCAGCGGCGATGCGGAACTTTTCGTGGCTGGAGGCTTGACTCTTTAGGGTTTTTGCATCGGGAGGCATCTTATAGGTGAAGAGGCAAGGTCGGTGGGCGGCCAGGGGGCCCACACCACCTGGTGGCGCGGCCAGGGCTAGCCCGCATGACCACATGGTGTGGCCGCCCTGTGGCCCCTCTCCGTCTCGTCTTCTGGCTCCGTGAGTCTTCCGGTAAAATATCGACTTTGGCTTTTGTCCAGTCCAATTCCGAGAATATTCATTTTCTGACTTTTCTGGAACCAAAACAGCAGAAAACAGGCAAGTGGCACTGTGGCATCTTGTTAATAGGTTAGTCCAAGAAAGTGTATAAAAGTACTCCAAAGTGTGGACAAAACATAAGAAAGTATATAAAAACTAAGCATGGAACATCAAAAGTTATAGATACGTTAGCAACGTATCAGCATGCTTCGCGACCTCTGTCCACTGGGTCCTCCTTGTTGCATCATCCGGCATTTGCGGTTCTCAATCACACCTTTGTGCTTGTTTTCCACCAGAATGGCGGGATCAACAAGGGCATCCAGCTCCTAGAACCTCTGGGCTACAAGGTGGCACTAAAGTTCATCCTCGAGTCCATTCATGAAGGTATCCACCTTCTTCTCTTCAGTGTTAGTGTTCTCCATGGCGTACCAGGCCAGATCAGTGTACTTTTCTAGATATTGCAGCACAAACATTCCTGCCTGCTTCAGGTCATGGAATTGGTCCCTCATCATCTTGATCAAACCAGGTGGGATGTGATGCTTGTGGAACCTTTCCTTGAAGTCCTCCCAGGTGATGGCTTGTCCCGCGGGCATAATTTCCTTGACGCTAATCCACCAAGTCCTTGCTTGTCCCGCGAGAAAGTGGGTGGCTAAGGTGACTTTTTCATTCTCTCCAACACGGGAAACTTCCAGGTTGTTCTCAATAGTGCGGAGCCAGTCATCGGTGTCAAGTGGGTTGGTGCATTTGGTTAACACAGGTGGGTTGGTGTTCTGGAAGCCCCTAAGTCTGGATCTCTGCTCTTCGCCCTCGGGGTCGGGGGTGTTTCTAGCTGCGGCTTGCATGAGCTGCAGGAGAGCGGCAATGTTGGCTTGGCGCTCCTCATTGGCGGCTTAGCGGTCTTGCATGAACATGTACAGGAGCTGCTCCATGGCCGGGGGTGGTGGAGGGGGTCCGCGGGGGCGCACCATCCTGAAGGTATACGGTTAGGATGCGGGTCACAAAAGAGGTAGTTCGCAACCGGAACCTCAGGGTGTGAAAAGAAACAACACATCATGCATACATGCATAGGAGAAAGGGGGTGCTTAGGAATTAAGCAACCATGGGAGTGACCACAAAATAACCAAGTTCATGCATCACATCTCGACGCTAGATAAATAATACTACAAGTTCAACCATACAAGCAAGCAGGAAGCAAAAAATCGCCACTCAAAAGGGGACACGACGATATTCTCACTTGCTCTCATGGGCTAACGTGAGACCTACTCCGCGTCACGGCGTGTGGTGGTGTCCTCCTCAATGATGATCTATGTATCATCCTCAGGCTCAAGAACGCGCTCCTCCAGATCTTCTTCCTCCTCATCCATCTGATCATCATCTTCGGGTTCACTCTGCGGCACCATGTCGAAATCCTCCTTATAGGCATCATCATTATCTGTCTCGTTCAGCAGGTCATCGTTGTCCTTGTCGAGTCCAGCGCATTCCTCCTCCAACGCTTCTATCCTAGCCTCCATGGTCACCAAGAGCTCCTTCTGCTCCTTGGTGGTCTTCAGGAGACGCTTGTTCCTAGCCACCACGGTCTGCTTGTTCAGCTTGGTCTGGGCATGCTCCAACTTCTCGATCCTCAAGTCCTCCACAAGGGTGAGATACTCCAAGGTCTTGTTGTCCAGGTGCGTGCGAACATCATCCATAGCTTCCTGGGTCTTCCTCAGGAGGTACACCATGTTCTGGATGTGCTCACCGAAGTCGTAGTGCTGCGGGGTCACGGTGGCGTAACCCCGGGTATGGTGCCTCCCAAAGTGATAGAACTTGGTGCCTTCCAGTTGCTCGCGGTGGTGGTAGGCGAGGCGTGCTAGGGCCTCCTAAGCCACACAGAGCACACCATGGCCCCAGTCCTTCTCCAATACTGCCACATTCAGCTCCTCAGAGAATGGAGGCACTATGCCACCCCTCATGGTGCATACAACCAACCAGTTCTTCTCTCCTTCAACCATCCTGGGAGTGAAAGCGCCTTGGATCTCCGGTGTTGGGCGGCCCACATGCTTGGCCGAGTCTCTCAGCTCAGCCTCAACCAACTGGAGTGGCAAGTCCAGTCCGACCTGACGGTACATGTTGAATACAACAGCCATCTACAAAATTTTAGGTAAATTTAAGTTAGTGAACAGTGTGCAACATTTTAAATATGACAAAACTTAATTTATGCAAGTTGTTTTCGAAATAGAGGGGAGGAGTCATAAGCATTATTTTTGCAAATACCAAGCTCCTTACTTTATAGGGAAAATAGTTTTGGGGGTCTGGGTCTAACGTCCAAGCTAACTAGGGGCTCCTCAAGTCAGGATGGCTCTGATACCAAGTCTGTGGCGACCCCGGGTTTTCACCCGTAATTACCAAATTATGAAAACCCCCACGATCCCATGATCAGTGCATCGTGGAGCATAACCGACATGATATCAAAGTACACACATCCATTACAGTACGAGTACAATAAGTCTTACAATAATAGTCTTACAACCTGCCTCCATGGGCACAAATAGATAATAGCAGTGGTACTAATAAACATGGGGGACCCGAGTCAAGCCATAGCCCAACAGGTGCCTGACTCGGAGTAACACCCTAGTTCGCGAAGTCGTTGTCGTACCCTCCATCGTCTCCTTCATCCTGCTCATGATCTTACCAAGTTGATAGCTAGGGAACATTGCTAGTGAGTACTTTGAATCTACTCGCAAACCACCATACAAAGGATGAACAAGAAGTATGCAATATGGCTGTGTATAGGATGGCACCAAAGGGGTTATTTGTAGTACCTCTTAAGGATATAAACCCTACACTACTACGACTCAAACCTTTTTGTGTAAAATAGTTGGGGAAAACTTGATCTACTAGGATGGGATCAACCCTGTTATTCACTTACACCTTGGTCATCCCATGACCAATACTTCATCTAGGTCCGACCATCCCATGGTCCATCCTTCATGCCCTCCGACCATCCCATGGCCGAGTCTTGTTCGAAAACCTTTTTATAAACCAAAACTACCACCGCTACGCAGCAACCTTTCTAACTGTCCATGACCGCGGACGCGGCTATTCGAATAGATTTACGCTCTGCAGAGGTTCTACACTTTCCCCACAAGATCCGATACATCCGCCGCGAACAGTCGCGGATCGTCATACACTAGTATGCGGGTTTCGGATAACCGAACGACACCTTCGGGATAATCCACTCTTAACACAAGCGCCTACTCTATCAGTGTTGTTCCCCTCAAAACTGGGACGTCGAGTACCGAGGACCAACCGGAGCGCATTTTACACTTCACATAGTGGGCGCTTTCAATGAGGGGCTCATAGTAACGCCTGGCTGCTCGCAGACAGTTCGTTCCTTCTCCAGGACGATGTCCCACATGGACCCTTTTACGGGAGAAGGCCCAGCCTCCGGGGATCGCAATCCCCTGTAGTAGTTGCGAGGCACTTGCATCAGAGAGGACCACTTTCTAGTCAAGCCCCTTCCCATATATGGGGTACTATGGTTGCACGGGTTAGTTGTTCGGGCAAAACTACATAGAACCAGGTGCGTTTTCGAAAATAGTTTTTCCTCCATCTCCTTCTTGAGTGCCACCATTTGTAAAACAGAACCAAATTCATTTTTAAATTCACTCGGCAAGTCCCACTTGCGAAGGTTTTCTGTCGAAAACTTTTGTCAAAATCCTTCTTGCCATTGGGTTCCCAACCTAGTGTTATTGTTCGGCTAAACTAGGGTTTCCAAGGGGTTGTGGTATAAGTAAACCCCCTTAACTACTAGGGTAGGGATAGGTAATACCAAGGGGGAGTACTTAAATAGTACCATAGGCATAAGTTTGGTGGAGCCAAACCAATACCATAATAGATATAAATAACAATATAACGAGTAGAACAATGCAATAGTAAGAGTAAGTAAAACGGAATGCATAAACTAGAATTGGGACAAGTCTCATGAACTTGTAGGTGGCTTGCCTTGGTTGGCGGCTTGTTCCTGGTCCTCTTCTTCAAAATCTTCCCAAGTACCTTCCTCAAACTCGACCTTGTTCGTATCTAACGTCGAAAAGGGGAAAATAAAATCAAACCACAACACCAATCATCACCCATAGCACAAACAATACAATTAGTACAGAACAGATGCTTAACTGAACCAACCCAACTAAACACCAGTAGCTACAGATCTTAGTCATACAATGGCATTGGAATCAATCAAAAAGGATAAATCAACTTTGTTTGGTGATTTTAATGGTAAAGCCTAGATTAGCACCCAAACAGGTGACTCGACCAGCTCAAGTTGGTGTATAGTGACCACAATTATATTTTTTAGTAGCCATAGAGAATACAAAGCCAACCTCACTAGTTTCATATTTTTATCGAAAAGGGTTGCTTTTTAATAAATAAAATACTGAAAACAGTGCAAAATCTAGTACTAAAATCCCCAGGGTAGAACTACAAAGCCAAAAATTATGCCCTTCCAGGAATTAGTAGTACTATCAGATACCTAACTCTGGGAGTTGGTTTCATCCCACGATTAGCTTCACAGCAACCTCTGGAAATTAACTAAAAACCATTTGTCCCTATCTTGGAAAAATAAGAACAGAGGCTACACACTAGCAATTTGGATGATTCAAGTTTTGTTCAGTAGGCAACTTCACAGGCAATGCCTGGAAATTGGTTTCACATTTTTCTGAGCTCCAGAAATAAAGCTACAGATTAAATACTCAAAACAGATAGATTTTACCACAATAACTCTTAGTAAAAACACAAACATGCTTTTGTCTAGCTACTAGTGCCATGCAAAGGACAAAATCCTAGGCTATTTTACAAAAATTGAACCAAGTCAAAATACTACACAGATATTATTTGGTGGAATTAAATCTACAGAACATATTTCTGGGAATTAAAATGGCCTAAAATAAATAAGAGGAGGCAGTGCAGAGGCTAGGCTGCGGCCCGCTAAGAAGCTAGGTCGGCCCGCGTACACGGTGGCCTGCACGGGAGGGCTGGGGATTCAAATCCCGCCGTGGGACCCGCGTATCATAGGCACGGAGGGGCGAAGGGGTATTGGGTTCTGCTGGCCGTTGGATTAAAATCGAATCAAAGGCTAGCGGCTCGTCTTCTTCCTCGAACAGAAACACCGGCGAGTGAACCCTAGCTAGGCCAGGCGGGGCTTGGGGTGGCTCACCTAGGGGCGGAGAGGGGTCGACGATGGTGGCGTTGGAGGCGGTCGTCGATGCGGATCCGAATGAGGGGCGGCAGGGACGGTTTCGGCTGCTGGCGGGGTCGGGGACGTCCTCGGCTCTTTGGTGTCTACGGCATCCTCGTGGCTCTGGTGCTCCTGGCCAAAAGGGAGGAGAGGAAGCGGTGTGGGGAAGAGGACAGAGTGAGGGTAGGGAGGAGAGACGGGCGGGCGACGGTAACCTCTACCATGCTCAACGGTGCCGTGTCGGTGCGGCGGTAGCGAGAGCAGCAGGGGCCGAGCGGCTCGGCTCCGCTCTAGGGGGTGGAGTGGAGGTGGAAGAGAAGGGAATGGGGTGGGTGCGCGAGGGTTGTGGCAGTCTGGAGGCTTTAAAGTCATAAGAGGTGCACCCACGGTGCACCGGGTGTAGGAGAGGGTGCGAGAGGGGGAGCTGGGCCGGGGTTGGCTGGGAGCAGTGGCGGGATCCCGTATCTGCGTGGGAGGGCTGCGGGTGTGTCTGGTCGCGTCACTTGGCCTCGGGAGCGCGTGCGGCAGAGGGAGGTGGTGCACACTAGGTGCTCGCGTGCTGTCACGCGTGATAGGTCGCGACGCAGGGGGTGCAACACGACGTTGGGGGCTAGGGTTGTCAGTAGGGTGTTGGAGATGTCACCTCGGGGTAGAGAGCGGCGTCGAAATGTACAGCGCGAGCGATGGAGTGGGGCGGCGCGCACGGCGCTCTACCGACGTGGCCGGCACGGGGTGGGGGTGATCGGGGCAGCGGGTGAGAGAGGGGAGGGGTGCAGGGCGTGCCTGGGGAAGGTGCGGGCACGCGCGTGGCTCCAGGCACGGCAGGGCAGCGGTAAGCACACGAGGTGAAGGCTCGGGCAGGGCTTAACCGTTGCTGGGGGCTTCTCTCCCTCCTTGTCGGGCCAGGCTGCATGGGGGTGGGCCGAGGCGGTACAGGGGAGGGTTTCCTCGAGCTGCATCGTGCCAGGGCCAGGGAGAGGGTGTAGCATGGGCAGGTGAGTGGAGAGAGGGTTTTGGTGATCTTATGCCAAGTTGGTGAGGTGGCCACTTTGGGAACTTGCCAACACGAGCTGAGGCCACCAATGACAAAGGGGGAGGGATGGGAGTGCAGAGGGGTGTTAGGAGATCATGCTTAGCCTTGGTTGCCCCCTGGATCACAACCATGTGTTTACAATGATCATCCAAACTTTGGACAAAATAATGTGGTCATTCCCTAAGTGACAACTAGTGAGGTAAACACTCACATGAAAAAATCTTGGGCTTGTGGTTTAACCAGGGCTAAGGTGTGGTTCTCAAGTACCCATAACATAGTACCACATGGTGCTCTTGCATGGTAGAATGGGTGAAGAGTTTTCTCAAACCAAGGCTCCAAAGTTGGAACAAATCTAGGTTCATAAGACTTACCCAAAATCTTAGCTTGTGGGGAGACTAACTAATATGACCCTTGGTGGTCATTCAAGCATGTAGATTAGCAAGTAACACTACCAAGGCAACACAAGTGATCAAGCAATCTAGTAAAGGTATGCTTATATGCAAACAAGTAGAAAAAGTTTTATTTCCCCCTAATTTCTAGCTTCCTAACCCTCAACAAACATGGATGCAAAAGATGGGGTTTTACAAAGACCAGGAGAAAATGGCCTTCATCACGCCCTTTGGCGTCTTCTACTACACAGCTATGCCCTTCGGGCTGAAAAACACAGGGGCCACCTACCAGCGGTGTATGTAGGCCTGCCTCAAGAGTCAGCTTGGCCACAACATTCAAGTCTACATCGACGACTTTGTCATCAAAACCAAGGAGGAAGCCTAGTTACTCGATGATCTCCGCGAGGCCTTCAATAATCTCGACCGCTACTAGATCAAGCTAAAACCGGACAAATGCGCCTTTAGCGTACCATCTGGGCAACTGCTCGGGTACCTCATCTCTGCAAGAGGGATCGAGGCCAACCCGAAGAAAATAAAGGCCATACTGGCCATGGAGAAGCCGAAGAACGTAAAAGGTGTCCAATAGCTAGCTGGATGAATCGCGACAATCAGCCGATTCACCAGTCGAGTGGGCGAGAAGGTACTGCCTTTCTACCAGCTCCTTCGCAAGGCTAATAAATTTAAGTGGACAGAAGAAGCACAAGAAGCATTCGAAGACCTCAAACGTCTACTATCCACTTCGTCGGTGTTATTAACATCTCAAGAAAAGGAGCCCCTACTGCTATACATCTCCGCCACCAACCAGGTGGTTAGCACCATGTTCGTAGTAGAATAAGACAAAGAAAATAAAGTCCATGGAGTACATCGCATAGTCTACTACCTTAGGGAGGTGCTCACATTGACAAAACAGTGGTACCCACATTATCAGAAACTGGCATACGACATCTTCATGATAGCCCGGCGACTACGCCACTACTTCCAGGAGGACCACATCATTGTGGTGAACGATGCTCCACTAGGGCACATCCTCAAAAACCCCGACGCCACCAGACGAGTCACGCTTTGGGGGATAGAACTGTCTCCACGAGACATCACATACGAGAAGCGAGACGCGATCAAGTCGCAAGTACTCCTGGACTTCCTCGTCCACTAGATGGAGAATGAGCTCCCCAATATGCCAGACATGTCCTGTCTATGGACAATGCACTTTGACGGATCAAAAAATTGAGAAGGAGCTGGCGCCGACGTCATCCTGACGTTGCCACAAGGTGACAAGATGAGGTACGTTATGCGAATGCAGTTCCACGCCTCCAACAATGAAGCTGAATACGAGGCCCTGCTCCATGGGATGCAGATGGCCAAAGCTTGTGGCACAACAAGACGCGTCATCTACGGCGACTCAAAGCTGGTGGTAGATCAAACCCTGAACCAGTGCGATGCACTGAGAGACAACATGATCGCCTTCCACAACCTCTATAATGCACTCGAAGGAGACTTCGACGGCTACAAACTACGGCACGTTGTCCGTGAGAGCAACGAAGAGGCAGATACACTTGCCAACATTGGATCCACATGTGCCCCAATGCCACCTGGAGTATTCCTAGAGAAAATTTGTGAATGCTCCATCAAGCCAAAGGCTCCAGATCAACGAGCCAGCACGTCAAAGGACTCGGGGGCTACGCCACCTGATGAACTCAAAGCACTCGAGATTAAGGAGCATGAAACAGGACTCGGAGGTCCCATGGAGGTCATGATGATTAATCCATCCTAGATGCGACCATACATCACGTACCTGCTCCGCAAAAGGCTGCCAGATGACCTGACAGATGCGCAACAATCCAAGGCTTTCGCCCTCATCAATGGCGAGCTGTATAAGTGCAGCATCACAGGAGTCCTTCAATGACGGGTCTCCAACGGAGAAGGAAGAGCCATCCTCCTCGAGATACACGAAGGCACATGCGGCCACTATGCCGGAAGTCGCGCCCTCGTCGCCAAAGCTCTACGAGTTGGATTCTACTGGCCAACGGCAATGCGCGATGCTAAGGACATTGTTCAGAGATGCAACGCTTGCCAACGATTTGCGGACAAACAACATGCACCTGGCGTAGAGCTCAGGCCAATACCCGTGGCCTGGTCTTTCACGCAATGGGGACATGACATGGTCGGCAAGCTACAAATATCTTCACCTAGAAGGTATGTATACCTCCTCGTCATAGTTGACAAATTCACCAAGTGGATTGAGGCAATGCCGGTGACAAATCGATCAGGGGCTACTGCCGTCAAATTCTTTGAGTCCATCTTCTTCCGGTTCGGCGTGCCGCACAACATCATCACAGACAACAGAACAAACTTCACCTCAAATGAATTCCAGGATTTCTACACCTCGGTGGTGCACCATCAGACCAACGGTCAAGTTGAAAAGGCCAACAGCCTCGTCTGCAACAACATCAAGAAAAGGCTCCCCAGGCAACTTGAAAGATCTGCTAGGTGCTGGCCCGAGGAGCTACCATCAGTACTATGGAGCCTGCGCACAACTCCAAACAGCGCCACAGGCTATACTCCGTTCTTCATGGTACACGGCACCCAGGAAGTACTACCTACAGACGTACGCTACAAAGCCCCAAGGTCATAGCATACAATGAGTTGGAATTGACTCTCGCACTCGAAGACTCTATCGACCTCCTCGACGAATCACGTGAGGTAGCAGCGGAGCGATCCACGATCTACCAGCAAAACCTCCGCAACTACCGTGGAAGAAGGCTACGCCCAAGGTCCTTCATCGAAGGAGACCTCATCCTACGACTGAAGCAGCAAGGGCACCTCAAGCTCGAGTCCCCTTGGGAGGGACCTTATGTGATTACCGAAGTAATACCAGGTGGCGCCTACCGCCTTAAAGACGTGGAAAGTGGAGTCGCATACTCCAACCCCTGGAACGTCGCGCATCTTCGTTGTTTCTATCCTTAGATGTTTTTACTTTACAAGTAAGGTTATTCAACCAGGCTACTTAGCCACACATTGTATCTCCTGATATTCTGCGAATAAATAAAGCGAAGTGCCCCCAACCTTGTGTTTCTGAATTTACATGCAATTACATCACTCGGGGGTTGCACCACCCTCTCCACCTTGTTACACGAGTAACGCAGTAACCTGAGTAGCTGACATACTATTAATCGAACCCTTGGTACACCCAACCCAGCTGCAAAGCACCTGACAGGTTGACAAGGTGCTAATATAAGTATGTGTCAGGCTAATGAAAAGGAAATGCAGAGTACAAGCTACTCGAAACTACACAATCTAGCAAGCTTTACATAAAAACGGGTAACAAAAACACCCAAATTACTTATATGTATTTTATAACACCTATACATCGCTGTGCAGGTCCAAAACTACTCTATTGGCGTAAAAAGGAGAACGTTGGTATTTTCTTCGAACAACTCGACGATATATTTGGCCGGCTGATCAACCGCCCGATAATGGGGCACCATGTTCGACGCCATCCCCTCTGGCGGGGGAGGTGGTCCAGCGACAACAGCTGCAAGATCCAGATGAGGTCCATGCAGGCGAACAAGTGCCAGTGCAGCCTTGGCACCCGCAACTAACTGCTAATGCACGCACTCGCGAACTGCGCTGGCATCCTGGAACGTCTTGAATAAAGCTAACAAGCTTGAAGGTACCGCGTCCAAGGGGAACATTGCCTGAAAGATGTGCTTCAAGCATGACTGCGCCTTCTTCAAGTATAGCTACACCTGCAACACACGATCGTGCAACATTGCCAACATGACTGCACGATTCCGGTCAACCCAAAAGTTCCCGCTAGCTTCCAGTTGTTCCTAGGTCAAGCTGTTTAGCTGAATGGTGACTCAGTCCTTCTCCTCCTGTGGACGTCGAGTACTAACAAATGCAAAGGGAACAAAAAAGCATAAGGGCATTCCGCCGCCACAAGTGGCTAGGAAATAAGAAGAAGCTAAGGAAACTAACACTCCAATTGCTCATTCAGCTGAGCCACCTCGCCCAAAAGATATTTCTCCTGTTCTCTGGATTTTTCGGCCTTCGACTTCCACACATCAGCACTACCACGGATCATGTGCATTTCTCGCTCCAAGTGTTTTATACGATCGCGCAATCAGACAGCAGCGACAATTCCTCCACCTTTCAACGTGGTTGCGCCATAGGTTCATCGGTGGGAGGTGCGTCAGATGGATCACTCGAAGGACCCTATCCAAGCAGAGGAACAGACGTATAAGACAAACCATTCATAATAACACAAAAAGTAGAAACATCGAAGTTCAGCAAGTCTTAAAAGGGGTACCCCCATGATACGCTGGAAACGTATCTATAATTTTTGATGTTCCATTCTTGTTTTATATCTACTTTCTTATGTATTGTCCACACTTTGGAGTATTTTTACACATTTTCTGGAACTAACCTATTCCCAAGATGCCACAGTGCCAGTTGCCTGTTTTCTGCTGTTTTTGGTTTCAGAAAAACTCGTAAGGAAATATTCTTGGAATTGGACAGTACAAAAGCCGATGTCAATATTTACCAGAAGGAACATGGAGTTCGGAGGGCATCCGAAGGAGGGCCAGGGGTGGCCACACCCTATGGTGGAGCGGGTACCCCTGGATGCGCCACCAGGTGGTGTGGGCCCCTGGTCCACCCTCTGACATTGCCCTTTCGCCTATAAAAGCCTCCCAGGACGAAAACCCAAGAAACCAGATCAGAATTCCACGAAAAGTTCTGCTGCGCCGCAACCACCGAAGATGAGATTCAAGGGACAGAAATCTCTGTTCCGGCACCCTGCCGGGATGAGGAAGTGCCCCCGATGATGAGGAGGGAGTAGTTCTCTCCATCGACTCCACTGCTATCTCCATCGCTGTTGATGACTCCCATGATGAGGAGGGAGTAGTTCTCTCTCGAGGCTAAGGGCTCTACAAGTAGCTATGTGTTCATCTCTCTCTGTATGCGTGACCTTATTGAGATCATGAGCTTTGTAATCTATAGATCTATTCTGCTACTCAAGTGCTTTAATGAATCTCTGCTTATCCCCACGTGTGTGAAGTTGACAGTGTGCACACCGTGTGGCACTTTGGCTAAGGTTACAAAAATACTTATCATCAGTATAATTTGAGTTGGATGTCTCTATGAGATTGTGGTGTTTGTTGGAACCATCTAGCGCTCAAGGTGATAGTGAGGGGTTATCTAGATGGGGAATGCGAACTTTAAGGTGTGCTGTTATAGCCCTACATCGTCCAACCGGAGAGTAGTTCATGGTAGCATAACAAAGAGAAGATATTTATATGAGAGTGTCCACTAGTGAAACTATGATCCCTATGCCTTGTTTCTAAGCATTGAAACACTGTTTACAATCAGTCCTGTTACATGTTAGCTTGCTGCCACTCTTATTTCAGATTGCAATTACCACTTGTAATCATCCATATTACTTGTATTTCACTATCTTTTTGCCGAACTAGTGCACCTATAAACTTGACAAGTATATTGGGTGTGTTGGGGACACAAGATACTTCTTGTATCTTGATAGCAAGGTTTCTTTAGAGGGATACCTTTGACCACTTCCTCCCTGAGTTCGATAAACCTTGGGTGATCCACTTAATGGAAACTTGCTGCTGTTCTACAAACTTCTGCACTTGGAGGCCCAACACTGTCTACAAGAATACAAGCGTGCGTAGACATCAAGCTATTTTCTAGCGCCGTTGTCGGGGAGGTAAGGTAAAAGGTACTCACATCTTCTGGCTACTGAGCTATCTTATAGTATTGTTGCTGGTGTGTGAGTGCTCGAAGTTATTTCCTTTAGATTCTGCAATTATATCTTTTTGTTTCTTGTTTTTATTTTCACTAGTTTGGCTTAATGGAAAAAAATTAGAGAGCTTTATAGTATTTATCTTGAGTTAGGACATGAAGTGTTTGAAGAGAAAATTAAAAAACCTATGGAACTTTATTTGCGTGCTAATAGCAATGTTATTAGTATGAATTCTTTGAACACCATTATTGCTAATGCTATGGAAAATTCTAAGATTGGGGAAGCTAGTTTTTATGAAAATGATCTTTGAGTCCCCCAAGCACGGAAGAGAAAATTTACTTTGATGATACTATGCCTCCAATATATGATGATTACAATGATGAATATGATATTTTCAGTCCACCTACTATTGAGGAGAAAATTAATTATGGTTACAATATGCCTCCTATATTTGATGATTATGGTGATGAGAATAATAATGATAGCTATTTTGTTGAATTTTCTCCCACTACGATTAATAAGAATGACTATGCATATAGGGAGAGTAATAATTATTTTATGCATGTGACTCATGATAAGAATGTTTTATGTGATATTTATATTGTTAATTTTATTCATGATGCTACTGAAATTCATTATGAGGGAGGGAAACATGGTTTTATGTGTCTCAATATATTAAGATTTCCCTCTTTATGTTAATATTTTTGAAGTTGCACTTGTTTTGCTTTCCTATGCTTGTTGCTTTGTTCTTTTATGACTTGTTTCTTTACAAGATTATTTTTTATAGGAAGTGAGTTATACTTAAATGTGTTCCATATTTGCTTCTTGATGCTCTCTTTTACTTCAACTCATATTTCTTATGTGAGCATCATTGAAATTATCATGCCTATCGTAATGGCTATAAAAAAGAGCTTTTGGGAGACAACCCATTATATTTTTAATTTCAGTTTATTTTTGTTTTGTTGAGTCTTGGAAGTTACTGCCTCAGTAATAACCTATCCTTATCCTTTTTTGTGGTTTTTGTGCCAAGAATAACCTCTAATTAGAGAGAAGTAAGACTTGGGAAAGTTGCTGTCCCGAAACAGATTTTTGTGCTTCAGTGTAAAAAATCGTGAAAAATCCCTGTACGTCGGATTGAGCTGTAATTTTCTGTGATTACACCCCATGTTTTTATATAACTTTCATTTGTTTAGAACTTTTCGATTTGAGAAACAGAAGGTCTTCGAAAAAATCGGTTTTTACCTGCTAGTCTGTTTTGTCAGATTTGTGCCATTATTTGCATTTGCTTCTTAATCTCTTTCTCTGTGAGTTCTCTTTGATCACTTGAGCTTTTAGAAGGAATTGCTACAGTACTTTATGTTTTAATGGAAGTTTTACTTGTGTTGAAACTGAACCTAAAGACTTATTATCTTAAGTACACTAATGTTGCTAATGATGATTGTGTGAATTTTTGTATGAAGGAAATTTTAAAGTGTAGGGAAGAATAATGTGATAAGATGAAATATGGAAAAAATCTCAATATTGGGGATGCCACATGTGTCACCCCAATAAATATTCAGGAAGTACAACCGGAAAACCTTGGGGATGCCCAAGGTATCTCCTTCTTCATCAATAAAAATCTCAGGTTTTCTTCCAAACACTTCATTTTTATTTTTCATGCATAAATTGTGTTGTTCTTGGAGCGTCTTCGTCTTTCTTAGTTTTATTTTGCTTTCTTTGCCACAATAAGTTAGTTGGATCCCAACACACTTCTTTTGGAGAGAGACACACCCTGTTATTCATTGCCTAGAACATTCTAGTTTTGACTCTTATTATTCTGTGAGTGTTCTCCTTTGCTAGCATTGCATTTAGCTTTAGTTTTGGATTGGGGTTTGAATAGAGTAGGAAACTTCATGCTTATAAGTGGTACAAAAGGAGCTCGTTTAGACTATGGCTTAGACTTTATCATGTCATGTTTGATATTGATTTGGCTTTATGCTTAGTGATTATTGTTGTAGAATGACTAGTTCCAAACAATTGAGATTGCTTAATGTGCCTTGAAAGAATCATGCGTTATTTTAGCATATAAAAGCATAATATTGTGGTATTCTCCTTTGATGCTTTATTTGAGTTGACTTGGCGCATGCTCACACCATGTTAAGACTAAACCAAGTCACCATAGCCTCTATGATCATTTAGTTTCGACTTGTAATATCACTTTATGCTTTAATTAATAATGTTTTGTCGCTTTGCATCATTATGGCCTTTATTGCTCTCTTAGTTGGTCGGTCCTAGTCTTTTCCTAGCCTCCACATGTACCAAGTATGAGTTTCACTCATGCATCCAACTCCAAATAAAACCAAGTTATTCCAAAGAGTCCACCGTACCTACCTATTAGCATTATTGCTATTACAAGTATATTCATGTTTTTATCTACCTTTCGAATTAAACTTGTTATGTGAAAATTAGTGATTAAAGCTATCACGAACTTGATGGCACACTTTACTTTCTTGCACTTAATAAACTTGAACCATTGTGCCCATCTATGTTGCGTATATGCTTGCGCTTTGTAAGTTGTGAATTAGCAGAACCATGTTACCACGAGGAACGCTTTCAACATTGCACTTTCTTTAGTTGATATCATTTTCTTTTGCTTATGGATCCCGACGATGTGAAATGAAAGGGGAGCTTGTAAGGCTCATGGAGTTCGTATATGTGTTAGATAAACTCCTAGGTAGCTAGTCTAAGCCATGCCTAATCATGGTGGAAACATGCAGCACAATCATAGTGAGCAACCTATGAAGCATCCTCAATAAAAAAAGCTATGCAAATAGGAAATAAAAAAGAAAAAAGGCCTATGCAAATAGAAAATAAAAGGATCACTGAGATGCTCATTGTCTGCTTGCCTTGTCATTTTGATATGGGGAATCTTCCGTATCATCGGGCAAGGGGTACCCCGTTGGCGGTTCTCTATGATACACATGTACTTACAATGACAAGAACATACATGTGACTAAACTTGAGTAGCATGAGGAACGGTACTCATAAGTAAGGGGCATGATATTTTCAGCTTATAACTTGTCAAGCATATCCTCATATTTGTTTACTTTAACCTTAATCACCTAAAGATGCTTATGATAGGGGTAATGAGAGATGAAAGCTAATAAGAACCATAATTTTTGGAAGATCTTTATGAGACTTGAATCCCTCCTTCCTTCTATGAAGGGCCTTTCTTTTACTTTTATGTTGAGTCTCCGTCTTCTATCTTTATGCACCTATTAAGAGAGCATAGTGGCCATTCTTAGTTTAATGTGCATTGTCCCAAAACTTGTTGATTGATTCATAACTTTGATATTGCTTGTTCTTAAACTATTCGTATCTAGTCACCCTTATGAACTTCGAAGGTGTCCTATGCATTTATATTGTGCTACACCATGTGGGACAAGATGAATAGCATTCTCATTATGTTTTCTATATGTGAAACAAACAAACAAACAAACGTCTTTCAAAGCATTATTATTCACGAATCTTTTGTTTATACCTTTTCATGTTACAACATAGTTGCTATGTCTTATTGTTAGAACTATATCTTTCATGCTATGTTAAAGTACTATGATCCCAGCTATCAATGTTTTACAAATACCTTGATCAAGATTATGATGGTGCATGTCACCTCAAAAATTATTCTTTTTTATCACTTACCTACTCAAGGACGAGCATGAGTTAAGCTTGGAGATGTTGATACATTGGAAACGTATCTATAATTTTTAATGTTCCATGCTTGTTTTGTATCTACTTTCTTGTGTTTTGTCCACACTTTGGAGTATTTTTACACATTTTCTGGAACTAACCTATTAACAAGATGCCATAGTGCTAGTTGTGTATTTTCTGCTATTTTTGGTTTCCGAAAATCTAGTAAGGAAATATTCTCAGAATTGGACGGGACAAAAGCCGAAGTCAATATTTTACCAGAAGGAACACGGTGTCCAGAGGGCAGCCGAAGGAGGGCCAGGGGCTGGCCACACCCTATGGTGGCACGCGTACCCCCTGGCTGCGCCACTAGGTGGCGTGGGCCCCTGGTCCACCCTCTGACATCGCCCTTTCGCCTATAAAAGCCACCCGAGATGAAAACCCTAGAAACCAGATCAGAATTCCACGCAATGTCCCGCAACACCGCCGCCACCGAAGAGGAGATTCGAGGGACAGAAGTTTCTATTCCGGCACCCTGCCGGGACGGGGAAGTGCCCCCGGATTCATCTCCATCGACTCCACCGCTATCTCTATCGCCGTTGCTGACTCCCATGATGAGGAGAGAATAGTTCTCTCTCGAGGCTAAGGGCTCTACAAGTAGCTATGTGTTCATCTCTCTCTCTCTCTCTATGCGTGATCTTATTGAGATCATGATCTTTGTAATCTATAGATCTATTCTGCTACTCAAGTGCTTTAATGAATCTCTGCTTATCCCCACATGTGTGAAGTTGACAGTGTGCACACCGTGTGGCACTTTGGCTAAGGTTACATAAATAGTTATCATGAGTATAATTTGAGTTGGATGTCTCTATGAGATTGTGGTGTTTGTTGGAACCATCTAGCACTCAAGGTGACAGTGTGGGGTTATCTAGATGGGGAATGCGAACTTTAAGGTGTGTTGTTATAGCCCTACATCGTCCAACCGGACAGTAGTTCAGGGTAGCATCATAAAGAGAAGATATTTATATGAGAGTGTCCACTAGTGAAAGTACAATCCCTGGGCCTTGTTTCTAAGCATTGAAACACCATTTACAATTAGTTCTGTTACATGTTAGCTTGCTGCCACTCTTATTTCAGATTGCAATTACCACTTATAATCATCTATATTACTTGTATTTCACTATCTCTTCGCCGAACTAGTGCACCTATACACCTGACAAGTGTATTGGGTGTGTTGGGGACACAAGAGACTTCTTGTATATTGATTGCAGGGTTGCTCGAGAGGGATACCTTTGACCACTTCCTCCCTGAGTTCGATAAACCTTGGGTGATCCACTTAAGGGAAACTTGCTGCTGTTTTACAAACTTCTGCACTTGGAGGCCCGACACTGTCTACAAGAATAGAAGCGTGTGTAGACATTACCCCACAAAGAATAGAGCAATTCAAAAGTAAGTGTGGAGAAGCTAGAATATTAAAAAAATATGACAAAGAGACAGCCTACAGCTACGTATTTGCACTCGGGGGCTTCCTCGAGTCAGTGGCAGCCTCCGACGCCGTGGCCTTTTTGGTTACATCCTCTGATGCTGTGGCTTTTGTCGTCTTCGACCACCTCAGCTCCACCGAGTAATTTGCGAGTGTCTCAATGAGCCGAGGCCCATATTTATGTCAGCAAGTGTCAAAGGGAGCAAAGACTACCTACTGGCCATCTGTAGTGTCCTGCATCGCCTTGGAGACCTCGCTGGGGTTCAGATTAACACCATGGGCTTGCGCCATTGCAAGTCCCATGGTAGATGTGACCCCCTCTGAGCATTCTTGAAGTCCATGGGCACGCCCTCGGCAAAGGACTCCACGAGGCCATCAAGATCTTCAATAAGCTTGGCCTTGGGGACCATCTCCTCACGAAGACGCCTAAGCACACCCTTGGCCTTGTACATGGAATCCCTGATGGAGACGCTATGGTCTTGAACTGCAGCTACGACGCCAACCGAAGCATCTTAGCGAGCCAAAGCTTGAGAATTGAAGCTCACACTGGCAGCATCTGCAGAAGAAATAGATGAGCACAACCAAACACAGGCAAATGTAAAAACCACAAATGGCACAGCACCATACCTGAGAGGGCCTTAGCAGCAGAAAGAAGTTGTTCCACGAACACATTCTCCCTGTCAGCTGCAGCGGCAAGCAGGTCCTCGCGCTTCTTCGACTCCCAGGTGGAGCGTTCCAAAGCTTCGAGTGCCTCCTTTATGGTGGTGCGCCGCCATGATCCGTTGGTGATGCGCATGCCCACACCTTTCTTCTTGGTAGCTGCAGCAGCAGTACCGGAGCCCGTAGCGGAGGCACCCGTCTTGTTGGCTGCAATGGTGGCAGCCACAGATCCAGAAACAAATGCGCCCTTCTTCTTCCCCATCTTACGACTACGGTGGGAGCGCAGAAAGTAGCTGGGGAAGGTCTTGAGGATGTCCAGCACGGCAATGGAGGCACAAGCAATGGAGCAGCAACGAGTAGCAATGGAGGCAGAGCGCGAGGAAGAAGATGAATTTTGGGAAATTACCGCACGGGAGATACCTACTTAACCTCAGCACAGATGCAATCCAACGACCAGAAGCGCAGTAATCAGATGCGTGGAGCAAATCAAGATGGAAGCATGGCGACGCAAGTGGTGAACCATCGCCCCACTTTTTCCATTACGCGCGAGAATCGAGGAGACGTAGTTAACACTAAAGCTTACGCACACCTGGTCAAATCCAAGTCAGAAATGGGGCCCCACCTTCGTCACGTCCCGTCAAAACTTCTCACACGGGCAAATGAGGTCATCTCATCATTAGGACTGACGTCATCCACTCCAGCCGGAGCATCTTCTGACTAATCTAGTCCTCACTCGACTCTTCGACCCGACCAAGTACACGGGGGCTACTCCTAACATGAGCGCTAGCTGCGCACCTGAAAAACTTGGACATAAAAGCATTTTGACAATGTAGTTGCACTTAAAAACCCCTCACTCGAATCAACGATTTGATTGTGGACTCGGGGTCACTCCCATAGCGAGCGCTAGAAGCATATTCGGCTGAAACAAGCAAAAGACGACAGTCGAAAACATTCATAGTCCCCACTCGAGTCTGCGACTTGAATAGGCACTCGAGGGTTACTCCCATAGGAAGCACTGGCCATGCACCCTATGATTTTCTTATACTAAATATGTGATTGACTACGTCCACACTCAAAAGCATTGGTGACTCCGCCTCATATTTTCCCTACAAGGAGACTGCATCTCCTAAGCCACCCAAATCATCTCCGCGATGACAAAAATTCGAATGCCACGCTCACAGCGTGACGATAAGACCTGAAAAAGGCCTGTCCACGCACATGTTGCGCTCTACCAGAAATAATCCATACCTACAGGTACGATGAATTAAGACTTGACGGACGCGTCGAGTGCTCACACTTATATACTGCGTTTCGATTCTGTAAGACCTCCGCGGCATGAGTCGAATTACGCCAACACTTTTCTGAATTCGAGTCCGGGGACTCGAATTTGAGTAGATTGCGTTGTTTTTCCCTAAGGCAGGTGACTGATCCCAATACATCGGATAAATTTGGCACGTATATCGACAATCCCTATGACATTAGCTAAAGCACTCGAAAACGCATTTGGCTATGCACTCGAATGTTTCATAGTCTCCACTCGAATATGCGATTCGACTGGACACTCGGGGGCTACTAACATGGGCATACCCTACAGGTACTCAAGATCAGCATATACGGTCCTTTCCAGAAGAAGCCCACGATGTTGCTAAGGCCTAGTTGAGATTCAGGTGGCCTGAGAGACTTTGACTCCTTGCAGAACACAGAAAACACAAGATAGAAATTTAAAGGGAAACCCTAATATGTAACCGACTCTACCTTCTATCCCGAGAGCTCGCCAGGCTAGGAGGGGGCAGCGAGAAGGACATCCGCAACCCTAGTTTGCACATCATCGCTAGATTGCATCTGCGCACCCCTGTAACTTTCGACTCCTCGATAATTCCAAGAGCAGACAAGCAGGAGTAGGGTCCTCTACGAGGCCTGAACTTGGGTAAACCTCGTGTCACCTATGTGCTTGTTTGCAAGCCGATCGATGTCTTCAGTGCTCCCCACTTCCTCGAACCTAAGTCCATCTACGATGGGCATTGATGAGTTAACCCCTTGTCATTGGTGATGCTCTCTGTATTCATTTATGTCGTCATTGCCATGGTACCCTTGGTACTGTTGCTGCTGATTATTCACCTGATGCACTACATCTCTCCTATCATGGTTCTCATACATCGGTGGAGGTGGAGGCAACATTAGTTGCTGTCCATTTCCTCCCAGTAAGCTGCTGCTGCCGAGATGCGTCGTTCTGAGGTGCTTCGTGCCGAGGTCCATCATGCCGAGGTGCTTCATGCCGAGGTCCATCATGCCGAGGTGCTTGAGCATTCTCCAAGCCACCCTGATCTATCTTCCTCATCCATTCACATTGTCGGGTCATATGATTTGCCGGGTTATTCTGACCTGGCGTGTGGAACTTGCACGGTTGATCTAGCATAGACTCATATGTGTATCTTGGTTTATTCTTTCTTTCTTGCCACTGTTTCTTCTGCTCTGGTGTCCAGGGTTTCTTGCCTTCACCCTTTTGTTGCCACTATTGCCCTCCACTTTTCTGACGTTGGCTAGCAACGGCATTGTGTTGATCCTGATCCACAGCTGCCACTTGCTGTGAGCTGTACCGATAATCTAACCGGTCATTTCTTCTTTTACCATGGAAATCATTCCTCCGGGATGACTCGGAACCATCTCTGTTGTAGTAATCCTCATTTGACTCACTTGACATTAGCCGAGATTGGGTTGGATCACCCAAAGCATACGAATAAGCGATCCAAATCGTTTCTGCCAAGGTAGTTGGCATATCTCGCTGCAACCTCTGCCACAACATACTTCCATATCTACAACCTTGGGCAAACCATGCATATCTTGTGATTCAATTACCCCTTCACAGGAATTATGCACATTGCACCACCTAGCCAAGAATTCTCGGTCTGGCTCATTTGGTCTTTGTCTGCATAGTGCCAAAGTCTGTGGCCTATTCGGTCTCTTGTACGTGCTCGAGAAGTTGCTGATGAAAAACTCCTCAAAGTCTAACCAACAATTAATACTTCCTAGCGGTAAATTGATCAACCAGACCCTTGCTGGCCCCTCCAACATCTGTGGTACATACCTCACAGCCCATCTCAAATTTCCCTTGTCAATGTTCACTACTGTCGCATAATCAATGAGCCAATCATCCGGCTTGGTGCTGCCATCATACGTCTTTGTTCCCCTGGCTAACTGAAAGTTTGCCACATGTGTCTCTCTCATGATCCGAGGTCCAAAGCATGTTGGACACGGAGGACTTTGTACCTCGATCATCTCCGACCTATAAATCCAGTCCAACTTCGGCCTTGCATCATCCCACTACAAATTCATGTTCCTCAATCTCGATCCAATCAGATGGTGCTCTGGTCTAGGGAATCCGGCATCATCCATTGCTGAGTAACCATCATTGTACCTATCTTGACATAGACAAGCATATTGCTGCTACATTGCTGGGCCAGCACTTCTTTCCTACCAAGGTGCATATTGCTGCTGCTGTTGCCGAGGTGCATTTTGACCAGCTCCCGCTGAATTAGACTGTCCGACGTTTCCATTGGCACTGTTTCCTTGACCGACATTGCCTTGGTCGCAGTTACCTAGGCCAGCTTCACCCTGGCTGGCACTGTGACGATCCTCGTCAATTTGCACTGCTTTTCCTTTCCCTACCCTTACCGGGTCATACAGGATCATTTGTTTGTCTTTTCTCCCCGAGGTTACCACTTCCTCTCTTCTAGGGTCAGCAGGAGGTGACGACGCATCCCCAGCGAACTTCGCTGGGTTATTACTTGCCGAATGAACTATGCGCGAAGCTCCGTGTTGCACCGGGTTTGCCTTGTTTATTTCCTCATTCTGCTGACATGCTACCCTTAACAAATGGTTAAATCTCTCATGTTGCCTTTCTCGGGCTTCCTCTTTCAAACCCTCTAACTCGGATGCTGCTGCATTGGCAGCCCTAAGATTTTTAGCCGGGATGCTATACCTCTCCAGCCCTGCTATTACTAGAGTCGTTGTTTGACCCGGCTTAGGCACATACTCCCTATCTATCTTTGTGATCAAGTTTCTTCCTCTGATTTTCACTCTATCTATACTGTTTTCTTTTGCATATTCCTGCAAAGTAATGTTCAGTGATTGTTGTAACTCAGCTACCTTTTTCGCCCCAACTAGCATTTTCTGCCTAGTCTCCTCTAGCTTGGCATCTGCCTGAGATGGATCTACTGCTGGTGCTATGGGTGTTGCTAAGCTATCTATTGCCTACTGCAGTACATTCTCTGGCCTCTCTAGTGGAGGGAATCTAAACCTTGCCTGTTTCAGCATAGCGTCCGGATCTAGCGCTGGATCCTTGCTTGCTCTTGCATCAGGTGTCGTCATCATGACCTCAGCGCAACTAAGGGGGCGAGTGATACGCGAGCTGCGAGCTGCGCTGAGAGGTGGTTCACCTCCCTCAACGACGTGCTGCGGGTGAACGCAGGACTCGTCGATGCCAACATAGATCTTGTGGGTGCTAAGCTTGATGAAGAGGCTATTGCACGGTGGAGGGTGTCTGCCGAAGCTACCAACGTTGTCGCTGACGTAGTCCAGCACTCCAAAGCGCTGAACGAGCCCGGATACGATGTGTTCTCCGGTGTAGATGATGTTTCCCATCCGGATCTTCACTCCTGCTAGCGTTGCTAGCCCCATGGTCGGTGCCAACTATCGTGGTGGTGGCACGGCAGATCCTATGTATAGGCTAAAGATGGGGCCAATGTGCACTAGAGGAATCTAGGGAGGGATAGTGTGGTGATTCCACACATAGATGTTTGAATTTCTCTCTTGTCGATGATGGATTACAAGGTCTCCTTGAGCTGTTTTTGGGAAGGAGCCTACTGCTCTTACCACCCACAACTACCTCTCTAGGGTTTTCCCTTAGTAAAATGGCCGACACTCTCTATGGAGGTCCTGCCCCTCCTTATATAGGGGGGCTAGGTTACAACTTAGGGCATACGTGGAGGCATATTCTTCGAATATGCTCCTCCCAAAATAGCAAAGCGGTGCTCCTCTTTTCTCTATCTAAGCTAATCCGGACTCTGGGCGTTAGCCTCTCTAAGCCCCTCTTCGGCGCGTCGTCATCCGACATTGGTGGCGTCAGCCGACATTGGCTACGCCACCCTTGTCGGCCACTTCCCACTAGTCCTCTCCTCTATCTGCTTTGCTCACACTACAATGGAGAGAGAAAACCTTTGACTAAGAAGATTCCTTCCTTCCCTTGTAAGCCAAGTGGTAACCCATCTCAGGCCTGGTTAACTCGACCTTGTGGGTACCTGCAAACAAGTTACAAAGAAGATAACTGATGTATGGTATATGTTGGATGCGACAGTGTTATGCGAACATCCTCTATGCCGGGTCACTCCGTGAGTCAGCCCGCCTTGAGGTGACTTGGCCAGCTTATGCTTTTACCTTGCCTAACCCCGGCTAACACAACCTTTATACCCCGGCCTGACCCTAACCGGGGGTATCCCCCCAACATCGTGCTTCTTTAGCGTCAGCGGCTATGGCTCGTCATTCGTTGGTAGCGCCCGCTTCATGTGCTCAGAGCTCATGGACCCCTTTGTAAGTTCTGCGTCGGATGTTGTCTCCCTCCCTCTTTTGTGAATTCTTCTCCGGTGTTTTTTCTAGACATAGTGGATATTAGTTTAAACTAGTACTGGAAACATAAAATTCTATTTAATCACAAACTAGTGATCCGAATGTGATGGAACTTTCATAGGATTCGAACCTAGGCGTCTATGATTTACTGCATTATTCTCAATTTGTTTCGAATAGTTTTACTTTGGAGTTCAAAATCTGAGCTACTATCATACGTTGGTTCTATGATGGAAGGTGGATCTTGGGACAAATCACCGTGAGACTTGGGTTCACCAAGTCACTAAAGCTGCATCTGTGTTTCTCTCCTTATTTATGATACACCGAGAAAATTTAGGTGGGGTCGTTGTGTCCTCCCCGGTGAGCTCTAAAAAAATGTTCTTCATTCCCTTTACCTAGTTCCGACAAGGTGAAGCATTTTGTGGTGCTTTTGTACTACTCTAGTTAATTCTTTGTGTTGTTTAGTTATTTTGATAACACACTCTGCTTTTAGGTACTTTTTTAGATGCATGCAATTTAGGAAATTTTGATGATAAATTTTCCTATCAAACTAGATGATGCATTGTGGTGTTTACTTAATTCTTCTTTTAGGGTTGTATTCATTGTGCTATTTAATTATTTCTGATGATGCATTGTGCTATTTGCATCATCCGACTAGTTTTAGTGGAAGAACATATGCAATAATCAACAACCTGCCATGCGATGTATTCAGTCAGATTCTTGTCACGATTCTCGGCACCCATCATGCATACTGAGGGCATCAGTCGCCCAAAAATGTTGGATGGACTTCATGAAAAGCGATGATTTCAAAAAGCTAACCCTGTCACACAACAAAGGAATGCCGTTACTTGGATTTTTCACCAACAGCTCCTAGGACACTCGATTCATAACTGATCATGATCTTGAACAAGCCATATTGCAGAAGCTGAGCAACCTAGTAGAAGTGCATAAATCATACAAATCATATGTATTCGGATGTCGCAATGGTAGGGTGCTACTTCATTATCACAAGGGTCTAACATGATAATAGCTTGGGATCCAATTAGTGGAAGTGAAACAGTGATACCAAAAACCACCAATTTGGTGGAGATGTAAGTATGACAACAGTACAATTCTCTATTCGAGAAACCATGGGCAATTGTATTCACACATTTGCATCTATTTCTGGGTTATTTGGATAGTAACCAATGATAGCCAAGCACTAGTCCAGAGGTACTCATTAGAGCTAGGAGAGTGGGAGAACTATATTGAACCTGCTGATATGCTGGCTAAGATTGATCACAGGCTGGCAACTCTCATAGGGGGCATTTTGTTCTGGCAAACAATGAAGCCCATATATATAACTGCCTTCGACAACGTGACAACAAAACTCTGTTATATTGAGTGCCGACATCAGACACATGATATTTCCAGAAGCAATATTTTCATTGCTAAGGGGCATAATGGAGATGTTTCGCTTGCGGTTATAAGAGACTTCACTCTAAAATAATGGTCTAGTGCAAGATCATGAACATGCAAATGGGAATCTTGGGTGCCTCATATAAAAGTTGAGTTAGATACTCTAGTTGTCCTTGACAAATCATGACCATATGGTGGGAAAGATGTAGTAAGGTTACTCTGTGCATTTGAGGACAGAGAAATGGTGGTTATATGGGCGAAGGAGGGAGTATTTGAATTAGATCTCAGCAGCATGAAGTGTAAGAAGTTCAGATCTCCTAAACATTTGTGTACTTTACATCCCTACTTAATGACACCTTGTTAGTGCAGGCATTCATGTGTAACCCTTGCATTTTTCTAATCACTGCGTTCATTTCCTTCAGCAACCGACGTGATTCAGAGTGCTAAATCAAATAAACAAAAAGGAAGTCATTTTAGCAACCCAATTAATTCAGACTACGACATTTAGAAGGAAATAACACTTAGATGAACAAGCATGTGTTAGCCCAGGTTGTGTTATTTGGAGCTACAGTCTGATGTTTGTTTTGATAGCTGATGGAACTGTGGATGCACCATTGGTTGCGCTACATCCACATCGGCATGGGATAGAA
Source organism: Avena eriantha (assembly GCA_910589775.1). Lineage (NCBI taxonomy): Eukaryota > Viridiplantae > Streptophyta > Magnoliopsida > Poales > Poaceae > Avena > Avena eriantha. The sequence continues at coordinate 97,058,035 of OU342746.1, read as the reverse complement.
TTTTAGAGCTATATGGTCGTTTTGGGGGCTATGCTTGTCTGATGAAACTTGGTTCATGTGATGAAATGTTGTTCTCTCTATATAGTACTCTATGCGTGATGGAACCTTGTTTTATGTTATCTACATATACGCGTAGCTGGTGTTTGTGTTTTGATAGTATATAGTAGTATTTTTTGCAGCAGGCTTTTTATTTGATCTTAATTAGTACTATACCATTTAGTTAGTGCTTCCTACAGAAGTGTTTATGCCGACAACTAAATAATTCGTAGATCTTGGTTTCACACCATTTTAACATGTGTTGTGATAAACACAACTACATTCTTGAATCAGAGCTACTTCAGACTTTTTTTGTTATGTAAAACAATCATTCTTGTATTGGATATCTGCATTTTCATATGGGTGGTAGATGATCACTCTTCCCGACTTGGATTCCTAAAATAGAGGGAGAATGGCCTATTTTTAAAATTATTCTTTGGACAACCTCCAAAATTTTCAAAATCTCAGCCAAGAGCCAATACCTACCGTCTACCCCGTTTGAATTGGAGGTATCCAAATTACTTTATGGATGATCAGTTGATGTGACTCGCCTTAAATTCCCCCCCTACATTCTACACAATCCTTTTCTATTATAATTTGGCTGGTAGCCAAATTCAAAATCGTAATCGATTGGTAAAATCACCCACTGACCCCAAAGCATTTTGCGCCCCTCCATTTCAAACATTTTGAGTCAAAATCTCTCGCCGAGGGAGTACCATTTTTCTATTGTTACTTGGACGCTAGCCAAACTAAAAATCTCAGTCAAGCGGGAAAATTTTCGGCCTACACTGTGTGAATCGAAGATGGACAATATCAAATTTTCTGTGCAAAAATATGGTTATGGATGATCACTTTATGTGACTCCCACCCTTGATTTCCTTGACAGATACCTTACGGTCTACTAGTACCTTTTTTCTATTAGTAGATGGACACTGACCAAATTCAAAATCTCAATCGAGCGGCAAAATCACCCACTTAGCTCGAAACATTTCACGCCCATCTAGTTCAAAAACTTTGAGGCAAAATGTCTCACCAATGATTACCATTTTATTATTATTTAGTAGATGGATGCTAGCCAAATTCAAATTTCAATCGAGCAGTAAAATCACCCACCGAGCGCACAACATTTCATGCCCATCCGTTTCAAAAACTCTGAGGCAAAATCTCCCACCGGGTGAGTACCATTTTACTATTATTTAGTAGATGGAAGCTAGCAAAATTGAAAATTTCAATCGAGTGGCAAAATCACTCACGGACCTTAAAGCATGTCATGCCCATCCATTTCAAAAACTCTAAGGTAAAATCTCCCACCGGGGGAGTACCATTTTTTCTATTATTTATAAGAAGGACTCTAGCCAAATTCAAAATCTTAATTGAGCGACAAAAATCCCCAACGAGCTCGAAGCATTTCGCGCTCATCCGTTTCAAAAACTTTGAGTCAAAATCTCCCACTAGGGGAGTACCATTTTTCTAGTAGATGGACGCAAGCCAAATTGAAAATCACAACTGAGCGACAAAATCTCCCACCGACCCCAAAACATTTTAAAACCCTCCTTTTCAAATACTTTTTAAAATTCCCATCCTACCCATTGTTCAGACACATATGAGCATACCAAAGTCGGTAGCTCGGGGGCATGATCATAATTATTTTAACATTCACCTATATAATCTCAATTCGTACATTATTTCCCGCTTGCCCTCCCAAAAAAGCCAAGCTTCTCTCTCTCAAGCTCTCACATCCACGACCACCATGTGCACTGATACCTTCGACCCAGATTATGGATGTAGTATAGCTCTTTTCCCTAGTTGACCTAGGTTTATTGAATCCTTGGGAAGCAGAAGCATAGTGAAGTTACTTTAACGGACCTTCAGCAGTTTTAGAATTCCTTTTGTGTTTTTACCGTACCAAGAGTTTGCTGTCTTTGATTGTTGTCAATGTTGGATAGAGAGGGCCTACGACTTTCGGTTTCACCTGTAGCTGTGCAAAACATCTGATGGGATTAAAAGATAATAATAAAGTATGCATGTAATTGTTAGAGAAAGATAAATTATATGTGGGCAGTGCATCCATAATTGCTATTGCCTCCGCAACCGCTTATAGCAATAACCTACAAGTGGGCAGTGCATCTATGATAAATAACATGTACAAAAGCTATATGGCTAGGCAGAAGCCCTTAACCCAAGGAGAATTACTCACACATAGAGATGAAATTAAAGATCATAAACATTGCAATGGGAATCATGAGATTGATAGAAAATAGTCTTACAATGTCGCCAATCAAAGATGAGATCTATTATTACAAGTGGTGGAATTTGGCTATGGTGGTGGAAAATGGTTTGGAGATTAGATCTAAGTCTATTCCTCTCGCGGCTGGTGATCGGAAAGGAGCTATGTTTCTCGTTGCCCGAGGCCTCTTTATATAAGGGTCCCTTCACGAAAGTTGTTTTGTTTGACCGGAACTATACGACCGGAACTATACGGACGGAATTTTATTCCCACCGTATAGTTGGTCGTTAAAGCGTCTGTCTCCACTTCACGACTCCTGGTTTCTTTGGGTTGTTGGAAATCTCGTATCTTTGACTTTACTGTAGTGATTCCCATCATCAAACATCATTATTTGTGCAGGGAAAAATAGCAAGAAAGGATTGCATACCCCTTTGATAAATAGGCATTAGTGGCAGGGTTTAGAGATATATTTCATAAAAAATATGAATAATATCCAGTTTAAATATGGACGTAGATGTCTATATCTCAGAGCCATCAACCTCCCCAAGCATAAACTTGATCGTCCTCGAGCAAGAAAACCAAAATCAAAAAGGAAGTCAGCATTCAAACTAAAATAACGAGATGATGATCTTACTCATGATTGGTAGTCTCATGCTTCCTCCACTTCATAAATCTGAAAAACTTCAGCATAGATAGAGTAATGGCAAGCATATCATATGGGTTTTTATGCATCCTTATAGCGCAGCAAAATTATTGTTAACATGGATGATTCAATTGAGTAAACTTTATTCCATGTCATGTAATCAACTCATAGGCTTGCCTTTGAACAATAAAGTATAATCATGTAAAATTGAGAGTGTGAGAGTTGTCATGAAAAGCATATACACTAGAGTATCTCAATTCTCCAACATCAATAAATCAAGAATTTTCAAGCACTACTTTTCCATTCATTGTCCTTCAAGAATTTAAGTTCTTAAGTAATTGAGAGCATGCAAAAAAAATTAGTTTATCGGGCTATGATGGACACTCGTGGAATTACTAAGGTTATTGTTCCTTTTGCTCAATGATTACTCATATCAGCCAGAGGAGTGATTCCATCATGAACAGAGCTACCCGGGAGTGCCAAGAATCTTACCCATTATTGCATTGCTGCTACATATGTTTAATCAACTCATAGCCGAAATCTAGGAGTTTCCTCCATGAAGATTGTTCGTAGGCTAGCGGAGTTGTTGGCATCCCATGAAGTTTGACAGGCATAAAGCCACACTTGTTGTATTAGTTGGCATCCCAACTAATACAAATTCTTAGGATTAACAAGTCAAACTTTGACATGCTCACAAAAACCGCGAAACATTAATTCAATCAAAGAAATCCTTTTAAAGAGATCTATCAAGTCAATCATTTTATTCCGTGGTGTTGAGTGTCCCTAGAAATAAGGCTTCAAGACTAAACACTATAACACCCAAGCCTTCAATTGTGAGACTTTTTCTTATTACAATTGTTTAGCTAATTTTTAGGCAAGACTTGGTTAACTACAATAGCTGGAACAAAACGTACCCAACTAAATACCCATGCAAACAAAACTTTATTACATTATAAAGACTCACTCCACCAATATAATATCTCAACATTTACTACTTACTAGCATGGGTTTCTCAAACTTCAAAAGTGGCGAGTCATAAGGCATAGCTCTCATGTTTGGTTCCACTTCTCTCTTCCCTTTTAATTCGTTTCTTGGAAACTCGAAGTCAATCACTCTTCCTGCAAATACATGAGAACCTCGAGGTGGAAAGAAAAGAAAGACGAAAAAATAAAGATAAATGGAGAAATCTTTTTTTGAGAGGGGGAATTAAAGAATAGAAAATTAGTGGCAAAGTTCGGCCAGAAAATCTCGAAAACATATATAAATAACTATAGATAAAGTGTTGGGGAAACCAACACGAGTGCTTATAAGCTCGAATTAAACACACAACCTCGAAATAAAATCAAAGGAACGCCAAATAAAGATAAATGTGGAAATTTCCCCAAGCTTAGGCTTTTGCAAGCCCTTCAAATCATTGTGGTGGAGGGAAAAATTCGTTACTCTAGTTTGCAAATTGAGTTGATAAATTACTAGTTGTTCCTCAGAGGTTCAAAGAGAGGCTATGCATCCTCTCCGTAGTCCCTCCAAGTGCTTGGAAGTCTTGGTATGTAGTGAACCGGGTTGGTGGATGCTCTTCTTGATAAGGAACTTCTTGCTCCTCTTCTTGGTCCTCATCCTCATCAAGAATCTCCTCCTCGGGTTAGTGTTGCTCAACCTTCAAGTCATATAGAAAACATCCTTCCTTGATAGAGAAAAGACCATTAGGAATAGGAGCGGGGTAGAGACGCCGAGCTCCAGCAATATGCAAGTAATAAACACCACCTCTCCTAGTGAGCATTCCACTTGCCTTTACAGTAGAGAAATCAACACGTCGCCCACCTAGCACAGGTTGCAACTCACCTAGGTCGATGCCTAGGGAAATAAAAAGTACGATGATGACGCCTCCACCTGTGATAGATCCTTGGCTTTGGGAGGATTGGTGCTCCAAGTAGCGCACAATGATTGCGCCCAAGTTGAGTGACAAGTTGCAGTTGTTGTAACTTTTGCGTGGACTAAGATGTCCTCCTCATTGAGCCTTGTGAACTCATTTCGTGCCTGCAAGGTGTTAGCAATAGCATAGAACAAATAGCGAATTGTAGGATGTTGAATATTCTTCCCCTTGCTCACTCTAGAAGTGAAGCTCATTCCATTATAATATTGTTCCGGGGAAGGGTCTAAGCTAGTAAAGGATGCGCGCAAGTCATTATCATTATTGTTTGGAAGATTAAAACATGCGCACCATTCATTTAGTGATAAAGTGTAATTGTTTTTCATAACTCGGAAAGAAATCGTGCCCTCTCCATGCCATAGTTTAACGGTGCTTTGCAAAGAACTTAAAAAATCAAGAGTTAACCGCGATAAGTAGGCACATCATTGAATACAAGTAGGCCAACCCTATTGCAAAGTAAATTGAAGTCATTAGAAATACCGAGTTGGTTCAATATAATGGGGCAAGCCCACTTGATGGCATTCACTTCTCGGTTCTTGATCCTATCGAAGCGATCACGTTGGAGCTCATTCCTGAACCGTATCCCCATGTGTTCTTGAGCGATAGCCTAAGAAGCGCTAGCGGCGGCACGAGCACGAGTTTGGCTCCTTGTGTTCATCATCTAAAATAATAAAGAAATACAAAAATTAAACTTTTTGATCCAACAATAATAAGTATAACATATTCCTCATCATAGCACACTAAAGAATCCCCTCAAAATAATAATCTAGGCAAGAGAATCATGGCAATTAGTTCATTGTAGGTCTCACCCTAGATTGTTAATGACGATAGGTCGAAGATGAATTTGCAAAAAGTAATTAGAGGATCGAAGGACAAACATACCGTAGATCACTTGTGTGCGAGGAAATCGAACAAAATATAGTAGAGATGAAGATCTCTTGAGGTTTTGAGAGAGTTTGGAGGTAGAAGAGAGAAAAAGGATTGAAGTTTTGGGGTTGGAGGTACCTTCCCGTGGCGTTTTTGTGGTCGGACGCAACTATACATGTGGAACTATATGGCCGGAACAATGTGTTCTCACCGGATAGTTGGCCTGCAGTCAAAGTTTTAGGGTTTCCACCTGGCGGCGTAGCTATACGGCCAGAACTATATGGCCTGAACAATTTGTTCCAGCCATATGGTTGGTCGTCAAACCCTCTGTACCTAGAAAAGAAATTGTATGAAAGCCTCGATATCCATACGACCGGAACTATACGGCCGGAATTTTTATTCCCGCCGTATAGTTGGTTGTTAAACCGTCAATACTTATGAAAGAAAAATTGTGGATGGCAAAAATATCTATACAACCGGAACTATATGGTCGGAATTTTTATTCCCATCGTATAGTTGGTCGTTAAACCTTCTGTATACATCAAAAAATTTCATTTCTTCGTTAATTATTTCTTATCCTAGAACTTAGTGAAATACCTTGTTTTTGACAGAAAAATGACAATAAATATTGTCGGCCAAAATCAGCATGTATTAAGCAGGATTTTTAGTACTAATGAACTTCTTCTCCTCAATTGGAGCTTTCTAGCACTCTTTATGAAAAATCTTAAACTAAAACTTAAAAACTTAACTCAAACCCTTATTTCACATGGGTTGCCTCCCATGAAGCACTCTTTTATGGTCAATAGCTTGACCTCAATGTTGCTCACTTAGGCTAGATGGGTGGAACACTCACTCCAAAATAGTTGGCCTTCAAACTGATGGCCTCCTTTTCATCATGATTGGCTTTCTTCTTCCTGGGGAAATGAATAACAAAAGGATCCCGTGAAGGCAATTGAAGCTTCATGTTCCCTTCATGTAGATTAATCAAAGTCTTAGTAGTTCTTAAAAATGGACGGTCTAATATAATAGGAGTAGTAGCATCTTTTGGCATGCCAACAATAACAAAATCAATAAGAGCAGGACAACCTTTAATGTATACTGGAGTGTTCTCCTTGATTCCTCCAGCTTATTTGTACGTAGAATCTGCTAGATGCAATTTTAACTCGGTGATTTCAAAAGAGCCAATATTTAACTTATTAAAAAGAATTTTTGGAATTCTTGAGACGCTTGCACGTAGATCACAAAGTGCAGCTATCTCCTTTGTCCCAATCTCAATCTTAATAGTAGGCTCAAATATATCATAAAACTTCACAAGTAATTTTTTAGCAATTTGCTTATATTCTTCCTCAAGCTCACGTATCTTTATTGCTACCTGATTAACAAAGTGTTGGTACATAGCTTCCTTATTTCCTTCACTTACTGGAATCTTGGCATTGATCCTTTTTACAAGATCTTCAACGGTGTAATTTGGTGAAGGAGCATTACTATAATCAAGTTCTTCAGGATCCTTCCTTTTGATTCTTATCATCTTGAGGTCTGCAACAAGATTGGGCTCAACTTTACCTGCAAATTTATCTAGAGTGAGAGTTTGAATCTCGGTTATCTTACCTAGCTGCGCCTCAACAATCCTCATTCTTTCTTGAAGGGCCTGCAAATCATTCCTCAAACTTACAGCTTGGTTACATAATTTACCAAGAATAGCATCATGGTTCTCCGTTATTTTAACAAGAATATTGTTTTGCTCATTTTGTGAGTCTATAAAATACTTAAGTGTTTCTTGTAGACTACCATTACTAGTTCCCATATTATCATTAGACTAGAATAATGTTTCTGAAAATTAGGATTATAATTCTTCTTCCAAGCAGGGGTATAATCATTACGAGCTATGAAGTCAATTTCTTCAATATTTGATTTAGGGATAGATCTTACCTAGCTTTCCTTACCTTTTATGGCTAATATGAGCTCATCCAACTTAGCATTGAGTTGTTCATTTTCTTGTGGTGAGACGGAGTTCACCTTCTTCATGTTTGATCCATCCACATACCATTGGGCATGGTTGTCTTGCATATTGTCTAGCAGGGGCTTTGCTTCTGTAATATGTTTATCCATAAATGTTCCTCCAACTGCAGTATCAAGCATATACTTAGACTCAGGGTTAAGAGCACTATAAAATAAATGGAGAATTAACCAATCTTCCATTCCATGACTAGGATAGTTTCACATGCATTCTTGCATCCTCTCCCATGCAAGCGCTAGTGGCTCACGCTCTTCCTATCTAAAACCAGTAATATTAGATCTTAGTTGCATAGTCTTTGCAGGTGAGAAAAATTTAGTCATAAACAAAGGAGTACATTCCACCCACGATGTAATAGTATTTCTAGGCAAAGATAGCAACCATTCTTTTGCTCTTCCTCTAAGAGAGAAAGGAAATAAGCGCAATTTGACCGCATCGTGGTTAACATATTTTATGCGCATCATATCACATATTTCAGTGAAAGTATTCAGGTGCATACCTGCGTCCTCAACAACAGAGCCTCCAAATTGATTCTGTTGACCCAAACTTAAATATTGGGGCTTAATTTCATAATCATTAGCAACAATTGCTGGCTGGGTAATAGGAGTACGAAAATAATCATTGTTGGGAGTAGCAAACTCCCAAGCTTCTTTTCAGCCATATTTCCTATATTTTTGGGTTTTCTTAAACAAAGTTTTATGATAGTAAAAACGAAAATTTAAAGGCTTACTAATTTTTTGGGTTTTTCAAATAAAGATTAAAAAAACTAAAAATTAAAAACAAGAATAAAAACTAGCGATGTTCCTACTAACCTCACCAGGGTAGCTATTCCTTCCCCGACAATGGCGCTAGTACAAGGGTTGATACCATCTATCCGGATTACGGATGTAGTATAGCTCTTTTTCCCTACTAGACCTAGGTTTATCGAATCCTCAGGAAGTAGAAGCGTAGTGCAGTTACTTTACTGGACATTCAGGAGTTTTAGAATTCCTTTTGTGTTTTTACCGGACCAAGAGTTTGCTGTCTTTTGTTGTTGTCGATGATGGAGAGATAGGGCCTAGGGATTTCGGTTTCACTTGTAGCTATGCAAATAATCTGATGGGAATAAAAGATAATAATAAAGTATGCATGTAATTGTTAGAGCAAGATAAATTATATGTGGGCAGTGCATCCATAATTATTATTGCCTACGCAACCGCTTATAGCAATAACCTACTAGTCTCATCCATAGAAGGAAGAGAACTAATGATATGCATAGTGACATCAATAAGTAAATCCCTCACATACAGCCGTACTACCCCTTCTGTCACTTGGGTTCCCAACCTGCAGATTAGTCATTACTCATACTCCCTATACCTAGCTCAATCCTCAGGGTCTTGGGTACCTGACAAGTCCTTGGATTGAGGCAAGAGAGGATACAATAATCATCATGTCATACAAACTAATACATGATCCCATCTATGATAAATAACATGCACAAAAGTTACATGGCTAGGCCGAAGCCCTTAGCCCATGGAGGATTACTCACACATAGAAATGAAATCAAAGATCATAAACATTGCAATGGGAATCATGAGATTGATAGCAAATAGTCTTACAATATCGCCAATCAAAGATGAGATTTACTATTATATGTGGTGGAATATGGGTATGGTGGTGGAGAATGGTTTGGAGATTAGATCTAAGTCTATTCCTCCGGCATCTCTTCGGTGTTGTGGATGGAGATCTAGGGGTGGCTGGTGATTGGAAAGGAGCTTTGTTTCTCATCGCTCAGGCCTCTATTTATAGGGGCCCCTTCACAAAATTTGTTATGTTTGACCTAGCGGTGTTGATGGCAACTATACGACCGGAACTATATAGCCGGAATTTTATTCCAGCCATATAGTTGGTCGTTAAAGCGTTTGTCTCCACTTCACGACTCCTAGTTTCTTTGGGTTGTTGGAAATCTAGTATCTTTGACTTTAATTTAGTGATTCCCATCATCAAACGTCATTATCTGCACAGGGAAAAATAACAAGAAAGGATTGCATACCCCTTTGATCATTAGGAATTAGTGGCAAGGTTTAGAGAGATATTTTATCAAAAATATGAATAATATCTAGTTTAAATGTGGACGTAGATGGCTATATTTTAGAGCCATCACGCACCGGCCGATGACCGAAGCCGCTTGAGCCATTTACCGACGCCCACCATACCAGATCTAGTTCATCGGTTCTCTCTGCCACTACACCGGAGCTACGACCACGTTCACCGTGCCGATGGCATCATCGACTGCCCAAGCCCTGCTTCCCACCACCGACAGCTAGCCAACTGTACCACAACCGCTTCACCAATGTCCACCGGTGAGATCTAGTTCAACAATTTCCTTGTCCACCACTCTAGACCAGCTACACGGGCGATGCTCTCATCCACCACGCTGAAGCCGACATCGACCGCCCTAGATCAACTTCCCCGACACCAACAACCACTGCAACAGCACCACCATCGGGCCTCGCTGACCTCGACATCATCAAAATGGACACAAATGATGCTTAGATGCCCCTCCGACCATGGTAACTAAATTTCCATCCCGTTTTTGTTTGTCAGCAGCATAGCAGGTTCAAGGTTGTCAAAGTGAACTGCATTTTTGTAATCATGCTACATACTAAGTTACTTTGCATGCTTGTTATTTGTGCTACATACAAGGTCACTGAGCATGTTGGTTTGCATCACCCGCTCTACAAATTTTGATGTCATGCACATGTTTTTGGCTACTTTGTACAATAGTAATTGCCTAGTATTATGGGTTTGTTGCAAAATCTAAGTCACTAGAAAATATTAGTTTGCATTGACTGCTCCACAGTTGTCGACTTCTAGTATCTAGTTTGGCCTCAGCTAAGTTCCTACTATTGTTTCCTCCCTAGCTTCCGTCTGCTATCATGTAGTACCCATTTAAACTCTTCCTACTAATTCCATTATAAACTTTCTGTTGCCATCTGGTTCTTTAAAATATGCAACACAAACTATTTTCTCTTCTTTTGGATAGATCTCAAACATGGAACACTGTACATGTTGGTTTGCAAAGGATGTTCTACATGTTCACAAGTAATGCCTTTGTATTTCATATCTGGTTCTGTTTCGTCCTAAGAAACTACATAATTGTCCTCTACTATGTTGTTCATGGGTGGTTTGCATTCCCTGCTCTATAGGTTCAGGTATGACGCCATTATATTTTCTATCTAGCAACAGCTTCCATATTTGCTGAAATGACCTGGCTATTTCATATTTGCTGAAATTCTAAGCCACACACACATTGTTTGGTTGCTCTTTTCACTGAAGGCACACTTGTTTAATGCTTGTTTGCTTGTCCTGTTTTGTTTAATTAAACCATGGACCTGTAGTAAACTCCAGTTCAATGGGTAGTTTGTTTGCCTTGTTTGCTATAAAATTCTTTGATAATGATGATGGTTGTTTGTTTGCTTGCCTTGTTCTGTATTAACTTGTTATTACTTAGGTTCAGGCTGCAATTGTTGATATCGCCACCGAAGAGGGGTTTTACAATGTCTCAAGTTGGATTTCCAATGTATCTATCACACTCAAAGGGAGATGATGTTGATAGATTGAGAAAGCAAACTGGGGACTCTGCTACCCATGGGCTCAATCTCGATTGGCAACTGAAATGCTGAATTTTCTTACCCTTCAGTTTGTTAATGGTATTTAATAAGTTTAATAAGTTTGTTGCTAATGTAATATCTAGGTAAATCGCATAGGCCATTTAGGCATTTAGTTGACCTTGTCCCCACCTGGCAGTTGGCGGTACCATAACTGGGCCTTAGTATTGGACCATAATGTACTAGACCAACGTTGAACAGTAAATGATGCTACGTGACGGTCCATAATCACCTTTTTTATTGTTGTGATTGGTGTGGGCCTCGGAAATGCCGAAACAGTAAACGTATGTAACTATAATGGTCATTGCGTGCAAAAGGCCAAAACAGACACCACGAACAGGCTCGATGAACAGTAAATGGCCAGAATCATAGTAGGCTGCAAAGCGGCAAAAAGACTAACATCATTATGGTCCTGAACAGTGAAAGGCTTGAACATTAAAAGGCCTAGACAGTAATGGGCCTGACGTGAAAAATGCAGAACAATAAAATGGCTAGAACCATAGCACGCCAAAATGCAGTAAAAAGCCTACATCTTTATAGGATAGAATAGTGGAAGGCTTGAAAAGTAATATGCCCAAATTGTAAAAGGCCATAAAAGTAGCAGGCTAGAACATCAGTGGACTTTCTCACATATGGGACGCTAGTTGGCGGCCCATGTGTGAGAGGCTCGAACAGTAAAATACCAAAACAATAACAAACCTTCTCGCTAATGGGCCTATGGTGGGCGGCCGACCACGTGCTTTATGAACAGTGTTGGGCCTAAAGCAGGCTTTAACAGTGCTGGACCGACGTGGCACAAGCCTCTAATGGACCGCATAGTGGTTGACCAAGCTAGGCCTTACGCAGGCTGAAACAGTAATTGACCAGAAAGTTAATAGGCCACAGCTGGGCTGCGATGTGATGGGAACCTTCAACCAGCATAGGCCTTGGAGCAGACCATAATAGTAACATGCTTCTTCTTATTGGGCTTGACTAATGGGCTGGTCTACTTAATGTTTAGCAGGCCTTGGCTTCCACTATGGTTTTGCAACCGTTAACGGCTCTAATCAATCGTTATAGGTGGTAACTAGCTGTTAACAGTGGTAACCTGCCATTAACGATGTTTTACACATGGCATTTTGCATGACATCAACAGTCAACAGGCTGGCGAAACCGATCCACCACAACACGGTTTTATGTGGTGAAAGGGCGTGATCCGCCATGGTCAGAAAAATGTGGTGGTGCATTCTTTGGTGATGGAGATTTTACCATGGAGGCCATCCATCATGGAAGACTCTTCCACCATGAAAAACAGGCCTTCAACTACGAAAACCGTCAATTGTAAAAGCCAACTATTCTTGTAGTGATCATAGACAATGCCAATAATGCTTTGCCTCTAATAAAATGACTAGTGATTAGCCTTACTAACTAAACATGGGATCATTAAAACTATCACATGTGTGTTTTGCGAGAGGACTTCCTCGATTGGTTTTCGAGGGGGGACTTCAAATGGGCCAGTTTGGTGTTATATTATACTAACCGTATAGCTCTCTCTTATCTTGCTATAATAGCCAAAGTTGTAGCGTGTCTCTATAAGTTAGATAGTTGAAGCTTTGTTATTGCTGAGCCCACCATACCAATGTAGGCGAGGGCCAACAAATTCTAAGACTCGTCTTGTACTGGCCTTAGTACTGGCCACTCCCTTTTTCCTGTTCCCTCTGTCGGCACCCCTTTTGCTTTGATAGGTATGTAATCAGCGATGTTAGCAAGGTTAACCTTATGACTTGGCCTGGGCAAGGTTATGGACGTTGCTTGGTTATTCTTATGGACTCTTCGTCCCATTTGGTTCTTTTCCATACTCGAATACTATTTTGCTTTCTTCTTGAATTGTATCTTTGAAGTGCATCATTTGTATCATTGACTCGTCAAGTTGTTGTATATATATTTTTATTGTGGGTTCTATTGTAAATTATTGTGATGTAACTACTAATAAAATCCGCCCACACGAAAGTGTCTGGTGAACGTCTTTGAATCGCTTCTATGCGGATTTTGGCAGGAATACTAAGATCTGCATAGACCTGATTCAGGGGCGTTACAATGACCACAACCAGCACCTACATTAGGACCACCATCGCAAACACCTTTACATCGACTTGGAAGGGGCGCACCATGGATATCTTTGGTGCGGCTGCTTTGTACAAATCCAAGACCTCATTGACCCGCTACTTGTGAAGATATCACACTCAGGATTGGAATTACCGGACACCGAGGCATGATTAGATCATCCGTAACATGGAGGATTTTGGAAAGGGTAGTCTGCATGAGGCTAACATCATCTTAGAGGTTGTAGACCCGCTTTGTTGACTCCTCCAGGAGTTCGGAGATCCTTGCATTTTCCTTATGGGCATTGGAGAGCTAGCCTTGCATCGAAGTGTGCTCCTCCTCGAGCTTCCTCTTGTCCTCCAACATAGAGGTGCACTGATGGCAGATCTGCAACGCCTCCCCTTGCAGCTGTGACACCTTAATGGTCAGGTCGTCGGTACGGGCCTTGAATGTTTCATCAATATTGGCCCTTAGCTCCTACCTGGACAACATCTCCTTCTAGGGATAGAATAGGATAAGCGGAAGACGACATCAAGACAACTATGAAACTAGGGGAAGGGTGAATATGTATCCTTACCCTAATGCGTTGAGGCAGGATTGCAACATTGTCAAGAATGCTGGTGTGCACCCTGTTCCTAGAAGTTTGGCCCTGGAAGACAAACATGGAGCAGTAAGGAGAACACTGGCAGGGACCGCCTTCATCGTCATGGAGTACTATACTTTTGTATGGCGCTTCATCCCTGACATCAGGGCCCCACCAGATTGTCTGGTCTAGGGGACCATGTAAATCATGCGAGAAGTAATTGAGGAAAATTGAACGAAGCATCTTCACTATGGGCCTTCTTACCTATGAGCGGAAGTAGTCACAACTACTGATCTATCCTACTACACAACGGATTTGAGGGTTCCCCCTGATTGTTGGCATCCATGGGATCATCGACCACCAGGTCGAGTATGGATACTCGGGTATGCTTCCTTGTGATCATCCATATTCCAATAGGGAATTCCTTTTCTGTGGAGGGTCGACACCCACCTTCTCTCCCGATTCTTGTGGGGGAGGGTTTAGATGCTACAGAAATTTAGGAAGTTGTAATAGTATAAGACCGATGCTTTATTGTGAAGACTTGGATTTTTTGGTGGCCACTCCTTCCCTCTTTATTGTACGTGCATGATAGAGGGTGCATACCTGGTTGTCATTTAGGTTGAGAGTTATGCATAAGAAGAAATCAGTCATCCATGGTAAAGGAAAAGAAAGACCTAATGAAAATGCCAAAGATGCTAAACTAATGGGGTTACCTGTGGTGGACAAGTCATTAGCGACCAGAGTGCTGAGCGAGAACTTCTGGAGGTGAAAGAAATCTGCCACGACCTCGGCATAGAATACTCGCTCATCTGCAGGGAACTAATCCTCTCGGTGAGCTCCAGGGTATCAATGTTGGCATTGTTCTAGGTGATGTAATCAGCGACGGACACCGCTGGAGCGTCCAGAAATAGGGGATATGATTTCCTCATAGCACCAATCAGCCACCTAAAGGCCCGACCGCTCCATGACTATCTCAGGACAAGGGGATGTAAGTATCAACAAACCCCTACCGGAGGCTAAGTAGACACTTACACATAATCTGTCGTTGTTTTTGTTGTTGTTAAATTTGAGTTGATGGAAATGGAGAAACATATCAAGTGATGCTTCAACCCCCAAGTAGGATCAACACATATGTGATAACGCTGATAATATGGTGATGGAATTCGGAGCAAGCTAGAAGAGTTGGATCTTGAAGTGGTTCAGAACCTCGAGCATGAATCCATATAGAGGAAATTAAGCCCCACAGAGAACACGGTCAAGAAGAATTACCAATTCTCCTTCGTGAAGATCTAGAGAAGTGGTGCCTGAAGCGGATCTCAATCTTTGGTCCAGTGGGAGACACCTGTTGTTGACCAACTCTTCTATCTGGTCATACAAAGCGGTGCACACCAACCACTTCTCAGACCTCTCCTCCTCGGGCTCGATAGATAAGTAAGCCATTGGAGGAGATTTTCCTTCGAGGAGATAAATATGGGAAAATTAGTCCACTCTAGGAGTGATGAATCCATAAGTAGGGGACCTCTCAACAAGTCAAACGGATCAACCATGCTTCAGCTCTGAGAAAACGAAGGAAGAAGGGTAGAAAACTTTCTTCCCCACGGGGAAAGGTGAGGAGATTTATATGCAGTCGTTCGGGGAGAGACAAGCGGGTCAGATACATGCTACGAGGAAGACGAGTGAGGAATTAGCCCTATGGGACCTATAAAAATTGCTATGGGTTCACATTCGATGCGTCCCAGCAATGGTCATCATGGGCAGGAATATCATTCTGATCAATACCTCAAATTTCGCTGGCCATAAGGGATTCTCATGCATTGAAGACCTCCTGAAAGCAACCGTTATTGGCAGAAACAAACCGAGCGGTTCAGATCCATGTCCTCATGACCAAACATGAAAGAATACCTTGTTCTCCCTCATATGCCTGGACATGTCAGTAACTGACTTAAATGACTTTATCACGTCATCACTTACGTCGTCCTAAACCATACCTTAATCCTACTACGACCTACTTCCATCATGATGTGTCCACATGAATCATTGCATCCAAGCAATGTGGCATAAGGATAACCGAGGGACCTCTCATGTTGGTACTCCATGTCATGAAGATCTCTCTCTCTCTCTCTCTCCTTGAACCTCCTCGGGTCATTAAGGTATTTACACCCATAAAAAGAGATGTATTTCCCTCTGTTACTAACATCTTTCTAGGATGTCCTCGCAAGCCCACTATCATGGGATATTTGAGACGGATAAGTCATCAATCTTGCTTTAATGGAACTATTATGTTGAAATATTGAAGTCTTCGAGCTCATCAATCAAAGGTTGAACAAGATCTAGGATAACCCTGGTGAAGAAATGTCGTTTTATTAAAGGTACTGACCGGGGCTTGGTTGTGATAGGTGGATTAAATTATGTATCATACATAGGCCTTATCCAATATTCATTCTCACGAATAACTCGATGCCAGTGACTTGGAGGGACACATGCAAGAGCTCTCAACCAACTTGACCTCTCAAGCTGCAAGATGGCTCTCTAGAGGATCCTGAAGACCGGACCTACATCCAAGGGAGATCAATGATCAACTTGACATGCAAGGAAAGATGAAGTACTGTCGTGACTAAGGGAGACACTTACACCACCGATGGCTATATATACTGGAAAGACATTCACCTTAAGAGGGCACACCATAATCACCCAAGACATAGCCATTAGCCTTAGTTGTTAGCCCTATATTCATCTACTCTCGCCGGGTACTCTTATAATCCTGTCGAGATTCATCTTGTAGACACTTTGTATGATCTCTCGATCAACCTATTGAATAAAGTCTGAGGGAATCATCCCTGTTTTCCATAATCTTTGTCTTTGAAATCCAAACCTGCTAACCTGAGCTGATTGTCAAACAAATAAACTCCCTTTCGATCTTTGAAAGTGAGACTATTGTGGGGTCGTGAAAAGTTTCCTTCGTCAATGTGTGAGTAGTTTCATTTTTCTCGGGGAGATGGAGAAACCCTAGCATTATTATGAATTGAAATAAAGATGTGTTTATCCTTATTTGTATAATTGTGTATTCAAATATTCTCAGTGATTGCTACGCGGACATAGTCTGCATAGTGATTTTCCCCATCAGACAAGGAGGATATTGCATTGGTACTTTGTGGATGGTCTATGGTGTTATATGTGACATATCACACGAACGACCCATCAATGGGGAACACAAGTAATCCAAAGCGTTGATCTCCATACCATGGGGAGACCCTTAATCACTTGTGAAATGATGTTGCTACCCTCTGATGATGAGTGGTGGCTATGAGTGTGATGACTGCAAGTGCACATATCGTTTGTAGCTAGTTTTAAAATAAAGATATTGATCCCACAGGGAGCAGGAGTCTGAAGTCTAATAATTCTTGAAGTAAATATTATGATAGAAATGCTAAATAAAGTTCTAAATAACAAGATAAAATGCGAGTATTGTGTAAAAGGGTGTTTTTGGGTTTTAGGTATAAGAGCAACAATAAAGTAAAGTAAAATAACTGAATACAGAAAGTAAGTATCGCGTATGTAAGAGAGATTGGAACTGCAATAGGGAAAAAGCGTTCTCAGGGAGTAGCGGATACACCACTAGCATTATAAGGAGCTAAGATAAAGATTATTGTCATGAATATTCTCAACTATGTATGTGTGGGTGGAAATCCGTATTTAGACAAATAGGCAGCAACCGCTGCTCACATCATCCTCATAACCACAGCAGTCAGCAATCGACATCAATCGAATTACTACGCTATTAAGGGAAGTAATCATGTAGGACGTATCCCATGGTATGGATAGTGTTCCGTGAATTTCCTCGGTTTCCCAAGGTTATACGTAAGGACTGCCAACAACTTTATAGTCACTGTAAGTTCTAACACACCTCCATATTCCAACAAGTAGTTTCCTCCATCAAGTTCCCATGAGAGGCAAATATTCAAAGGTTGACTTCTGTCAACATCACACTAGTAGAGAATTTCTTATCAGCGGGGCATCTTTTTTCCTACCAATGCCGCATATGGGATGCGCCACTAGTGTTGCACCATTAGTAATTATTTATCAATGGCGCATATCAAATATGCGCCATTGATAGTGGGACAACCAGTGGCGCACGTTAAACATTCGCCATTGATATTTTACGAGTGGAGCATATATCCAAATGCGCCACTGATACTAGATGCACCACTGATACTAGCGCGCCACTGGCTGAATAAAAGATGCGCCACTGATGTTTCTTACAGGTATAATAATACAGGGCTCTCAGGTATTTATACAGGTACATATACAGGTATTTATACATATACAACAACAGTATAAAAACAGAGATAATAATACAAATAGAATTATACATCATCACATCAATTAGAACCCGACATAGTGACAAGTGCCCAAATATTATACAAGTCTAGAACAAGTTGATCTCATTTTCTCATACATTACACATTACAACAAGTTGATCATCATCATTAGCCAAGTCCTAAACTACTAAAGGACCGAGTAGAGTACAACCGCAATGGCAGTGATGAGCAAGACGGGGAGCACGATCATCAAGGTCTTCATCTGGTTCATGTCTCTCTCCTATCCAAGGAGGTGGTTCCTCCACCTAGCTTCCGCCTTCTCTCTCATCGGGTACCCTTTGTATCTGTTGCCACTAAACTTGTTCACTTGCTTGTGACAATCCTCCCACTCATCGTAGACTCCTGGGACCCTCCCTCTGAACACCACATAGCACGACATCTCTATACACAAGGCATATAAGTACTATATCATGCAACAGAAAGAATTAAAAGGTTCATCACATGCATCTCCACAAAAAAGAAGGTTTCGATCTAAGGTAAGCTATTAAGTTTCATACATATGGTAATAAGTAAACAAAGTCCAACAACGACCATTTCGAGCTAAGGCAAGTTAAAGTTTATGACACACACACACACGAGATACACAAACCGGCTGAGCGCTAGCTAGCTAGGAACACTACATCATGAAGACTTTGTTTTACATGGCGTCCGGAATGGTTTGTAGCTGTCTTTCGTTGTCCATGTCCTACAGTCACCCTGCGCCATGAGCCGTGCTTTGATCTCGCGCTTACTGAATGCTCATTTGCAGGATAAGGCCCCCCTTGTGATGACATCTTCTTGCACGATGGTCGCAATCTGAGTCTGGATGCGTAAGAAGTCGTCCTTAAGTTCATCATCATCCATTCTTGCCTCAGCTTTAGCCCATGCTCGAAGACTAGATGGAAACGTAATGATGTGTGCATCCCGAATGATCGCCCGCAGGTGATGGAGTGCATAGTAGGCCTCCTTGACATTGTTATCCGGCTGCTAGATGGCATCGGGTATAACCATGGTGGTGAAATACCGACCCTCTTTTTGGACGCTCTTGGCTCATCTGACACGGAACATCGGCACCTTCTCTCCGGTGTAGTCGAGCTCCCAGATCTCCTCAATCCTTCCAAAAAATCATTCCTTGGTGGTGGCTTCGTCATCGGCATAGGATATCATCGTTACTCCTGAGTTCTGATAGTCGCTGCTCATGTCCCTTTTCTCGGTGTAGAATCTGTACCCGTTGATGTCGTATGCCTGATATGTCCTCATGTTATGCATGGGGCCATTTGACAAGGTGAAAATTAGTTTTTCATCCTCTGTAGAAGGCTTTTGCGGGTCTGCGGGGGGGGGGGGGGAGGGGGGTTCTCTTGAAGCTTCTTCTTGAACCAATTCGTGAAGCTAGAGTTATGCTCTCTTGTTACGTCTCCCTTCTTCCTCAGCTGACCAATGTCAATGAACTTCTGCTTGATTAAGCTTTTGTGCTCTTCCACCCAAGGATCGACCAATTCGATGTGTTGTAGCACGACTCGGTGTGCCCTGTCAAAGTCGTCACATCGACCCTTCGTGCCGACATGCATGGTGCGAAAGCCCTTGCGGTGGCCATATCGAGCGAGCCTGCCGAGGTGCGTCCTTTTGGGCAGACCAGCAGGGTCATCCTCGTCGTCCGGGTTGGTTCATAGATAATTCTAAAGAGACACACTCATAGGTCAGAAAGCCCTTGGCAATGCTTCCTTCTGGATAGGACCTGTTGCGTACAAATCCTTTGATAACACCGTTAAGCCTTTCAAACGGCATCATGTTGTGCAAGAATGTTGGCCCGAGATGAATGATGTCATCCACAACATGGACGAGTAGATGGACCATGATGTCGAATAATGCGGGCGGGAAGTAAATCTCGAGCTCGCATAGTATCACGACGATCTCATCTTGTAGTGTGTCGAGCTGCTTCAAGCCAATCGACTTCCTCGAGATGATGTCGAAGAAGTTGTAGAGGCCAAACAGCATCTCACGGACGTGCTCATCCATTATCCCTCGGACCGCAATAGGAAGTATCTGCGTCATCAGCACGTGACAGTCATGAGACTTCATCCCGCCGAACCTCTTCTTCGCTTTGTCCAGATATCTGCCTATGTTCCCCGAGTAACCGTAAGAAACTTTGACTCCTAGGAGGCAGTTGAAAAACTGCTCAAGCTCCTGCTCACTTAGAGTGAAGCAGGCAGCCGGAAACACTGCAATTCCCCTCTTAACCCTTTTGCGGCGACCTTGAGTATCTTCAGGCGCTGTCTCATCATCATCATTATTGGGCAGCGGCGTCTCATGAAGTTCTTCCTTGATGCCAAGTTCCATCAGGTCATTCCTTGCTTTTGGCCCGTCTTTGGTCCTATCCGGCATGTTGATGATAGTGGCAAGTAGACTCTCGCACACGTTCTTCGTGATGTGCATGACATCAAGGATATGGGGCGTGTGGAGGTATTTCCAGTACGGCAGGTCCCAGAAAACAGGGCTAGCTTTCCACACACCATGCAGCGGATTCGTCCTCGGATGTTTCTTTCCTGGCAAAGGGCACTCTTCCCATTTGTCCAACATATCTTGGATCACTTCTCCGCTCCTCGGATGTGCTGCTTTTTCAAGCTCCACTTTGCCATCGGACAGATCTCTACGCTTTCTCCATGCGTGATCCTTTGGAAGCCACATTCGAGTCCGTTGGAACACGGTCTTTGATGACCTGGGATCCCTTGGTAGCTGGAGATGCAGGGTCTTATCCATGCACTTGACACATGCTTTGTGTCCGTGGTTCACCTAGGCAGACACGTATGAATAACCTGGATAGTCCTGCACCATCGTGAGCAGCGCGACTCTCATATGGAAATAATCTCCTATGTATGCGTCGCACGTATGGGCTGGCGTCTTCCACAGCATGGCTAACTCTTTTTTCAGTAGCCCGAGATACAGATGCATGTCGATCCTGGTTGTTTCGGCCCCTAAATCAGAATACACATGTGTACGTATCTCTGCTTGGTGCACAGCCAGGGAGGGAGGTTGTACGGCCATACAAACACGGGCCAGGTGCTATGTGTGCTACTCTGGTTGCCAAACGGATTGAGTCCATCGGTGCGCATACCAAGCCTGACGTTCCTTGGATCACCCTCGAAGTCTGGAAAGTCAATGTCCAGTGCATTCCACTAGCTAGCGTCCGAAGGGTGTGTGATGATCTTGCCCTTATGTGGATCATCTTCGGCTGGCTTCTTCCTTTCTGCGTGCCATTGCATGAGCTTTGCTTCCTTAGGGTCCACGAAATACCGTTGCAGAAAGGGAGTGATCGGAAAGTACCATACCAATTTCCGAGGAACTTTCTTGTTCCCTCTCTTGTATCGTCCTTGGCCACACACCGGACATGTGGTTCTATCCTTGTGCTCGTCCCGATAAAGTGCGTAGTCATTAATGCAGGCGTGGTACATAACATAGGGTAGGTTGAGAGGACATACGATTTTCTTGGCCACCTCGATACTAGTTGGACACGTGTTCCCCTTGGGAAGACGTTCTTGCCAGAATCTCATGTTTTTGTTGAAGCTTACGTCGGTCCATTTGCTTTGTGTCTTCATCTCCAGAGCCTTGAGTGTTACGTTCAAGAAGGTATCCTCGGGCCGGAACCTAGGATACAATGGAGTTTTCCCATCTATCTCCATAGGCGCTAGCTTGGCTTTCTCCCTGGCAGCAGCTTTGGTGTTACTCGTCTCCCTGAGAAGAAGTTCCTGAATAGGAGGGTCCTGCAAGGCCAAGGTTAGCCACGTCATTTGTGTGTCTGCGTCTTCTCCACCGACACCTCCTTCGTGATGATCATCATGTCCGTCACTGCCATCATCTCCTTCGTGTTGATCATCATGTCCGCCGCTGCCGACATCTCCTTCATGATCATGATCATGTCCGCCGCCGACATCTCCTTCGTGATGATCATCATGCCCGCCCTCGTCTTCAGGATCGTTGATGTCCTCGTCATTTTCAGAATCATAACCGTGCATGAAACCATGCGTGAGCAGGTGATTCTCCAGGTCTCCGGAATCAGGGTCAACCAAACTCCTGAGATTGCATGTTCGACACGGATATCTTATGTAGGTCCTCTTGTTTAGAATCATGTCGGCCACCGCGCGTTTCTTGTATCTAGCTGCTCGACCTTCGCTCATGTGTCTAACCATGGTTTCCTGCGTGGTATAGAGCAAAAAGAGAGAGTATCTTAGAACCACAGCACCATCATGCACACGCACACATGCATGCATGGCCGCCGGAAAAATTCGGCATGACCTCTCCTAAAAATGGGACATATGGATAGTGCAAAAATTTGCCAACACAGAAATTAATCGACATTTCGGCAAACATCCATGCACCACCAGAGCAAGCAACATGCTTTCTTCTTTGTCACCTGCAAACATTCATGCACCACATTCATGCAAACATCACCCCTCTCGCAATAAGAAGGCTTCACAAACATAATCATGCACACGCATACACACCGCACCGACGTCCACCCTCCACACAAAACATCCACATGCATGTCCTCAAACAACTCACTTAGTAGAATCGTTACCAAGCCAAGTCCGCGACGAGATAGTGTGGTTGTTAGAGAACAAGATGGATGCTGGAGGAAGAAAACTGGTTGGTTTAGTAGATCTACAACAATTGGAGAGGCTTCCCCTCACAAAACTATGAAGCAAGGTAGGTTCAACAACCAAGAATGGAGAAAAGAATGGAGAAATTGAGGTGGTGGGGAGGAGGACAAGCTAGATCTAGTTTGGGGGTGGTGGGTGGAGAAGAATAGAATGGTGGTGGTGGGTGGGGGTGGCTGCCAACTTGTAGATCTGGGCAAAGTTATCAGTGGCGCATATTACACGAAATGCTCCACTGATAAGTCTGCCACCTTTTCAGGTGGTGGGCCCCAAGACTTATCAGTGGCGCATTTCGTATTATATGCGCCATTGGAGGCAAATTATCAGTGGCGCATATATTGAATGCGCCATTGATATTCCTTCCACCTTTCAGAGTGATGGGGTCCAGGTGGGGCCCACATATTTATCAATGGCGCATGTAGGAAAGGATGCGCCATTGGTGAGGAGAATATTAATGGCGCATATTGCATATGTGCCATTGGTAAGAACATATGAATGTCGCATATGTCCATATGCTCCATTGATATTTGGTCCACAGCCCTCCAGGGTGTCGGGCCCACATTATCAGTGGCGCATTATTTGCGATGTGCGCCATTGGTTAGACAAAATATTAATAGAGCATATTTCTAAATGCGCCACTGATAACTATCAGTGGAGCATATTCAAAAAAATGCTCCCCTGATAATAAATCTATCCATAAGCCTTTCTCTACTAGTGTCAAGATGTAGAAAATCTGACACATGGTCACAGCGATGAATATCATAATAGACTTTATCTTATTTCAATCTCATATTAGGGTTTCTCCATCTCCCCAAGAACTAATGATCTACTTAGACATGGAGGCAATCAACATCTTGGCAATAACAATGGAATCTATCAAAGATGAATAGTACTTGTATAAATCCAAAAAGAGTACAAAAATTACAACAAGATCTAAACAAGATGTGGATGGGATGGATGGAGATGGTGGTGATGCAGCGGTGGATGATGAAGATCGATGCCTTAGCCTCCTGGATCTGCGCAGGGCGAAGATGGATCCCTGGTGGGTGAGTTCCCCCTCCAGATGCCTTCCGTAGGTGAGGTTTCTGCGATTTCTAGGTGTTCTGTATGTCGTCTCCCCGATCTAGTTGCACGGTGTGAAACTATTTGAGGAGGCGGAGGCAGCACCAACTATACGGCCAAAACTATACGACCGAAATATTTATTTCGGTCGTATAGTTGGTCGTTGAACCCTCTGTCTCCTTTGTTTGCTTCTGGTTTTCTTATGGTATTACTAATATTTCCCAAATAAGCGATTTACATTGTTTTTGACTCCTTTTCTCCATAGTACAACTGCTCCAAGAATTGTATCCATTGGATCCATCATTTGCCCTAATCCTGGTGAAAACAGACATAAAATGTGCGCGTGAGCGCCATAAAATACCAAGATCCTACATCTACAATGCAAAATAATAATGTAAAACATGATGCAAATATGCACTCATCAACTTCCCCAAGCTTAGACTCTTGCTCGTCCCAAGAAAGTTTTAGCTTAATGGATGTGATCCTCATATTCATGAAGATGAGTCGATTAAAATAAATGAGGCAGTTGCATCATGTGTTTATCATATACGATACATAGGAATAAGTTCATGAATAGTACCTTACTTTAACCATCTGAATAGTATTAGCAGGCTTGCACACCTTAGTGTTCAACAATTCATAAAAGATGAATCTCAATATAATGTAAAAGTATCCGGTTCAACCGAATGAGTTAGTGATGTAGTCCAAAGTGTTTTAGGATAAATGTATTCACTTGGGATTAAAAATCTCAAAAGTGTCTCTTTGTCATACTACAATACAGTGGTATATGCCTATTTTCTCTTTGCACACTCGCTCTTTTTCTTCTTTCTTTTCTTTTCTTTTCTTTTGTATATATGCTCACACTTTTGTTTAAGTGTTGTACAAAGGAGCTAGCCATATATTACACTTCATGTAGGAATTCAAAGTTTAATGATCTCAATTATCAAATTCATATTGTATATGAAGCATTCTTATGACTTGTAGATTCTACCTCAACTTGTTCTCACTCTATTTTGATAGCACTTTCACTTTCCTTTGCTCAAGGTTTATTTTTCAACTTAACTGTATAAATAAATTTTTTCTTTGTAAATCAAACCGTAGACTTACAGCATATTGACCAAATTATCTTTATGTGTTCCATTAATACCAATGATGTGGAAGACTCCTATTGCTATCATCAAGTGCGAGTAAAATTATACTCAAGCCATTCATATATCATTAAAGAAAACACAAACTCAATATTTCCCCATATATAATAATAAACTTGGAATTTCATTAAATGGATCGACTATTCCTGAAGGGAATTCTAATGATGTAAACTTCATTGCTAGTTTGAACTAATGCAAAAACAGTAATAAAAACTTATAAGATAGATTACATGGTCTTAAAGATCTCCCAAATCTTGGAATCAAGCCATGTGGGATCAAATAATCCCCTGCGATTATTTGATACCGTGATTATTGTAGGTCAATGTGGTGCCATGACACGTGGTATCTTATCCTCACGGGCCAGCCCAAGATGGAGGGACTGATTGACAACTTCTAATTCTTTAACACACAACATGTAGAAAAGATTATTCCGTTCTAGCACTTTCACTTGTTCTTTAATGAACTCATTGTTATCCTGAAGTGTTTGTAGGGCCTTGAGACTCATAGAAAAACCTTCTTCGGTTGTCTGCTTGATATCTTCATCAAGTTTGTCAAGATAAAGTCATGGCAAACGAAGGTGTTTGGGTGTCCCTAGCTTCTCCTTGTCCAATTCTTCAATGTTTAGCTCTAGGGCCTTCCAATACCTCTTCCGACACCCATGATCAGCGTCGAGGAACTCTACAGGGATGGTCTTGATCTCCTTGCCTTGCTCCCTATTGCTCCCGATCTCCATAGGAGCCTTTCTTCTTGGCTTCTATCCCTTAGTTGAGAGTCCTCACGTGTGAGTAAGAGGAAGATTGGTTTCTAGAGATTATGATTACAGAGAGAGAAAATGGCAGTATATAAGGGGGTCAGAGGTCGATAAAGCTCGTGAGAAACACCAAATTGTCGCCCAAGAAAAGAATCTTAATGAAATAGGGAAAGAAATCACGGACTTGGAAGTGTCCTGTCGCGTAATGACCAACTATACGGGAGCGACCCTTATAGCTCTGACCGTATATTTGGTTCCGGGCAGATATTTCCAAATATCTCGAGTCCAGGTCGATTAAATCACGACTCGGAACCGACAATAAGAGTTTTTTAGATGAATAAACGAAAAGACAAATGAAAAAGTGTCTGAGAGTTTAACGATCAACTATACGGTCGGAATTTTGGATCTGGTCGTATAGTTGTGACCGTGTAGATACAAACACCGAAAATCAAAAGTGTCTGAGAGTTTAACGACCCACTATACGGCCAGAATTTTGGCTCCGGTCGTATAGTTGCGACCATATAGATACAGAAACCAAAAATCAAAAGTATCTAAGAGTTTAATGACCAACTATATGGCCAAAATTTTGGCTCCGATCGTATAGTTGCAACCGTATAGGCTCAGATATTGAAACCAATTTCACAAAGATGATATCGAGAGTTTAACGACCAACTATATGGTGGGAGCTTCCTCTCCGGTCATATAGTTCCAGTCGTATAGTTGGTAAAAACCCTCTAAAACTCTAGAAAAACACAAGGAATTCAAAGGCAAAGTTCTCAGAAGTAAAATTTGTGAAAACAAATCACTTATTTGGTTAAGAACACTTACCTTGCACTTACCAATTGCTTATTCGGGGATGAAAAGTTCCTCCAACAACAAAGACTTCTTCTCTCTTTGGAGGAATTGACCTTAGTTCATTAAGTAATCCTCATAAATGAAAATCACCAGGACTAAGGTTCCTCTCAACAAGATTGGTGTCTTGCTGAGCAATCATGGACACTGCATCTAACATCTTTATCTCTTGCCTCTGCATAATCTGCAACTCAAATTCTTGAAGTGAAAGAATCCAACGGATCATTCTTGGCTTATGGTCTTTCCTCTCAAGGAATTCTTTTAAGCCATCACGATCCATGTGAACTCTTACCTTTGCACCAACTATGTAAGAACACAATTTATCACAAGAGAAAAATACAGCAAACAGTTCGCTTTCTTCCTTAGGGTAATTCTTCTGAGCACCATTTATAATTCTACTAGTATGATGTATAATATTATATTTGTGGCAAATGTGTTGTCCTAGAGTTACTCCTACAACATCATCACTAGCTTCACATATTAAGTCAAAGGTCGTATCCCAAATAGGTGGTTTGATAATGGGAGGACGGGATAAAGCATTTTTGAGTTTATCACAGGCTTCAAGACATTTATCGTCAAAATTAAATCTTACTCCCTTTTACAGGAGGTTAGTCAAAGGTTTAGATATTCCAGAGAAATTTCTAATAAACCTTCTATAAAAACCCACATGACCAAGGAAACTTCTTATACCTTTAATATCCCTAGGTTGTGGCATTCTCTCTATTACCTCAACCTAAGCTCTATTGACTTCAATTCCCTTACCTGACACCTTGTGTCCAAGGACTATACCTTCTTTGACCATAAAATGGCATTTCTCCTAGAACAAGATTAGTTTCTTCACAATGCTGCAAAACTCTTTTGATATTATTTAGGCAACTAGTAAACAAAGTTCCATAGATAGAAAAGTCATCCATAAATACTTCCATTATAAGTTCTATAAAATCCACAAAAATAGCAGTCATGCATCTTTGAAAAGTAGCAGGAGCATTACATAAACCAAAAGGCATATGTCGGTAAGCATGTAAACCATAAGGACTAATGAAAGTTGTTTTAAGGTGGTCATTAGGATGAACAGCTATTTGAGAAAAACCAGAGTATCCATCCAAGTAACAAAAATGAGTTGGTTTGCTAACATTTCTAAAGTTTGATCTATGAACGGTAAAGGATAGTGATCTTTCCTAGTTTCTTTATTTAATTTTCTAAAGTCTATGCACATCGTATGCCCAACAATAGTTCTAGTAGGTATCAATTCATTGTTTTCATTAGGAACAACAGTAAAACCGCCCTTCTTAGGGACACAATGAACATGACTTACCCATTCACTTTATTTAACAGGATAGATTATACCTGCATCCACTAGGTGTATAATTTCTTTTCTTACCACTTCTTTCATTTCAGGCTTCAATCTTCTATTAAATTTCGCAACTGGTTTAGCACCTTCCTCCATGAATATTCGATGGAAAGCTATCATGGGACTAATGACCTTCAAATCATCCATTTTGTACCCAAAGGCCTTGCGATGCTCCTTAAGTATCTCCATTAGTTCTTCTTCTTCTCCTCCTAAAAGTTTAGTACTAATAATAACAGGGAATTTATTTGTATCATCTAGAAACCTATATTTGATATTATCTGGTAGAGTCTTCAAGGTTGGGGGTGGTAGTTCCTCGTCCCCTCTCTTTTTTGGCTCTTCAAAAGCCTCATCAGTCGGAGGTCCCATAATGGGAAGTGAATCAAAATCATCTTCTAGTTCTCCTAGGGACTTGTCCTCCATAACTATTTCTTCATAATTTGGATCTTCATTTATTTCTTCTTCTTGATTACTAAAGAAAAGAGCCACCATTTCCTCATTAGTTCTCTCGTCCTTTTCTTCTTGTATTTGTGGAGTTTTGTCTTTAAATTTGGAAAAGTGGGATTCATTTTCCGCTGCCCAAGCTTAAGAGAGACAATCTCCTTCTTGAAATTAACATAGGCACCTATATCACCCAAAAAGTTCCTTCCGAATAGAATTGGGCAAAGAGTATCAGCTGGCATATCAACAACTACAAAATCAATAGGAAAATCTTTCTTGCCAATTGTGGTAGTTACATTTTCAACTACTCCCATTGGAATTCTAAGATTCTTATTCACTAACATAATTGTCATATCAGTATTTTCAATTGTAGCCAGTTCTATTTCTTCTTTTATTTCTAAGTAGAAATCATACTATATAACATTAACTTTGGTGCCAAGATCGCATAAATCATAATGCGAGGTCTCTTTAAATATGTAGGGAATAATAGGCTTACCCACATCTTTTACTTTTGTTTTACCTTCAACCAATACGAAAGTTTCTTCATCAAGTTCAACTATGTTACAATGTGCGTACATAGCCATAATTGCTTCCTTTGTTACCTCTTCATCTTTGGTTTCTTCCAGATGTTCCACGACTTCTGGCATACTTTCTTCTTCCTTCTTCTCCTGTATTGGTTTGACCTTTTCATATTCAAGAATATGCTTTTGAGTAGTGTTAGGGAAAGGCATCTCATTTATTGGTTCTAAGGAGACCAGTGTTGCTTTATCTTCTCTTTTCTTCTCAGGTTCGGGTGGGGGATCATAATTGACCGAAACCTCTTTTGGAGCTTTGATATGTTCTGTAAAAGCTTTAACAACTTGCAACACAAGATCTGAATCCAAATAAAGTTCTTTAGATAATTCTTTAACATGGCCTTTTTTAATATAGTCATGAATGAAATCATGTTCTATTTATACGCGTCCTTCACTTCCTAGACCAAAATTCCATGAAACTCTATGATCACGAATTCTATTAAGTAAATCCCAAGCTTTAGGTATAGGAAGATTCATAAAGGCTCCTTCTGCAAAAGAGTCTAGTTCAATTTTATTAGGTTCAATTAAACCACCATAAAAGATATGCAGTAAATACCAGTCAGGCAAATCATGATGAGGACATAGTCTTAGTAAATCTTTAAATCTAATATAAGCTCTTACTAGTCCTTCATTATAACGATTCTTCCAAGTCATTATAAGACGCCTGATTTCAAAAGATTTTGATAAAGGATAATATTTTGATAGAAATTCACAGGCTAGATTATCCCAAGTAGTAGTGGCTTCAGGGGGTAGAGACATATACCATGAGAGAGCTGTACTTGTCAAAGTCTGACTTAAAATTTAACCCTTACCTCATCAGCGGTATATCCCGTCAATTGAAAATATCCACATATATCTTTGAAACATGCAATATTCTCATATGGATCAGGATCTTCTTCATCTCGAGTAAATTTCTTCTTGTGTAAAATACCAAGTAGTAGAGAATTTATTTCAAACCCCCTTGTCTTCTCATTGGAGTTGTCTCTTTTATAAATATCATAGGGCTTCCCAAAGTAGTTGAGTGGGTTAGTACTAGTCATATGCTCAAACTCCATCATGTTGGTGGAAACCTGTAACTCAAAACAAAACTTAGGAAGACAAAAATAAATAAGAAAAAACTAAAATAGCTTGATGACTGCAAGTGCGTAGATCGTTTGTAGCTAGTTTCGAAATAAAGATATCAATCCCACAGGGAGCAGGAGTCTGAAGTCTAATAATTGTTGAAATAAATATTATGATAGAAATGCTAAATAAAGTTCTAAATAACAAGATAAAATGCAAGTATTGTGTAAAAGGGTGTTTTAGGTATAAGAACAACAAAAAATTAAAGTAAAATAACTGAATACAGAAAGTAAGTATCGCGTATGTAAGAGACATTGGAACTGCAATAGGGAAAAGTGTTCTCAGGGAGTAGCAGATACACCACTAGCATTATAAGGAGCTAAGATAAATATTATTACCATGAATATTATCAACTATGTATGTGTGGGAGGAACTTCGTATTTTGACAAATAGGTAGCAACCGCTGCTCACATCATCCTCATAACCACAACAGTCAGCAATCGACATCAATCGAATTATTGCGCTATTAAGGGATGTAATCCCGTAGGATGTATCCCATGGCATGGATACTGTTCTGTGAGTTTCCTCAGTTTCCCAAGTTGATACATAAGGAGTACCAACAACTTTATAGTCACTGTAAGTGCTAACACACCTCCGTCTACCAACAAGTAGTTTCCTCCATCAAGTCCCCATGAGAGGAAAATATTGAGAGGTCGACTTCTCTCAACATCATGATGTAGAAAATCTAACACATGGTCACAATGATGAATATCATAATAGATTTTATCTTATTTCCATCTCATACTAGGGTTTCTCCATCTCCCCAAGAACTAATGATCTACTCAGACATCGAGGAAATCTACATCATGGCAATAATAATGGAATCTATCATAGATGAATAGTACTGGTATAAATCCACAACAAGTACAGAAGTTACAACAAGATCTAGACAAGGTGTAGATGGGATGGATGTAGATGGTGGTGATGCAGCTATGGATGATGAAGATCGATGCCTTAGCCTTTCGGATCTACGCAGGGCGAAGATGGATCCCCGGTGGGTGAGTTCCCCCTCCAGATGCCTTTCGGAGGTGAGGTTTCTGCGATTTCTGGGTGTTCTATATATCGTCTCCCTGATCTAGTTGCACGGGGTGAAACTATTTGAAGAGGCGAAGGCAACTCCAACTGTACGGCCAAAATATTTATTCCAGTCGTATAGTTGGTCGTTGAACCCTCTGTCTCCTTTGTTCGCTTCTGGTTTTCTTCTGATATTATTAATATTTTCCAAATAAGCAATTTACATTGTTTTGACTCCTTGTCTCCATAGTACAACTGCTCCAATAATTGTATCCATTTTATCCATCATCTTTCTTGATCCTGGTGAAAACAGACATAAAATGTGCGCACGAGCGCCGTAAGATACCAAGATCCTACATCTACAATGCGAAATAATAATGTAAAACATGATGCAAATATGCACTCATTAGAGTGACAAGGGCATGACCCTTCAAGTGCCCACTGTTGGTATATTTGGTTCAATAGAAGGGCCACTCAAAGATATATTAAGGTCTGTGAAGCCCATGACGGTTTGGATGATATGAAGCCTACAAGAATACCAACTCCAAGCATACAAGACAAAGAAAGTCCAAGACTAGTTTACATAGAAACTCTAGCTTGTACTCCTATTTGTACCTAAGACCTATCCTCCCCATATATAAAGGCTTGGAGGGTGATAGCTCCAAATTTTAAACTTTTTATCGAGGATTTTCCATTGGTTTTCACCGGGT
This sequence comes from Avena eriantha, assembly GCA_910589775.1. Lineage (NCBI taxonomy): Eukaryota > Viridiplantae > Streptophyta > Magnoliopsida > Poales > Poaceae > Avena > Avena eriantha. The sequence goes on along the minus strand of OU342746.1, from coordinate 97,025,973 downwards.
TTTGTTGGTTTTGACCTTTTAAGTAATGATAACAATGCAAGTTAGCGGAAACTTTTTTTGTTGTATGGGTTTTCATGTATTAAGCATTCATGGAAGATCTGAGAGCATTTATGGGTTGATTACATCTAAATGAGCAAATACCCAATTGAAGAACCTTTCATTTGAGGTGTGCAGAGCCTATAACAACCACTGGTACAGTCGGAGGCCGTCTATACAGCCCGCTCGTACGACCTTCCTTTGCCTCTGTTATATCAATACAAGAAACTTTCATGAAGGGAAGAGACGACGAAATACAAACACAACCACCACAAATAGTCCTAGAGGAGAGGAGATCGGATCTAAAGAAGGAGAAGAACACCACCTCATCCTTCGATGACCCCCAACCTCTCCATCATAACCTACACCATCATCCCCACTTGTAATGAGAGAGAGCTTAATACTTTTAAGATTAGGGTTTGAAAATCTATTCTACTTTGGCTTGTACTTGATTTGATCTTCAATGGTATTGTGGCTTGCTACGGTAAAGTTGAGATGATTTCCATTTGCAATATGATTATGCCTTTGATCTATCTTTCTCTCATCTCTGAGTAAATCTAAATAGACGTGGGAGATGTTGGGGATTGGTGATATGTGTTGTGCCTCCTATATTTCCATCTATTTGTGATTATTTTCATGATTATTATATTGTGAGAATGACTATCAATGTTTTCCTAATGCTTGTTGTCCAATTTAAGGGCTCGGATAACATGATCTTGAGATCTCATAGGTATGAACTTGTTTACTAGTGAATCGGTGAGCCCGAGTGACATGGCGGATATCAAAGAGGAGCTAGTACAACTCGAGGATAAAAAGGAACCATCAAGTTTAAAGCCTTGATCTTGTCAGAAGACCTTAATTGATGTGTTGACCATTACTATGGTAACAGACAGACGATCACTGGGATTGGGAAGAATCTACTAAGAGGACTCATGATTAGTATATGGGTTGCTTGCCTACTCACATATGAATAAGAAGTATCAGAGTCACTCATCCCATTTTTATTCACTTGACATATTCACTATCACCATGAACCGTTTCTCTCCGCGCCTAACTTCTCACCTGCAGGATTCTAAACAAATCCTCTACTTTTACTTTTATGTTAATTACTTTTAGTACCTTTCATTACTTAAATCTATTATCTATCTCACTCATCCATTTCCACTCACGACACTAATAGTAAATTCTCTCAAGACAATGTGACACCTTGGGTGCGACAGAAACGCCTCAGATAGACACTTCCCTAAGCTCCTTGTTGGGATCAATATAAAAAATGGAATTAATACTTCCATGAAAACATGCTCTGATGAGCGTATGCTCTTGTAGACCATCAAGCTATTTTCTGGGGCCACTGGAGGGGAGCTAAGTGATAAGTGCTAAGTGTTTGTTTCTTGACATTTGTAAGTTTTGACATTCTCCATGATCCCTATTGAAGATAGAGGTACTACGCGTTCTAGTAGAACTTATTTACCTCCTTACATTGAACGTATTCATACTCAAAGATGCCTAGAATTACTTAAATATATTCTAACTCACATTATCTAGACATGAACAATTTGATTCCTATGATGGTAGATTTGACCATCACCCAAGAAGACGAAGAACTTGAGCAATCATTGGGAGAATATGGGAATTGTAACATACCACCTCTATGTGTAATAAATAAACAACATGTTTGTGAGAATTGCATACATGCATTACATCTTGCACTTGGTTCTAATCAAGAGAGAACAAAATCCTAAACCCTAATTTCCCTCCTCCTCTGAAATTCATTCAAAATATTTTGAATTTCGAAAAATACCAAAAGCTTGGAGCCCAAATTGAATAAGAGGGCCCCTGAGTGTTTTTGTTTCATTTTACAAGTCTCTTGTATTTCTGAAATATACAAAACAGAAAAGAAATTGAAATACAATTGGAAAATAGAAAAACAGGAAAATAAAAACTAGTTGCTAACCCTAACTGGGCTGAAGCCCACCTTTCTCTCTCTCCTCTCTGCCGCTTGCGCGCAGCCACCAGCAACCGCTGCCTTTGCTTTGCCGCAGCCCATCCGTGGCCCAGCCAGCTCGCAGCCGGCTCGTACCCCTTCGCCCCTCTTTTCTCTTTTCTTCCTCCTCTCGCCAGAAGGCCGCTGACGACCGAAGCTACTGCGTGGCGATGCCGGTCCGGTTCCCGTACCGCAGTGATCCCCGCTACGAGGAGATTAGCGCTACTGACGCTGTTGGTGCCTATAAGAACATTCTCTGCCGCTCGGAAGAACCCTAATCCCCTACTTTCCCCAATTTCTTTCCCCGGCCGAACCCTAGTTCGCAGGAGCTCTGCTGTCCCGCCATTACTGCGCTCACCTCACCCTGCCGAGGCCATCGTTGGATCCGCCATGTCGTCCTCGTTCACCTCGTCCAAGCATGTTTGCTGGAGAAGCCCCCGGCGCCGCAATTGATAGCTCCCTCCCGAGCTCCGGCCACCGTCGACATCGTCGATTTCGACCTCACTAGGCCTCACCGCCACCTCTACCGTCCTCGTGGTGAGCTCTCGATGCTAACGCACCCCTCCGCTTACTTCCTCTCCCTTTGGTTCCCCTCCCCATCGACCACCTGCAAGCCCCACCGATGGCCATGGTTGTGTGCGCAGCTCTGGTGACCAAAGTCGAACGGTGCCGCCCCTAGGTGGTTCACCGCGACCCACCGCTTCGAACGTGCCCCCTCCTGCAAGCCCGCATCGCCTCCTGCGTCGAATCAGAGCTCGACCTGGAGCAGTCCCCGTTGATGACGTTATAGTGATGCAATAACCTTTTCTTTTGTTAATTGTTTTCTCTAATTAGTTATATGACATGTGGGCCCAGTATGTCAGGGTTTTAATAATTTTGGAAACATTTTCTGAAATGATCAAATATCTGACATGTGGGTCCAGGTTGTAAGATATTTAATAATATCCAAAAATGTTTAATTTTTTTTAAAATGATTTAAAATGGATTAAAAATGGGAAAAATCATAACTAATTCATTTTAAGTCAGAAAAATACAAATAATATATCAAAATGTTCAGAAAAATGAGATATATCCAATAGACTCATAATCATGCATTGTAAGTTAACTTACATGACAAGTTTAATTACGAGAAAAAAATAACCACTCTCATATGCATCCGGGGTTTCTCCAAATTAGTGTTTGGACCCTTCGGGTCCCACTTAAAATGACCAAGCATGTACTAGGGTTTTATTTGAATACAAATTAACTTGGCATATCATTCATATAGTATGAGCATTGCACATGCCATGTGTTGATTGTTGCTTCTTCTTTCTGGTGTTGGTTCTTCGCGAATAGGAATTGAACCCAAACCTAAAGTCAATGCCACCGAAGAGCAGTACCGTTTCAACAATGGACAAGGAAAGTGTAGCCCCATCATTCTGAACCTATGTTTACAAAGTATATCATGTCCGCTATATGCATACGATTCCAATGTGGTCTTTTGTTTAAGATAGACTATCCTATCTTCTGCATGTTTTCCTTCGTACACCAAGATACCGATCCACCGCTCCTAGCATAACTAGGGTTGAGCTTATGAATGTTGCTAGTGCCATCTTTCAGTCAAGCTTAGCCATGCTTAGTGTTACAATACCGATCCATCCAGATGATGCATCGGACATGCGATGAACCAAGTTTGATAGGATGTTGAAATATGATCGGAGATGGTTAATAAACATGCTAAGATAGGTATGGGAGGCCATGTTGGGTGTGGGTTTTGTAGTCCCATGCTAGCCACCCTTAGGATCTGAGTTCTTGCCTCTTGAACCAAGACAAGCGTACAACCACACGGGAGACCTGGAAACCCCCTCGACTCACTAACTTGCCTAGTAGATTCCATGAGTCACATCGTTCGAGCGTTCCATTCGACATATGCATTCTGGTTGTTCTCGAAGGCGGTGTTGGAGGTGCATTCATACAGGTAGGTAAGCGTGGCCGGGAACAAGAGAGGCACGGCCTCCATAATCATGAACCCTGCGCACATCTCTAGGGACCGGCTTCGGGACTTGACCCGTTACGGCGGCATCTCCTTAGGGTGTGACTCATGGTCTCGGCGAAAGCAGGGTAAAGGTCGTGGTCAACCACCCTCCGCCGGCCTTCCAAGGAAGTGGGCTAATAATTTGGCATTAAGAGTCAGTTGGTACATCTGGGTAAAGTTGTGCATCCCTGCAGGGTAATAATCTTTTCGAAAAGCTGTGTCCATGGTTATGGACGACTTGGGAACAAACATGACGATCATAGAGAACTATAACCTAATGTTAAAACTTGGAAACTAATGAGTGTTCTGGAATTTCTTCCTCCGGGTTCTTTGAGGGGGTGTTCCAAGTTGAAAGGTTCTCAGATGATGATGAACACAATATGAAGGACCTATAGTGTAGTCTGCTTACCCTTTTTGGAAATGATCTGATTAGACGAGCCTCTTCTCTCACTTGTTTTCAAAACAAAGTTGGCTTGTGCAAATTAACCATAGAAATCCTTTCTAAACCAAGCATGTACCGTAGGTTATTAAGTCTTGCGGAGTACATCCTGTACTCAACCTTGCCTCGTTGATGTTTTTCTACAGATGAAGCTATTCCAACAGAAGGTGGTTTCTACGTTGATGTCGACGAGTAGTTGGGGTTCCCGGGTAGCAGCCTAGGATCTATGGAAGGGTCGTTTGCTTATGTTCAAGGCCTCTTAGGCCCTTTTCTAAGTTTGTTGTTTAGAACAACTTGTTTGCTTCCATTTCTTGGTGTTTGATGCGTCTTTGACCCCTTGTTTGTAATACTTGTATGCAGCTCTGATAAGAGCGTACCTTAATAATGTATGGTTTGTATGTTCTGTAATGTTACTGAATTATTCCCTGCGCGCTTCGAGCTCGAGGTTAGGCTTATGTCAGATGAAGATCTGGTATTTGTCTAACCCTGATCCTGGGTCGTGATAGATTTTGGTATCAAAGCAGGACTGCCTGTAGGAAACCCTTCTTACTGGTCGATGTTGAGTCTAGCACTTGTGAAAACTATTTGAAAGTTAAAATTATTTGCAAAACTCTAAATAGGACTCTTTTACTCCTTATCTAGGGTTGTTCTATTGTTGAGTTATCTTACCTTGTTTGGTTGAAAGGTTTTCACTTCTCGTCTATCATTTTAAATTACTAGGATATACGGGGTTGGGTTGTTCTTCTAGTACTCCGTATCTGGTTGCAAAGCTTAGAGTTTCCAAGATATATCCGGGCATATGAAGCATTGTTATCAACCTTGCTAAGGGTGTTTGGAATTCAACTTATTTCTTCTCCTATGATTTGTTGGTATCATACCATATTGCATTCCATTGTTATGGTTTGTATTTAAGTTGGTAGCGTATACATTTCGTATGCTTGTTCTACTGCCATACTTGGTGTTATGATGTGACCTCAACTAATATGGCTGATTCTACCGTGTCCGTTCGATATGGTTCATGTCATCTTTTGATGTATTTCTCTTGGTGATCCAATCTCACGGGTTCTGTTTTCTCCTCAGGATGTCTTCCAGTACTCGTGGTTCTGTTGGCCGTCGAGGCCACAACAATGTTGATGAGGAACTTCCGCCACCTCCCGCAATGGCCGAGGTTCTGAACAATATTGAGACCAACCATCTGAGGATTGAACGCCTTCTCGAGCGTGTGGCTCAGAACACTGAACGTCGCTCTGACAACTGTGTCACACTTGGGGATTTCATCCGCTCATTTCCTCCAATCTTCAATCACCTCCAAGGACCCCCTTGATGCTGATGATTGGCTTCGCACAATTGAACGCAAGTTCAGTGCTCTTCATGTTCGTCAGGATGACCGTGTCAACTTCGCCACCTATCAGCTAGAAGGTGAGGCTGGTGTTTGGTGAGATGGGTATCTGGATATGCAAGCTCAAGGACATGTTGTTACCTGGGAGGAGTTCGTTGCAGCTTTCTACGCCTCCTATATTCCTAAGCCCATCATGGATCTAAAAAGGAGGGAGTTTTTGGACCTGACTCAGGGGCGTATGGATATTGAAACATATGGGCGTGAGTTCACCCGCTTGGCTCGTTATGTATGTGACCAATGATGAAGATAAGAAAGAGCTGTTCCGTAAGGGACTTAGTCCAACAATTCGTTATGAGTTGTTTCATTTCAAGTTCAGAACCTTCCAGGAACTGCACAACCAGGCTCTTACTGTAGAGCATGGAAGAAAGGAAATGGAGGTTTCCCAGAAGCGTGAAGAAGGGAACTCTCATGCGTCTTCTTCTGGCAACAAGAAGTGTCGAGTCTTTGTTCCATATAGTGATGTGCCTCGTGCTCCTTATGCACCCAAGTCAACTGGCAATGCTCCTCGTCCGCCACAGTCAAATACTGGTGGAGCAAGTTATCATCCTCCTGCTGGTTCCTTCTCTAGAACTACCTGTTACTCATGTGGTCAGCCTGGTCACTATTCAAGGGAGTGTCCTCAAAGGGCTGTTGGTCGCAATGATCAACCGACGAAGAAGTATGATAAAGCTCAGGGTGCTGGACATGGTCACCCGATTCATGTGACTGCTGAGGAAGCTCAGGAAGATCCAAGCGTCATTCTGGTACGCTTCGTGTTAATTCAATTATAGCAACAGCTGTTTGACTCTAGAGCATCGCATACATTCATATCTCAATAGTTTGCACGGATGCATGATATACATTTTGAAGCGATGCCTTCCCCTATAGAGATTAGAACTCCTGGGTCTCGTTGGCAGACCATCTGGGTTACTCATGGGGTTGAAATAGATATTGGATACCAGAAGTTTCCCACTTCCCTCATTGCACTTAAGTCAACTGACATTGATGTCATTCTGGGCATGGACTGGTTATCCAAGTATCAAGTCGTCATTGACTGTGCACTTAGGACTGTTACCGTGACCTCCCCTATTGGCATAACAATCAAGTACTGGTCTGATGGGTCAAAGTCTCCATCGGCAGTTTCTATTCCGTTTTGGAGTTGTATGCCATGGAGGGTATGCAAGAGTTATCCCCTCTAGAAGTTCAAGATGTCCAGGTAGTCTGTGATTTCCCGGATGTCTTTCCTGAAGAATTGCCTGGCATGCCACCTGATCAAAGTGTGGAGTTTGTCATCGAGCTAGTTCCTGGAACTGCTCCTATCTCTAAAAGACCTTACCGTATGCCCCCTCATGAGTTGGTGGAGCTAAAGAAGCAAATTGAAGAGCTAGAGGTCCTAGCTATATTCAATCTAGTACCTCCTCTTGGGGTTGTCCTACCATCTTTGTCAAGAAGCGGGATACAAATATTCCAAGATTAGTCGTTGATTACCATTGATGCGCTCGACTTTCGACTTAGAGCTCGTTGGGAACCCCAAGAGGAAGGTATGATGAGCACATCAGTAAGTTTTCCCACAGTTATGAAACTAAGGTTTAATCGAACCAGTAGGAGCAAGGAAACACCCCAAAGGTGTTACTAGCTAAGCTTTGGCAGGGCGCACTACCGGTGCTAGTAGCAACGTGGAGACCTGCACAACACAACCACATAACTTTGTCCCCAACTTGCGATGAGGTTGTCAATCTCACCGTGTTTTGCGGAAAACAAAGGATTAAACTTATCGAATGGAAAGAAGTAAAAGTTTGCAGAAAGTAAACACAAAGCAGTAAACAGTTGTAGATTGTATGTAAAGAAAAAGGACCGGGATTAAGAGTGCACTAGAGGTGGCTCTCCTTAAGATAGATAACATGCTGGGTGAACAAATTACATCTGGGCAATTGACAAACACCGAGAAAGCAATACATGCATATACTAATCATCTTGAATCCTTTGAGACTTGATTGGGCATTACAACATAATACATAGACTGCCATCCAACTGCATCTATGACTAATAATGCACCTTCAGGTTATCATCCGAACCCCTCTAGTATTAAGTTACAAGCAACAAATTATTGCTTTATGAACTGCGTGTAAAGCAAACAATACGATTGTTCTATGAACAAGGGATTGTTGTTTTCTCCCTAGTAGCAACAACACATCTAGTACCTTAGAGATTTCTCTCACTTTCCCAGATTACCAGAGGCATGAACCCACTATTGAGCATAAATACTAACTCTTGGAATTGCTAGCATCTACTTGGCCAAGATAGCTACTAACAACGGAAAGCATGCAAGATCTCAAATAACAAAGACATGATGGAATCAATAATCATTCTGAAATAGCATCTCAATATCCATCAGATCCCCACAAACACAACATGTATGAATTACAAATAGATGATCTTGATCATGGACAGAGCTCGCAAGATCTAAACATGAAATCACAAAGGAGGAGAACCAGCCATCTAGCTACTACATGGATCCGTAGTCCAAGGATGAACTACTCACGCATCACACCGGAGGCTTGCATGGTGATGAAGAAGGCCTCCAGGGTGAATTCCCCTCTCCGGCAGAGTACCGGGAAGAGCTTCAGATCCCTCCCAATCTAGGGATCGAGATGACGGCGGCTACATACTCTTTCGTGGATTTCTGATCTGGTACTTAGGGTTTTCGTACCGAGGGACATATATAGGAGGAAGGAGAGGCCGAGGGGGTGCCGGGAAGATCTTCAGATCCCTCCCAATCTAGGGATCAAGATGACGGCGGCTACATACTCTTTCGTGGATTTCTGATCTGGTACTTAGGGTTTTCGTATCGAGGGAAATATATAGGAGGAAGGAGAGGCCGAGGGGGTGCCGGGAGCGGCCACACCACCCCTGGCGCGGGCCAGGCCTGGCCGCGCGGCCAGGTATTGTGGTAGCTCCCTGGCCCTTCTCCGTCTCGTATTCTAGCACTTGATCACTTCCGGAAAAATAGGCACTTTGGCTTTTGTCCCGTCCAATTCCGAGAATATTCATTTTCTGACTTTCCTGGAACCAAAAACAGCAGAAAACAGGCAGCTGGCACTGTGGCTCTTGTTAATAGGTTAGTCCAAGAAATCATATGAAAAGTACTCCAAAGTTCGAACAAAACACAAGAAAGTGGATAAAACCAAGCATCGAACATCAAAAATTATAGATACATTTGCAATGTATCAACATCGCCAAGCTTAACTCCTGCTCATCCTCGAGTAGGTAAGTGATAAAAATAAAGAATAATTTTTGAGGTGACATGCACCATCAAAGACTTGATCAAAGTATTTGTAAAACATTCAAAGCTGGGGTCATAGTACTTCAATCATAACATGAAAGACAAAGTTCTAGCAATAAGCAAAGAAACTAAGATGCAACATGAAAAGGAACAAACAAAAGATTCATGAATAACAATACTTTGCAAGACGTTTGTTTGTTTCACATAAAGAAAACATAGCATAATAGTATTCGGCTTGTCCCTCAATAGAGTAGCAAATATAAATGCATAGGACATCTTCAAAGTTCATAAGAGTGACTAGATACAATAGTTTCAAATAAGCAGTAACAAGTTATGCATCAATCAACTAGTCTTGGGACAATGCACATAGAACTAAGAATGGCCACTATGCTCTCAAAGTAGGTGCATAAATATAGAAGGTGGAGACTCAATATAATGGTGGAAGAAAAGCCTTTGTAAAAGGAAGTAGGGATTCAAGTCTCATAAAGAGCTTCCAAGAATTATGGTACTTGTAGCTTTCAGCTCTCATTGCCCCTATCATAAGCATCTTGAAGTGATTAAGGTTAAAGTGAACAAACTATGGTGTACATGCTTGATGAAGTATAAGTCAGAAATCTCATGTCCCTTGTATACGAGGGCCGCTCCTCATGCTACTCAAGTTTAGTCACCGGTAAGTTCTTGTCATCGTAAGTACATGTGTATCATAGAGAACCACCAACGGGGTACCCCTTGCCCGATGATACGGAAGAATCCCCATATCAAAATGACAAGGCAAGCAGACAACGAGCATCTCAACATTCTTCTTATTTACCATGGGAATATGGTGCTTTTTTCTCTCTTTCCTCTTTTCATAGTATCTTTTTTTTTCAATATAGGACTGTTTGTTTTATAAGAAGAATGCTTCATAGACACCTCATTATGGTTACACTGTAGGTTTCCACCATGTCAGCATGGATTAGACCAGCGGCCCAGGCGTTTCTCTAACACATATACATAACTCCATGGACTTACAAGCTCCCCTTTCATTTCACACCGACGACATCCATATACAAAAGAGCATAATATCAACTAGGTAGAAGTACCGAGTGCAATGTTGAAAGCGTTCCCCATGAGAGCATGGTTCTGCTAATTCCCAACAAATAAGTGCAAGCATGTACAACATAGAAGACACAATGGTTCAAGTTTATTAAGGGCAAGTAAAGTAAAGTGTGCCATCAAGTTCGTGAGAGCTTTAATCACTAGTTTTCTCATAACAAGTGGAAGGTAAACAAAAGCATGAATATACTTGGAATAGCATAAGCTAGTAGGTAGGTATGGTGGACTCTTTGGAATAACTTGGTTTAGGGAGTTGGATGCATGAGTGGAACTCATACTTTGTTGTGGAGGCTAGCAAAAGACTGGGAGCGACAAACTAAGAGAGCAATAATGGCCATAATCATGCAGAGCGACAAAACATCATTGATCAAAGCATAAAGTGATACTACAAGTTGAAAACTAAAGGATCATACAGGCTATGGTGACTTGAGATACTCATAACATGGTGTGAGCATGCGCCAAGTCAACCCAAATAAAGCGTCAAAGGAGAATACCACTATACTATGCTTTAATATGCTAAACAACGCATGATTCATCCATGGCACATTAAGCAATCTCAATTGTTTATAACAAGTCATGCTACAGCAAAGAATACTAAGCATAAAGCCAAAACAATATCAAGCATTGCATGACAAAGCATAGGCCACAGTCAAAAACGAGCTCTTTTTACCAAATAAGCATGAACTTTCCTACTCTTTTCCAAACCAAACCAAACTATTTGCAAACCAATGTATGAAAGAGGGGGTACAACCAATTTATTCAGAAAACTAAGAAAACCAAGAAAACTAAAAACCAAAACGAAAACGAAAAGGAAGACGCTCCAAGAAAAACACAACTGTGCATGAAACAATAAAAAATGAAGCGTTTGGAAGAAACCTGGGATTTTTATTGATGAAGAAGGGGATGCCTTGGGCAGCCCCAAGCTTTGACGCTTGTACTTCTTGGATATTCTTGGGGTGAAACGCGTGGCATCCCCAAGCTTGAGCTTTAGTCCATCCTTCATCTCATTACTCATTCCTTCCATACACCTGAAATTTTTCCTTCATACAAAACTTCACACAATCTCATTAGCAACATTAGTGCACTTAAGATAAATAAGTCTCAAGGTTCAGTTCTAACACCAAATAAACTTCCACTAGAATACTAGATGATGTAGCACTTCCCTCAAAAATTTCAATTCCCCAAAAGAACTCTAGAAGGAACCAACAAGAAGCAAATGCAGAAAATGGCAGAAATCTGTCAAAAATAGACCAACAGGTAAAGAAGAATTTTTTATAAGACCTTATGTTGCTCAAATCAAAAAGTGTTGAACTAACGAAAGTTAGATAACAACCTGGGGCAGAATCACAAAATATTACAGCTCAATCCGACATAAAGAGCTCTCTCACGAATTTTTCCGGTGAAGCACAGAAATCTGTTTCGGGACAGCAACTTTCCCAATCATTAGTTCACTCTCATTAGAGGTTACTCTTGGCACAAAAAGCAAATAAAAAGGATAAGGAGCGGTTATTACAGAGGTAATAACTTCCAAGACTCATCTAAAACTTTGGGGTTATCTCCCAATAAGTACTTTTCTTTAACGCCTTTAAGTTAGGCATAAAAAGCAAAGAAAGAATCAAGTATTCTCAAATGAAGAAGGATTAAGATCAATACCAAAAATATTTTCAACAAGGCAAGGTATATCATCCAAATAAGTTCTAGAGGATACTCTCTCAATGCTCTTAGGTTCACTATTCTCATCAAACGGGTTTGTAGGAACAATCCAATCAAGATTCTTTTCTATGGCATCATGTATTGCTACTAGTTTAAGGGGTATTGGTATCTTAGGTTCCTCCCCATTAGGTTCGGTTTTTTCATCTTTTCTCGTGTACCAACAACATCTACACATGAGCCTAGCATATTGAAACGTTCAAAACCTTTTCTAGCTTCCTTGGCAACATCATAGAACTCCTTAAACAAAGTTTCTAGAATAAAATCCCTCTTTTCAGGATCCTCAATTTCTTTAAGCTTAAGAAACATCACTTGCATTAAGGGGTTGAGGTTAACAAACCTAGCTTCTAGCATGTGAATTAAAGAAGCTGCAGCAATCTCATAATTTGGAGCAAGTTCTACAAGGGATCTATCCTCAGTATCTTCATGTTTGCTACCATGATTAAAGAATTCTTCAATATTATATTTCCCAATTATAGAACCACTACCAATTGAAAGGTCTTTCAAGGTGAATGTAGGGATCAACATGGTGAGCTAAGGAAGAGGTGACGGGACTTAATTTTTTTGTGTTTTTCAAATAAGAAAGCAAACAAGTAAAACTAATTTTTTTGTGTTTTTTTGAAGAACAAAACAAGCAAACCAAGAAATAAGAAACTAAGCAAAACAAAAACAACATAGTAAAGAGATTGGTTATGAGGGACTCCCCTTGTGAAGATGTCCTTGACTCCCCGACAACGGCGCCAGAAAATGTCCTGATGCGCTCGGCTTTTGACGTAGACCTCGTTGGGAACCCCAAGAGGAAGGTATGATGAGCACAGTAGTAAGTTTTCCCTCAGTTATGAAATCAAGGTTTAATCGAACCAGTAGGAGCAAGGAAACACCCCAAAGGTGTTACTAGCTAAGCTTTGGCAGGGCACACTACCGGTGGTAGTAGCAACGTGGAGACCTGCACAACACAACCACAGAACTTTGTCCCCAACTTGCGATGAGGTTGTCAATCTCACCGTGTTTTGCGGAAAACAAAGGATTAAACGTATCGAATGGAAAGAAGTAAATGTTTGCAGAAAGTAAACACAAAGAAGTAAACAGTTGTAGATTGTAAGTAAAGAAAAAGGATCAGGATCCATAGTTTACTAGAGGTGGCTCTCCTTAAGATAGATAACATGCTGGGTGAACAAATTACAGCGGGGCAATTGACAAACACCGAGAAAGCAATACATGCATATGCTAATCATCTTGACTCCTTTGAGACTTGATTGGGCATTACAACATAATACATAGACCGCCATCCAACTACACCTATGACTAATAATCCACCTTCACGTTATCATCCGAACCCCTTCCAGTATTAAGTTGCAAGCAACAGATTATTGCTTTACGAACTGCGTGTAAAGTAAACAATACGATTGTTCTATGAACAAGGGATTGTTGTTTTATCCCTAGTAGCAACAACACATCTAGTACCTTAGAGATTTCTGTCACATCCCTAGATTACCAGAGGCATGAACCCACTATCGAGCAGAAATACTAACTCTTGGAGTTGCTAGCATCTACTTGGCCAAGATAGCTACTACCAACGGAAAGCATGCAAGATCTCAAATAACAAAAACATGATAGAATCAATAATCAATCTGAAATAGCATCTCAATATCCATCAGATCCCCGCAAACACAACATGTATGAATTACAAATAGATGATCTTGATCATGAATGGAGCTCACAAGATGTAAACATGAAAGCACAAAGGAGGAGAACCAGCCATCTAGCTACTACATGGATCCGTAGTCCAAGGATGAACTACTCACGCATCACACCGGAGGCTTGCATGGTGATGAAGAAGGCCTCCAGGGTGAATTCCCCTCTCCGGCAGGGTGCCGAGAAGAGCTTCCGATCCCTCCCGATCTAGGGATGGACATGACGGCGGCTACAGACTATTTCGTGGATTTTTGACCGGGTACTTAGGGTTTTCGTCCCGAGGGCAATATATAGGCAGAAGGAGAGGCCGAGGGGGTGCCGGGAGCGGCCACACCACCCCCTGGCGCGGGCCAGGCCTGGCCCCACGGCCAGGTGGTGTGGTGGCTCCCTGGCCCTCCCCGTCTCGTATTCTGGCACTTGATCACTTCCGGAAAAATAGGGACTTTGGCTTTTGTCCCGTCCAATTCTGAGAATATTCATTTTCTGACTTTCCTAGAACCAAAAACAGCAGAAAACAGGCAGATGGCACTGTGGCTCTTGTTAATAGGTTAGTCCAAGAAATCATATGAAAAGTACTCCAAAGTTGGAATAAAACACAAGAAAGTGGATAAAACTAAGCATGGAACATCAAAAATTATAGATACATTTGCAATGTATCAACCGTCCACTCAATGCGGTGACAATCAAGAATAAGTATCCTCTTCCTCGGATAAATGATCTCTTTGATCAACTAAGTGGTGCTACCGTCTTCTCCAAGATGGATTTAAGGTCGGGTATCATCAGATAAAAATCAGAAAAGAGGATATCCCAAAAACAACATTCACAACTCGTTATGGTCTTTATGAGTATATCGTGATATCCTTCGGGTTAACCAATGCCCCTGCCACCTTTATGAGGCTCATGAACTCTATCTTTATGGAGTATCTGGACAAGTTCGTAATGGTCTACATAGATGATATTTTGATCTATTCCAAGACCTAAGAAGAGCATGCCGAACATCTACATTTGGTATTGGCTAAACTTTGTGAACATCGTCTCTATGCCAAGTTCTCCAAGTGCGAGTTCTGGTTGCAAGAGCTCGTCTTTCTTGGTCATGTGGTCTCAGCCAATGGTGTTGCTGTCATTCCAGATAAGGTTCAAACCATTCTTGAATGGAAGTCACCTACCTCAGTCAAGAAAGTCCGAAGTTTTCTTGGAATGGCTAGATATTACCATCGATTCAATGAGAACTTCCAAGATTGCCAAGCCTATGACTAACCTTCTTAAGAAAGATAAGAAGTTTGAATGGTCTGAAAAGGCAGAAGAAAGCTTTCAAACTTTGAAAACTAAGCTAACCACTGCTCCTGTGCTCGTCCTCCCGGACACAAGCAAGGACTTCGTCATCTATTGGGATGCGTCTCTCAAGGGCTCGGTTGTGTGTTGATGCAAGATGGTCATGTGGTAGCTTATGCCTGATGGGTTCGTAGCATGGAAAACAAAAAATTTCTACCGCAAGAACGAACAAAACCCAGATCTAATCTAGATAAAAGCCAAGATCTAATCTATTAGACATGAGCAACGAGATAGATAGGAACTAACCCTCGTAGATCTGAAAGCGTTAACGAGATTAGATCTCGTGGTTGATGTAGTCGATCACTTGCCGATCTCAAGATCGTGTGGACGATCCTTCCGGCGTCGTGTAACGGCAGCGCTTCCACAGTCGGTCAAGTGGACGATCCTTCCGGCGCCGCGTTTCGGCAGCACTTCCGCAGTCGGTCACACGTGCGGAGTCTAAGCAGACCTTCCTCGCCTTGTTCCAGCGAGCAGCGGAGGTAGTAGATCTTCTCCACAGAATCCCAGCAGCACGACGGCGTGGTGGTGGTGGTGGAGTAGAGAATTCTGCAGGGCTTCCCCTATGCCTGTGCACAAGAAAGGAGGAGGAGAGAGGCGGCAGAGATTGGGAGTTATGGAGCCAGGGGTGGAGGGGGCGCCCCTGCCCCTCTATTTAAGGGGGGAGGCGCCATGGGAGGGGGAGTCCTTGTAGGACTCCCCTCCCTCTAGGGCCGGTGGATTGGGGAGTGAGGGGAGGAGTCCTCCTCCCCCACGACTCCTAGTCTTGACCCACCAGGACTCCTTGATCCCTTCCTTGGTTTTTAAGCAAACTCCAAGAAACCTTCCAGAACCTTCCAGAACATTCCGAAACCTTCTAGAATCCTCATACAAATACTCCGGAACATTTGCTAACTCAGAAAATGATCCCCAATATATGAATCTTATTCTCCGGACCATTCCGGATCTCCTCGTGATGTCCCGAATCCAATCCAAGACTCCAAACAACATTCGGTCTCCAACGCATATTCCATATCTACTTAAAATAACTTCGAACCTTAAGTGTGTCACCCTACGGTTCGTGAATATGCAGACATGACAGAGACACATCTCCTATCAATAACCATCAGCGGGACCTGGAGATCCATAATGGCTCCCACATACTCAACGATGACTTCGCGATCGATTGAACCACTTACATACGAAACCAATTCCCTTTGTTACGCGATACTATACTTATGCGAGGTTTGATCGTCAGCATCTCCATACCTAGTTCTACCTCGTTACTGATAAGTACTCTTTACTCGTTCCGTGATATGTCATCCCTTGTGACCCAGTCACATGCTTGCAAGCTAACTAGATGACATTCCACCGAGAGGGCCTAGAGCATATCTATCCGTCATATGGATGGACGAATCCCAATCTTGGTCTATGCGCTTCAACACATACTTTCAGAATACCCAATGACACCTTTATGACCACCCAGTCACGAAGCGGTGTTTGATGTCATCAAAGTACCCATCCGGTGATGGTGATTAACATAACCTCATGGTCGAAGGATTAGGTTACTATGCATTTAAAAGCTTACAGCAAACGAACTTAATGACTTGATCTTATGCTATGCTTACTACGGGTGTGTGTCCATTCACATCATTCTCCTAATGATATGATCTTGTCATTAACGACATCCAATGTCCATGATCAGGAAACCATGATCATCCATTAATCAACAAGCTAGTTTAACAAGAGGCTTACTAGGGACTCTTTTATGTTTACAAAACACACAAGTATTAATGTTTCCAGTTAATACAATTATAGCATGGGATGTAAACATTTATCATAAACATAAAGATATAATAATAACCACTTTATTATTGCCTCTTGGGCATATCTCCAACAATGCCTCCCGGCAGCTAAAGCCACATGAGAATAATTATCCAACCCATGACCTCGAGCTAGCTGTTGTTGTTCGTGCTCTTAAGCAATGGCGACATTACCTCATCGATAATCGTTGCAAACTCTACTTTGACCATCAAAGTCTGAAGTATCTTTTCACCCAGCCAGATCTCAATCTCAGGCAAAGACGATGGTTGGAACTCATCAAAGATTATGATTTGGGTCTCAACTACCAACCCAGCAAAGCCAATGTTGTTGTTGATGCGCTAAGTCGGAAGTCTTATTGCAATAACCTGATGATTTCACAAGCTCAACCTGTTCTCTATGAGGAAATCAAGCATCTTAATCTTGAAGTGATTCCTCGTGGATTCCTCTATAACCTTGAAGTAAAATCTTCCCTTGAGGATCAAATCAAGGAAGCCCAGAAGCAAGATGATGAGATTACCAAGATCAAGGCACGTGTTGTAAGTGGGGATACTAAATGCTTATCCATTAATGATCAAGGTACCCTCTACTTCAGTAACTGGCTAGTGGTGCCAAACAGTCGGAAGATAAAAGAGCTAATCCTTCGTGAAGCTCATGAATCACCTTTGTCCATTCATCCTGGTGGTACCAAGATGTATTGTGACCTTCGTCAAAGATTCTGGTGGAGTGGAATGAAACCAAAAATTGCTCGCTTTGTTGCAGAATGCGACGTCTATCGTCGTATGAAAGCTGAACACCAAAGACCTGCTGGACTTCTGCAGCCATTGCATATTCCTGAATGGAAATGGGATGAAATTGGTATGGATTTCCTTATTGGACTTCCAAAAACATCCGCAGGAAATGATGCTATTAGGGTAATAGTTGATCGGTTATCAAAAGTTGCTCACTTCCTTCCGGTTCGAGAAAATATTTGTGCTAGTCAGATGGCTGATTTATACATCTCCCGGATCGTTATCCTTCATGGTATTCCCAAGAAGATTATCTCTGACCGTGGAAGCTTGTTTAATTCCAGATTCTGGCAGAGTCTCCAAGAAGTAATGGGAACTCATGTCTCCTTCAGCACAACTTACCGTCCTAAAACCGGTGGTCAAACCGAAAGGGTGAATCAAATCCTTGAAGACATGCTTAGAGCGTGTGTTATATCTTTTGGCAAGAACTGGGAGAAATGTCTTCCATTTGCTGAGTTCTCGTACAACAACAGTTTCCAATCCAGTTTGGGTATGGCGCCTTTCCAGTTCCTATATGGAAGAACATGTTGAACACCACTAAATTGGACAGAAACTGGCGAAAGACAATTCTTTTGTCAGAATATGATCCAAGAAGCTTAAGATCAAGTTTGCATAACCCGAGAACGTCTGAAGACTGCTCAATCTCGTCAGAAAACTAACTATGATCGTCATCACCTTGAAGTTCATTATGAAGTTGGTGATCAAGTTTATCTCTGGGTCACTCCTTTGAAGGGTGTCCACCGCTTCGGTATCAAAGGAAAATTTGCTCCTCGCTACGTTGGTCCCTTCCGCATTCTCTCCAAGCGAGGAAAACTTGCCTACTAGTTGGAGCTACCATCAACCTTTCCATATGTTTATGATTTCTTCCATGTGTCACAACTCAAGCGTTGCTTCAAAGATCCTATTCGTGGTGTGGATCATCAAACTCTAGATCTTCAAGTGGATCTAACATACCGGTTATACCCAGTTCGTATTCTTGGTGAAACCGAGCGCAAGACTTGTCGTCAAACCATCAAGTTCCTGAAAGTTCAGTGGTCTCATCACTCCGAGTCATAAGCAACCTGGGAACGCGAAAATCGTCTTCGATCTGAGTACCCTGCCTTCTTTTCTAAAACCTAGGAATCTCAGGACGAGATTCTTGTAAGTGGGGTAGAGCTATAACATACCACCTCTATGTGTAATAAATAAACAACATGTTTGTGAGCATTGCATACATGCATTACATCTTGCACTTGGTTCTAATCAAGAGAGAACAAAACCCTAAACCCTAATTTCTCCCCTCCTCTGAAATTCATTCAAAATATTTTGAATTTCGAAAAATACCAAAAGCTTGGAGCCCAAATCGAATAAGAGGGACCCTGAGTGTTTTTGTTGCATTTTACAAGTCTCTTGTATTTCTGAAATATACAAAACATAAAAGAAATTGAAATACAATTGGAAAATAGAAAAACAGGAAAAGAAAAACTAGTTGCTAACCCTAACTGGGGTGAAGCCCACCTTCCTCTCTCCTCTCTGCCGCTGGCGCACAGCTTCCAGCAGCCACTGCCTTTGCTTTGTCGCAGCCCAGCAGTGGCCCAGCCAGCCCGCAGCTGGCTTGTACCCCTTCGCCCCTCTTTTCTCTTTTCTTCCTCCTCTCGCTAGAAGGCCGTCGGCGACCGAAGCTGCTGTGTGGAGACGCCGGTGCAATTCCTGTCCCGCTGTGATCCCCGTTGCGAGGAGATTAGCGCTACCGACGCTGCTGGTTCCTATAAGAACATTCTCTGCCGCTCGGTGGAACCCTAATCCCCTACTTTCCCCAATTTCTTTCCCCGACCGAACCCTAGTTCGCAGGAGCTCTGCCGTCCCTCCATTACCGCGCTCACCTCACCCCGCTGAGGCCATCGTTGGATGCATCGTCTCGTCCTCGTTCACCTCATCCAAGCGTGCTAGCTGGAGAAGCCCAGGCGCCTCAATCGACAGCTCCCTCCCGAGCTCCGGCCACCGTCGACACCATCGATTCCGACCTCGCCAGGCCTCGCCGCCACTTCTGCCGTGCTCGCGGTGAGCTCTCGATGCTAACGCACCCCTCCGCTTACTTCCTCTCCCTCTAGTTCCCCTCCCCGTCGACCACCTGCAAGCCCCGCCACTGGTCGCCATTGTGCGCAGCTCCGTCGACCCAATTCGAGCGGCGCCGCCCCTAGGTGGTTTACTGCGACCCACCGCTTCGAACGTGCCCCCTCCTGCAAGCTCGCATCGCCTCCTGCGTCGAATCGGAGATCGACCTGGAGCTGTCCCCGTTGATGACGTCACAGTGACGTCACAGTGATGCAATAACCTTTTCTTTTATTAATTGTTTTCTGTAATTAGTTATATGACATGTGGGCCCAGTCTGTCAGGGTTTTAATAATTTTGGAAACATTTTCTGAAATGGTCAAATATCTGACATGTGGGTCCAGGTTGTAAGATATTTAATAATATCCAAAAATGTTTAATTGTTTTAAAAATGATTTGAAATGGATAAAAAATGGGAAAAATCATAACTAATTCATTTTAAGTCAGAAAAATACAAATAATATATCAAAATGTTCAAAAAATGAGATCTATCCAATAGACTCATAATAATGGATTGTAAGTCAACTTACATGACAAGTTTAATTAGGAGAACAAAATAACCCCTCTCATATGCATCCGGGGTTTCTCCGAATTAGGGTTTGGACCCTTCGGATCCCGCTTAAAATGACCAAGATGTACTAGGGTTTTATTTCAATAAAAAGTATCTTGTCATATCATTCATATTGTATGAGCATTACACATGCCATGTGTTGATTGTTGCTTCTTCTTTCCGGTGTTGGTTCTTCGCGTATAGGAGCCGAACCCGAACCCGAAGTCAACGCCACCGAAGAGCAGTATCGTTTCAACGACGGACAAGGCAAGTGTATCCCCATCATTCTGAACCTACGTTTACAAAGTATTTCATTTCCGCTATATGCATACGATTCCAATGTGATCTTTTGTTTAAGATAGAGTATCCTATCTGCTGCATGTTTTCCTTTGTACACCAAGATACCGATCCACCACTCCTAGCATAACTAGGGTTGAGTTTATGAACGTTGCTAGTGCCATCTTTCAGTCAAGCTTAGCAATGCTTAGTGTTACAATACCGATCCATCCAGATGATGCATCGGAGATGCGATGAACCTAGTTTGATAGGATGTTGAGATATGATCGGAGATGGTTAATAAACATGCTAATGCAGGTATGGGAGGCCACGTTGGGTGTGGTTTTTGTAGTCCCATGCTAGGGCTTGTTCGTCTACGGTACCAAAGTTCGCATGCCAGCGCATGGTGGTACTTAAGTTGCCTGAAATTGCCGCGTTTCGAAATGTTGGGTCGCCAACTACTAAGAGGGGCCCTTTCGAGGAAAACTCATCTCACCCCCTGCCAAATTCAAACATTCCGTTAAACTTCCCCGTGAAGTAGACGGTCGGGACCCTCATGTTGGACATCTATCCGTGACGTGAGCGCCAATGCGGCAACCTCTTAGGCAAATCGAGTAACTAAGTGGATTGGATGCGTTGACCAATTTCACAAATCCATTCCCACCTTTCCCTAGCACCGGCGGCGTAGGAATCCACCCTCCAGGCAGGTCGATCCCTTCGGTCATTTGACTTCCGGCGCCAAGTTGCTGCGCCCAGTCGCTGATCCCGAGCTCCAATGGCGCATGCCGTAGCAGCTGTTGCGAGGCTCTAGCCCGCCTCCGCCGCCGACGATCCGAGCAGCTCGGAGAATGTTAGATCCTACTACCAAGGAAGAAGAAGTTCTGGCTACAAGTGGGCCAGCTACCCTTCTCTTTGCTATTCGCACTAATTATAACTGCTAGCTGGCTACTGAACCTAAAATTGTTTGTCAGCCCAACGCTGACAAACATATTTTTTCCATAGTTTTCTGTCAAGTGGGATCTCCGCGGACCACCCTTACCTAGTTACAGTAGTGTTCTTCAGGTACGACTCTATGGGCAAGTGGTATGGACACCATTGTATCACGATGGAAGAAGCGGCTGCGCAGATCTGTACTATATCTGGTATGGTTGCTGCTCTTCGTAATCATGATGAATTATGACTGAAGCAGACTGAAAAGTTCAGATTCATGGATGAAAGTGGCATCATGGTTCCTCTAACGTGTGATAATCAGCTAATTGGGTTGATGAAAAGGTATGCTTTGGCTTACATGTTTGAGCTGAATTGTGATGTACTGGATGTGAAAGCTGCTGCAACTGGGAGTCGCCCTTCTATTCTTGGACAGGGTGGTTGCTCGAACCCAATTAGCTCCTGGTAAGCAAAACTCTGTTGGGGTTTGCATGTTTGTGCTAAATTGTAATTTTTGTTTTATTTACTCTGTAGATATTGGGCAGTTATGCAACAGTCTTGTTTCTTTGACAGGAAGCGCTGCAAGGTTATAAACATGACTGTCGGGTCAGTCATTTTGCTGCCCGAAGAAATTAAAAACGAGTGGAAAGATGATGGTGGACACGATTCTGGAGCCCATTGTCCCGGAGATGCAGAGTACGCGAAGCTAAGAAAATTGGCATCGAGGAAGAGGAAGAAGGCAGGAAATGAAGAAACCAGTGGACGTGAAGGCTTGACACCCTGGCTGCGGAAGAAGGCTGCTGGCAATGAAGATGCATAGTAATGTGTTGAACATGAACCTATATATGTAATTCTGTTAAATTCTGGAGCTCTGTGTGTGGCACACTGCTGGGCGAAACAATCTACCCACGTTCTCTGAGTAAAATGTACCACAACTTATGGTTTGGAAACGCACGAGTCAGTAGTTGAATCCGAAATTGTGATTGTTCCACTGCTATCTGAAAACATGCAACACCGGTTCCACGATTGCTGAGGGGCAGGAGGTCTCCAAATACGACGGAATGTAAGTGCCACCGAAATAAATTATTTAAGCTGCCACACTCCATGAAACAGCAACTTATTTTAGATGCTGCACAACGACGTGGCAACATAAACAACAATGGAAAGCGATAATGCCCGTCTATGTCACCGCCACCCTGCTCCTGCATCCCCTGTGTCTGGCGAAGCTCCCGGATCTTCATTAACCGGGTGTACGTGCTTCCACTTTATAAATTATGGCTGTGCCATTTGCATGCGGCACAATCCACGTAGATTACGTTTAAACAAACCACCAATGTCAGAATACCACCATGACCAGACAAAAGGAAGTGATGCAAGGTTAAGACAGACTAATAGGAGAGCCATTTTTTTCCTCCCAGGACTCCGGGACCACTAGTTCAGACCGCTAGGTCAACAAGTACTACTATTACAACATAAAAAGGCATGGAGCTCAAGCTAAATAGAACTAGTTATCACACATCTCCTTGATCTTCCTAATCTTAGCCCGATGCACATCTTCCTACGAGAGCAAGAATCGATTCGTCTGCTCCTTCCTTTTAGCATCTTCCTTGCACAGCTTCAATTGTTTCTCTATATTTTTCCTCATGCACTCGTCCATACTCGTAGTTGTGAACTACAAGACTTTGGCCTGGTGAAGATCATTGCTTGCTTGAGTCAGTTCTTGCTCTGCTTTAGCCTTCAGGGCCAACGCCACGTCCCTCTCCTTCTCGACTTTGCTAACCTTGTCTTGCACCCTCCTGAGATCTCGGTTAAGCTTGGTCGTGTCAACTGGGTCCCATAGCTTCATCTCAACACTGTCAAGAAGTGAGATGACTACGGATTCTTTCAACTCAATAGTCATATCCCATGGTTTGTCCAGCGCATTCTGCATCGATTTGGGCCACTCTAGGTCTACCCATTTGACAACACCGCAACTTCCGCCTTGCATCATTGCACGATGTCCTTGACACCGTAGAAACCTCTTGCCTGCATTTCGTCCTTTGAACGCTACAAATTTAGCGGGCACATGTCCATGTTTACATCATAGAGGAGTATCTTCATCCACTAAACCGTGATAGTCGGAGTCATACATCGTCTGATTGGCCTAACACATCATACGCGCATGAGTAAACATCGTAGATCTTGCTCAAAAAATAGATAACTGGTCACAAATGATAGAGATAGAGATGAGACGACTCACTTCAAAATCACCATCCCTGTCGTCACGACGCGTGTCCTCGCCGTCTCCCCTTGAACCGATGCCGAGAGGGAAGGGGGTGGCTGCCGGAGAGGGGATTGGGATGGAGGCACTGACGGCTTGTGGCTACGGGAGGATCGGAGCGAAGTGGGGAAATTAGCATCGAGGGGAAGGAAGAGAAGTACAGGGAGGAAGAGAAGTAATGGGGACGTAACACTGGGATATGGCCCACTCAACTCGTGAGTCGTGACACTCGCAACAGGGGAGCGCCCGGTGTTGCCAGTTTGTCTAGAGCAGGCGTGGCCAATCATGCCGCAGTATAGCCTACTCGCGGATCGCTCTCACAAAGACCATCCCAATCGTCCAAACGCACCGATCGAACGGTATGTAACAATCGTCAAGCAAAACAACTATGTTAGGGCGTGCCTTCTAGAAGACTCGGTCTAACGGCCACCCATTGGGGGTTAAGGTTAGGGCTCTCCTAAGGTGAGGATCCATATGTGGTTTATGAGAGGAACAGACATGCAATGACACTGGGTGTGGTTCATGAAAAGAATAAACATGCAATGACACTGGTGGATCCATATGTGGTTTGTGAAAAGAATAAACATGCAATCACAATGGGTGGATCCATGTGTGGTTCATGAAAAGAACACACATGCAATGACACTGGTCGATCCATGTGTGGTTTGTGAGAAGAACACACGTCCAATGACACTGGGTGTGGTTCATGAAAAGAACACACATCCAATGGCACTAGGTGTTGTTCATGAAAATAACACACATCCAATGACACTATAGTTCATGAAAAGAACATACATGAAATGACACTGGTGGATCCATATGTGGCTTGTGGAAAGAACAGACATGCAATGACTCTAGCTGTGGTTCATGAAAAGAACAGACATGCAATGACACTAGTGGATCCATGTGTGGTTCATGAGAAGAACACACATCCAATGACACTGGTGGATCCTTATGTGGTTTGTGAGAAGAACATACATGCAATGACACTGGTTGTGGTTCATGAGAAGAACACACATGCAATGACACTGGTGGATCCATGTGTGGTTTGTGAAAAGAACAGACATTCAGTCACACTAGGTGGATCCATGTGTGGTTTGTGGAAAGAATAGACATGTAATGACTCTAGCTGTGGTTTAGGAAAAGAACACACATGCAATTACTCGACCTGTGGTTCAGCAAAAGAAGACACATGCAATGACACTGCTGGATCCATGTGTGGTTCATGAGAAGAACACACATGCAATGACAATGGGTGTGGTTCATGGGAAGAACACACATCCAATGACACTGGTGGATCCTTATGTGGTTTGTTTAGAAGAACACACATGCAATGACTCTAGTTGTGGTTCATGAAAAGAACACACATGCAATGACACTAGTGGATCCATGTGTGGTTTGTGAAAAGAATAGACATGCAATCACACTAGGTGGATCCTTGTGTGGTTTGTTTAGAGGAACAGACATGTAATGACACGAGGTGTGGTTCATGAAAAGAATAGACATGCAATGACACTGGAGGATCCATATGTGGTTTGTGGAAAGCACAAACATGCAATGACTCTAGTTGTGGTTCATGAAAAGAACAGACATGCAATGACACTAGGTGGATGCATGTGTGGTTCATGAGAAGAACACACATCCAATGACACTGGTGGATCCTTATGTGGTTTGTGAGAAGAACAGACATGCAATGACACTGGTGGATCCATGTGTGGTTTGAGAAAAGAACAGACATGCAATCACACTAGGTGGATCCATGTGTGGTTTGTGGAAAGAACAGACATGCAATGACTCTAGCTGTGGTTCATGAAAAGAATGACCCTGGTGGATCCATGTGTGGTTCATGTAAAGAACAGACATGCAATTGAAACTTGTGGATCCATATGAGGTTTGTGGAAAGCACAGACATGCAATGACTCTAGCTGTGGTTCATGAAAAGAACAGACATGCAATGACACTAGGTGGATCCATGTGTGGTTCATGAGAAGAACACACATCCAATGACACTGGCTGTGGTTCATGAGAAGAACACACATGCAATGACACTGGTGGATCCATGTGTGGTTTGTGAAAAGAACAGACATGCAATCACACTAGGTGGATGCATGTGTGGTTTACGGAAAGAACAGACATGTAATGACTCTAGCTGTGGTTTAGGAAAAGAACACACATGCAATGACTCAAGCTGTGGTTTAGGAAAAGAACATACATGCAATGGCACTAGTGGATCCATGTGTGGTTCATGAGAAGAACACACATGCAATGCCACTGGGTGTGGTTCATGAGAAGGACACACATCCAATGACACTGGTGGATCCTTATGTGGTTTGTTTAGAAGAACACACATCCAATGACTCTAGCTGTGGTTCATGAAAAGAACACACATGCAATGACACTGGTGGATCCATGTGTGGTTTGTGAAAATAATAGACATGCAATCACACTAGGTGGATCCATGTGTAGTTTTTTTTAGAGGAACAGACATGTAATGATACTGGGTGTGGTTCATGAAAAGAATAGACATGCAATGACACTGGTGGATCCATATGTGGTTTGTGGAAAGCACAGACATGCAATGACTCTAGTTGTGGTTCATGATAAGAATAGACATGCAATGACACTGGGTGGATCCATGTGTGGTTAATGAGAAGAACTCACATCCAAGACACTGGTGGATCCTTATGTGGTTTGTGAGAAGAACAGACATGCAATGACACTGGCTTTGGTTCATGAGAAGAACACACATGCAATGACACTGGTGGTTCCATGTGTGGTTTTTGAAAAGAACAGACATGCAATCACACTATGTGGATCCTTGTGTGGTTTGTGGAAAGAACAGACATGCAATGACTCTAGCTGTGGTTCATGAAAAGAATGACCCTGGTGGATCCATGTGTGGTTCATGAAAAGAACAGACATGCAATTGACACTTGTGGATCCATATGAGGTTTTTGGAAAGCAAAGACATGCAATGATTCTAGCTGTGGTTCATGAAAAGAACAGACATGCAATGACACTAGGTGGATCCATGTGTGGTTCATGAGAAGAACACACATCCAATAACACTGGTGGACCCTTATGTGGTTTGTGAGAAGAACAGACATGCAATGAGACTGGCTGTTGTTCATGAGAAGAACACACATGCAATGACACTGGTGGATCCATGTGTGGTTTGTGAAAAGAACAGACATGCAATCACACTAGGTGGATCCATGTGTGGTTTATGGAAAGAACAGACATGTAATGACTCTAGCTGTGGTTTAGGAAAAGAACACACATGCAATGACTAAAGCTGTGGTTTAGGAAAAGAACATACATGCAATGACACTGGTGGATCCATGTGTGGTTCATGAGAAGAACACACATGCAATGCCACTGGGTGTGGTTCATGAGAAGAACACACATCCAATGACACTGGTGGATACTTATGTGGTTTGTTTAGAAGAACACACAGGCAATGACTCTAGTTGTGGTTCATGAAAAGAACACACATGCAATGACACTCGTGGATCCATGTGTGGTTTGTGAAAATAATAGACATGCAATCACACTAGGTGGATCCATGTGTAGTTTTTTTAGAGGAACAGACATGTAATGATACTGGGTGTGGTTCATGAAAAGAATAGACATGCAATGACACTGGTGGATCCATATGTGGTTTGTGGAAAGCACAGACATGCAATGACTCTAGCTGTTATTCATGAAAAGAATAGACATGCAATGACACTGGGTGGATCCATGTGTGGTTAATGAGAAGAACACACATCCAAGACACTAGTGGATCCTTATGTGGTTTGTGAGAAGAACAGACATGCAATGACACTGGCTATGGTTCATGAGAAGAACACAAATGCAATGACACTGGTGGATCCATGTGTGGTTTTTGAAAAGAACAGACATGCAATCACACTATGTCGATCCTTGTTTGGTTTGTGGAAAGAACAGACATGCAATGACTCTAGCTGTGCTTCATGAAAAGAATGACCCTGGTGGATCCATGTGTGGTTCATGAAAAGAACAGACATGCAATTGACACTTGTGGATCCATATGAGGTTTGTGGAAAGCACAGGCATGCAATGACTCTAGCTGTGGTTCATGAAAAGAACAGACATGCAATGACACTAGGTGGATCCATGTGTGGTTCATGAGAAGAACACACATCCAATGACACTGGTGGATCCTTATGTGGTTTGTGAGAAGAACAGACATGCAATGACACTGGCTGTGGTTCATGAGAAGAACACACATGCAATGACACTGGTGGATCCATGTGTGGTTTGTGAAAAGAACAAACATGCAATCACACTGGGTGGATCCATGTGTGGTTTTGGAAAGAACAGCATGTAATGACTCTAGTTGTGGTTTACGAAAAGAACACACATGCAATGACACTGGTGGATCCATATGTGGTTTGTGGAAAGCACAGACATGCAATGACTCTAGCTGTGGTTCATGAAAAGAACAGACATGCAATGACACTAGGCGGATCCATGTGTGGTTCATGAGAAGAACACACATCCAATGACACTGGTGGATCCTTATGTGGTTTGTGAGAAGAACATACATGCAATGACACTGGTTGTTGTTCATGAGAAGAACACACATGCAATGACACAGGTGGATCCATGTGTGGTTTGTGAAAAGAACAGACATGCAGTCACACTAGGTGGATCTATGTGTGGTTTTTTTAGGAGAACACACATGCAATGACATTGGTGGATCCATGTGTGGTTTTTGAAAAGAACAGACATGCAATCACACTATGTGGATCCTTGTGTGGTTTGTGGAAAGAACAGACATGCAATGACTCTAGCTGTGGTTCATGAAAAGAATGACCCTAGTGGATCCATGTGTGGTTCATGAAAAGAACAGACATGCAATTGACACTTGTGGATCCATATGAGGTTTGTGGAAAGCACAGGCATGCAATGACTCTAGCTGTGGTTCATCAAAAGAACAGACATGCAATGACACTAGGTGGATCCATGTGTGGTTCATGAGAAGAACACACATCCAATGACACTGGTGGATCCTTATGTGGTTTGTGAGAAGAACAGACATGCAATGACACTGGCTGTGGTTCATGAGAAGAACACACATGCAATGACACTGGTGGATCCATGTGTGGTTTGTGCAAAGAACAGACATGCAATCACATTGGGTGGATCCATGTGTGGTTTGTGGAAAGAACAGACATGTAATGACTCTAGTTGTGGTTTACGAAAAGAACACACATGCAATGACACTGGTGGATCCATATGTGGTTTGTGGAAAGCACAGACATGCAATGACTCTAGCTGTGGTTCATGAAAAGAACAGACATGCAATGACGCTAGGCGGATCCATGTGTGGTTCATGAGAAGAACACACATCCAATGACACTGGTGGATCCTTATGTGGTTTGTGAGAAGAACATACATGCAATGACACTGGTTGTTGTTCATGAGAAGAACACACATGCAATGACACAGGTGGATCCATGTGTGGTTTGTGAAAAGAACAGACATGCAGTCACACTAGGTGGATCTATGTGTGGTTTTTTTAGGAGAACACACATGCAATGACTCTAGCTGTCGTTTATGAAAAGAACACACATGCAATGAAAATGGAGGATCCATGTGTGGTTCATGAAAAGAACAGACATGCAATGACACTGGTGGATCCATGTGTGGTTTGTGAAAAGAACAGACATGCAATCACACTAGGTGGATCCATGTGTGGTTTATGGAAAGAACAGACATGTAATGACTCTGGCTGTGGTTTAGGAAAAGAACACACATGCAATGACTCGAGCTGTGGTTCAGGAAAAGAACACACATGCAATGACACTACTGGATCCATGTGTGGTTCATGAGAAGAACACACATGCAATGACACTGGGTGTTGTTCATGAGAAGAACACACATCCAATGACACTGGTGGATCCTGATGTGGTTTGTTTAGAAGAACACACATGCAATGACTCTAGCTGTGGTTCATGAAAAGAACACACATGCAATGACACTAGTGGATCCATGTGTGGTTTGTGAAAAGAATAGACATGCAATCACACTAGGTGGATCCATGTGTGGTTTGTTTAGAGGAACAGACATGTAATGACACTGGGTGTGGTTCATGAAAAGAATAGACATGCAATGACACTGGAGGATACATATGTGGTTTGTGGAAAGCACAGACATGCAATGATTCTAGTTGTGGTTCATGAAACGAACAGACATGCAATGACACTGGGTGGATCCATGTGTGGTTCATGAGAAGAACACACATCCAATGACACTAGTGGATCCTTATGTGGTTTGTGAGAAGAACAGACATGCAATGACACTAGATATGGTTCATGAGAAGAACACACATGCATTGACACTGGTGGATCCATGTGTGGTTTGAGAAAAGAACAGACATGCAATCACACTAGGTGGATCCACGTGTGGTTTGTGGAAAGAACAGACATGCAATGACTCTAGCTGTGGTTCATGAAAAGAATGACCCTGGTGGATCCATGTGTGGTTCATGAAAAGAACATACATGCAATTGAAACTTGTGGATCCATATGAGGTTTGTGGAAAGCACAGACATGCAATGACTCTAGCTGTGGTTCATGAAAAGAACAGACATGCAATGACACTAGGTGGATCCATGTGTGGTTCATGAGAAGAACACACATCCAATGACACTGGTGGATCCTTATGTGGTTTGTGAGAAGAACAGACATGCAATGACACTGGTTGTGGTTCATGAGAAGAACACACATGCAACGACACTGGTGGATCCATGTGTGGTTTGTGAAAAGAACATACATGCAATCACACTAGGTGGATCCATGTGTGGTTTACGGAAAGAACAAACATGTAATGACTCTAGCTGTGGTTTAGGAAAAGAACACACATGCAATGACTCAAGCTGTGGTTTAGGAAAAGAACATACATGCAATGGCACTGGTGGATCCATCTGTGGTTCATGAGAAGAACACACATGCAATGCCACTGGGTGTGGTTCATGAGAAGAACACACATCCAATGACACTAGTGGATCCTGATGTGGTTTGTTTAGAAGAACACACATGCAATGACTCTAGCTGTGGTTCATGAAAAGAACACACATGCAATGACACTAGTGGATCCATGTGTGGTTTGTGAAAAGAATAGACATGCAATCACACTAGGTGGATCCATGTGTGGTTTGTTTAGAGGAACAGACATGTAATGACACTGGGTGTGGTTCATGAAAAGAATAGACATGCAATGACACTGGAGGATCCATATGTGGTTTGTGGAAAGCACAGACATGCAATGATTCTAGTTGTGGTTCATGAAAAGAACAGACATGCAATGACACTGGGTGGATCCATGTGTGGTTCCTGAGAAGAACACACATCCAATGACACTAGTGGATCCTTATGTGGTTTGTGAGAAGAACAGACATGCAATGACACTAGATATGGTTCATGAGAAGAACACACATGCATTGACACTGGTGGATCCATGTGTGGTTTGAGAAAAGAACAGACATGCAATCACACTAGGTGGATCCACGTGTGGTTTGTGGAAAGAACAGACATGCAATGACTCTAGCTGTGGTTCATGAAAAGAATGACCCTGGTGGATCCATGTGTGGTTCATGAAAAGAACATACATGCAATTGAAACTTGTGGATCCATATGAGGTTTGTGGAAAGCACAGACATGCAATGACTCTAGCTGTGGTTCATGAAAACAACAGACATGCAATGACACTAGGTGGATCCATGTGTGGTTCATGAGAAGAACACACATCCAATGACACTGGTGGATCCTTATGTGGTTTGTGAGAAGAACAGACATGCAATGACACTGGCTGTGGTTCATGAGAAGAACACACATGCAATGACACTGGTGGATCCATGTGTGGTTCGTGAAAAGAACATACATGCAATCACACTAGGTGGATCCATGTGTGGTTTACGGAAAGAACAAACATGTAATGACTCTAGCTGTGGTTTAGGAAAGGAACACACATGCAATGACTCAAGCTGTGGTTTAGGAAAAGAACATACATGCAATGGCACTAGTGGATCCATCTGTGGTTCATGAGAAGAACACACATGCAATGCCACTGGGTGTGGTTCATGAGAAGAACACACATCCAATGACACTGGTGGATCCTTATGTGGTTTGTTTAGAAGAACACACATGCAATGACTCTAGCTGTGGTTCATGAAAAGAACACACATGCAATGACACTGGTGGATACATGTGTGGTTTGTGAAAATAATAGACATGCAATCACACTAGGTGGATCCATGTGTGGTTCATGAAAAGAACAGACATGCAATTGACACTGGTGGATCCATATGAGGTTTGTGGAAAGCACAGACATGCAATGAATCTAGCTGTGGTTCATGAAAAGAACAGACATGCAATGACACTGGGTGGATCCATCTATGGTTCATGAGAGTAACACACATGCAATGACACTGGTGGATCCTTATGTTTTTTGTGAGAAGAATAGACATGCAATGACACTGGCTGTGGTTCATGAGAAGAACACACATGCAATGACACTGGTGGATCCATGTGTGGTTTGTGAAAAGAACAGACATGCAATCACACTAGGTGGATCCATGTGTGGTTTGTGGAAAGAACAAACATGCAATTACTCTAGCGGTGGTTCAGGAAAAGAACACACATGCAATGAGTCTAGCCGTGGTTCAGTAAAAGAACACACATGCAATGACACTGGTGGATCCATGTGTGGTTTGTGAAAAGAACAGACATGCAATCACACTAGGTGGATCCATGTGTGGTTTCTTTAGAGGAACACACATGCAATGACACTGGTGGATCGATGTGTGGTTTGTGAGAAGAACACACGTCCAATGACACTGGGTGTGGTTCATGAAAATAACACACATCCAATGGCACTGGGTGTGGTTCATGAAAATAACACACATCCAATGACACTATAGTACATGAAAATAATAGACATGCAATCACACTGGTGGATCCATATGTAGTTTGTGGAAAGCACAGACATGCAATGACTCTAGTTGTGGTTCATGATAAGAATAGACATGCAATGACACTGGGTGGATCCATGTGTGGTTAATGAGAAGAACACACATCCAAGACACTGGTGGATCCTTATGTGGTTTGTGAGAAGAACAGACATGCAATGACACTGGCTATGGTTCATGAGAAGAACACACATGCAATGACACTAGTGGATCCATGTGTGGTTTTTGAAAAGAACAGACATGAAATCACACTATGTGGATCCTTGTGTGGTTTGTGGAAAAAACAGACATGCAATGACTCTAGCTGTGGTTCATGAAAAGAATGACCCTGGTGGATCCATGTGTGGTTCATGAAAAGAACAGACATGTAATTGACACTTGTGGATCCATATGAGGTTTTTGGAAAGCACAGACATGCAATGACTCTAGCTGTGGTTCATGAAAAGGACAGACATGCAATGACACTAGGTGGATCCATGTGTGGTTCATGAGAAGAACACACATCCAATGACACTGCTGGATCCTTATGTGGTTTGTGAGAAGAACAGACATGCAATGACACTGGCTGTGGTTCATGAGAAGAACACACATGCAATGACACTCGTGGATCCATGTGTGGTTTGTGAAAAGAATAGACATGCAATCACACTAGGTGGATCCATGTGTGGTTTATGGAAAGAACAGACATGTAATGACGCTAGCTGTGGTTTAGGAAAAGAAAACACATCCAATGACTAAAGCTGTGGTTCAGGAAAAGAACATAGATGCAATGACACTGGTGGATGCATGTGTGGTTCATGAGAAGAACACACATGCAATGCCACTGGGTGTGGTTCATGAGAAGAACACACATCCAATGACACTGGTGGATCCTTATGTGGTTTGT